>JAABKJ010007545.1:96819126-97200616 GCA_011634705.1 Andricus grossulariae
TTATTTTATTTAGGTTTTGAAAACCTTTTGAACAAAGTACGCAATTGTACCGAAAAGTACGTAAAGGATGGCGAAAGGAGTTTTTTAATTCATAAATTCTGAGTTCGAAAGGTGTTTTTGGCATACTTTTTATTTTAAATAACAAAATTTTAGATCAAATTTCTCATTTCTTTTTTAATTTTCTTTTTATTTCATATTAATCAAATACTAAAATCGAGTTTTTGTAAATAAGCCAAATTTTTTTTTTTAATTTTTATCTTGAAATGTTTGCGGGATTTCAGAGAACCACAAACAATGAAACCCCCCAGTGAAAAAAATATACAATATCTTTTGACGAAATTTTGTGTATTGTTATTTATATAAAATATGGAAAGGGCACAATCAATAATGTATATTCTTATCATAAAATATTTTTAGGGTACAGAGAATCATAATATTTTTACATTTCAAATGAATTAATATAAAAGTTAACTTTTTTGAAAAAGGACTCAATATATCCCACTAATTTTTTACTTGAATTTTCTTGAATTGTCAAACAAACATAATGAAGAAAAAATTTTTAGATATCACTTACCAGTTTTTTGGAAATTTGTTTTATAATTTGATATCAATCAAATACTAAAACCAAACTTTATTCAAAACGGATCAAATTTTTTTTTAACATTTTTATCTTGAAATGTTGGAAGGATGGTCAATTTTTGTTTGAAAAAAATTATGAGTTGCAGAATTTGCATGTAACAACGTTTTTTTTTCAATTTCAAATTATTTCTGCCGTTAAGTACATTCTAGAGTATAATAGACACCATTTGTTAGAAATTTTAGTGAAAAATTCAGTTTTATGTTAAAATTTTAACTATTTTGTTGAACATTATTCTTTTTTCTAAACTAATTTTTTTAACTTAAAAGTTAACTATTCCATTTTGCATTAAAAATACACCATTGTTAGTTGCAAATTCAACTATTTTGTCAAAAATTCATGCGTATTGTAAAAAATTTGTCTTTTTGGTAGAATTATCAAATTGGTAAAATTATATAAAAAATTTGTTCAAAAATTTATGTATTTTGTTGAAAATACGTATTTTTTGTTCGAAATTCCATTTTCATACTTACAAGTGCAACTTTTCGATTGAAACTTATTCTGTATTATCGTAGGGTCTAAGTTGTTTTTTATTTGCCTTTTTTGGTTGGATTTGAATGTCTTTTATTGAAAAATCATAATATTTGTCCATAAACTTAGTAACTCTTATATTTTCTGTAAAAAATTCTCATCGTTTCAGATCGGAAATTCAACTCTTTGGTTAAACAGTAACTGTTTTCTCAAAAATTCTTTCTTCTGGTTGAAAATTCATAATTTCAGTTAAAAATAGGTCAATTCTATCGTAGAAAATTCGCCTTTTTTGTATGAAAGTTCAACAGTTTGAAAAAAATGCAACTACTTGGAAGTTAATTCAGGTGATTAGTAGAAAATGTGTTTCTTAATTTCAAAAAATTAATTTTTTTAATTAAAAATTAAACTATTTCATTTTTGGTCATAAGTAAACTCATGTTCAAAATACATGTCATGGTAGATATTTGATATTTTTTTGGTAAAAATTTAACTATTTAGTTGAAAATGAATCTGCTTTGGTTGAGGATTCAATCATTTTATTAAAACTTTGTCTTTTTTTTATTCAACTCAACTGTTTTTGATTTAAAATGAAAATCTTCTTCGTTGAAATATCAAATAATACATTTTTGGTTGAAAATAAATATTTTTTGGTTGAAAATTCAACTTATTGGATAAAAGTTAAACTACTTCATTTTTGTTCAAGAATTCAGAAAAAGAAGTTTACGATATTAATTCACAGCCCCTTACTGTGGTGTAATTAGCATGTCTGGCCAGAAATTGCCATACCTACTTGCGGAGGTCATCCTGATGAATATGCTGAAAAATACTTAATAAAAGTTAAGGCTTCAGTATATATTTTTTTGTCGATAAAATAATAAAAAGAAGAATATTAAAGTTTATCGGTAATAAGAGTTGATCTTCTATCAATAATTCATTGAATCGAATCGTAAATAAAAGCATCGCTGATCCGAACTGGGGATTTTCATTGAAAACCCCCATTGAAAAAAACATACTGCTTCTTTTGAGGAAATTTTGTGTATTGTTACTTACATAAGATATGATAAGGATACAATCAATGATTTGCATTCTTGTCTTAAAATATTGTTAGGATACAGAGTATCATGCCCAATAAGAAAATTTAGTGGAAAAAAGTATAAGACAACATTTACTTTTTCTTTTTAGAGAAGTTTTCGCATTCTCAATGAAGTAATTATAAAAATCGAAATTTCTCAGAAAGTACTCAATATATCCTAGTTATTTTTCACTTTAAACATTCATAAATTGTAAAAGAAACATACATTTTAAAAATAACCAATAAAAAGATTTCAGGTATCATTTACCATTTCCTTTTGGGACTTTTTGAAATTATTTTATACTAATCAAATACCAAAAACAACTTTTTTTAAAACGTGTGAAATTAAAAAAAATGTATCTTCAGTTATTAGTTTGATGGAAAATTTTAGTTTAAAAAAAATTATGAGTCATAGAATTTGCATATAAGTTGATGGTTAAAGTTGCTTCAAAGTTTTTTTTTCAATTTTCAAATTATTTCTACTCTCAAGCACATTCTAGATTTTAATTACTTTACTGTGTCCAATTTTGAAATTAAGTTAATAATCTTGAGAAATAATTGATTGTTCAAAAAAAGTTTTTCTTAAAAAAATGATTTTAACGATTTCAGCTATAGATTTAAATTTTTAGGAGTGATTAACTAGGTTACCAAAACATTAAATTATATTTTTTCAACCCTCTTTGAGGTCTAGAACGCATTCAAAATTGTAAAATTCAGATAGTTGCGAAACTGTAAAAAAATTGCAAATTTTGCAAATCAGCCGCAACAATTCGAAATCTTTTCCAACAATTTATAAGATTTACAGTCATGTGAATCTTAAAAATTGTGAAATTTATAATTCGGTATTTAATTTTGACAATTCACAATGAAAAATTGATTTTTTTTCATTTTTTTTCAAATTAATGAGTTTTTTAAGTCAAGGTTCAAATCATCAATAAAGAAAAATGAAGTAGCATAAAAATAAAATTAAAGAATTTAAAATTGCCAATCCTGAAAATTGAAGAATTCTTAATCTTTATATTTTACATCTTCAATTTTGAAGACTTAGAATTGAAAACGTGATTTTTAGTTTTCAAAATCATCCAAATTTAAGAATTTTTACTTATATATCTTCAAAACTGAAGAGTTTCTAATTGTGAATCTTCAAAATTCAGGACTTTCAAATTCGAAATCGTGAAAATTAAACAATTTTCGATTGTAAATCTTCAAAATTGAACTATTCTGAAATAATGTTTCAAATTACATACCTTTTGAATATGAATCTTGAAAATTGAATAATTTGCTATTGTATATTTTCAAAATTCAATCATTTTCAATTGTGACTCTTAAAAATGGTTCAACTTTAAATAGAAATTCTTCACAATTGAAAAGTTTTTCGTTTTGATAATTTTTAATTCTACAATTTTGAAGATATAAAGTTGAAAACTGTTTTCTTTCATTTGCAAAATCATATAAATTTAGTAATTTTAATTTATATATCTTCACAATTAAACTATTATTATTACTATTATATAATGTTGATTTTCATTCAAAATTTCTCAAATTCGGAAGAGTAGGAATGAATAGCTAGACTTTTGATCAAAAATTCATCTAGAAGATTCAAAATAATTCTTGCTTCTTGAAAATTCATCATTTTGGTTGAGGATTCAACTATTTTGTAAAAAATTTAACTATTTCGTCGAAAATTCACCTTTCTTGATCAAAGATTATCTTTCTTCTTGAAAATTCTTCTTTTTCGGTGTTAATCATTTTTTTCGAATATTCATCTATTTTTTCCAGGATTCAATTGTTTTCTTACAAATATCGTCTTCTTTTTTTTGATGTAACTGGTTGATAATTCTTTTTCTTTTTGAAAAGTACTTTTTCAATTTGAAAACCTCACTGTTCAATTTTTTTCTGAAACTCTTTTTTTGTCATTCGAAAATTTAATTAAATTTTGTGACTTTTGGTGAAAAAAAATTCCTAACTTTTTGAGATTTTAAAGAAAAATGTTTAGAGGTAGGGCACGGCCTTGAAAGTACCCCAAATTGTTAAAAATTCAGTAAGTCCTCCAATTTTAAAAAGAATAGTGAAATCTTGAAAAATTGAATTCATCCCTAGATTTGTCAAAATTCACCCCTTAAGACACTAAGAAGTAATTTTCAAGTATCTTTTCTAAAATTTATGAAAGTAAAATGAAAATTTAAGTGACGAATTATTAAAAGAAATTTTATCGTACAAATATGAAGAATATTTTACTTGAAATAAACATTTCTCCCCTTTTTACCCTCAATAGTCCATTGAAAAAATTAAATTTTCTGTCTTTAAAACTGATTATTAAAAATATTTATATAAATTTCTTTATATTGAAAGAAAAAGTTTTGAAGAAAGAGAATGTTATTTTTTATGGATTATTAAGAGTGAAAAGGGTAAAAATCGTTATTTTCACAGTTTTACATTATCGTTGTGAAGTTTTTACGATTCTTTTTAAAATTCAAGGAACTCTGTACATGTTTTTTTAAATCCCAACAAATAAGGATTTTTTTTTTTACAAAAAGATACAAAATGAGGGTGTGAGACTTTAAAAAATTAGAAAAATAATTGTTTCGGACCACTCTACTTCACAGTTTCACCTTATACTTGGAGTCTCACACTGGGAAATTGCAATAAACAATATTTTTCGCTAGTAACTTTGATAAATAATGAGGGAGATGAATAGAGGAAAATTGGGGGAAAAAAGGTAGCTATATTTGAAAAAACGGTTTGTATGCCCGCATAATAGTTGGTGAATGGTGTCTCGTCATGGTGGTGACAGGTTGGTAGTTGAAGGCTTGTATGTGTCGCCTCTTTGCAAAGCAAAAACTAGAGGTTACGTCATAACGGTAGCAGCTTATCGGTCCTTGCGGTACATTAAGCACGGCCGCAAAATGGGGGTGGGGTGGTACTCGCGGGGGTGAGGGCGGCGAAACCGTAGAAAGATTATCTTGTCGTATTCAATATTCCTATGAAACGTTCGGGATGATAAATCGAGCGCTCCGCGTCGATAGGAAAGATGTGGCGAGGCAATTTCATTGTACGATACTTTTTCTATATTTTCAATAAGCTCTCCTTTTTTCGATAAATCGACATTTTACGTATTAACGTATTAACCAGAAGGCTTTTCATTTATCAACAAAATTTACAAAGAAATTAAAAATAACATATTAGAAAGGACCATTTTATTATATTTTATTATATATATTGTAGCCTTCACTTTTATTAGGTATTTTTCAAGAATTTTCAAGCAGGATGACCATTGAAAGTAGTAATGGCCATTATTGACCAGACATGCCCTCGCTTTTAATATTTGTCACCTTACTATTATTATATTGGTATTATTGAAACCTCCGTTTTATGAGTGAGTTTTTTTTCTTGAAACTATATTTTGATATCACCTTCTTTTTATCAATTATTTTGAATTGTTTTTGGCATTTTATTTTTTATAAAATAGTTACCATAAAAAGATTTGTTTGACATAAATTTAAAAGAATAATACAAATAATTATGAATAAATATGGTAAAAAGAAGATAAATAATTGGAATTAAGAAGGCTAATTATAATAATAATAATAGAGTAATAATAATAATGTGCCTAAAAAAAGCGTAGAGGGTAAATACTAAAAAAAATTTCTCATATGAGTGTAGTGTTTAATATTTACGCCCACGCTTTTTTCTTGTCACCTCATTATTATTATATTATTATTAGTGGTCTATATTTACACCAACTCTTTTATTTTTTGCCACCTTATTATTATCATTATTATTATATTATTGAAGGCCCCCTTTTCAGAGTGATTTTTTTACTATATTTTAGTCTCAGCTTGTTTTTTGAAATTGTTTAAAATTTTTTTTTGTCATTTCATTCTTATAAAATATTTTTCTTACGAAAATTGAGGACTTAAATTTTAAAGAATAATAAAAATGAATATAAATATTGTAAAAAAAAGGAAAATAATTGACTCTTAATAGGCTGTTCGTAATAATAATAATAATGTAATAATAATAATGTGACTAAAAATAAGAGCGTGGACCGTGAATAATAAAATTTCTTTCTCAAATAAATGCGGTCTTTAATATTTACGCCTACGCTTTTATTTTTAGTCACATTATCATTATATTATTATTATTGAAACCCCCCCTTTCAAAAGTGAATTTTTTTTTACTATATTTTGATATCAGCTTGTTTTTATCAATTGTTTTTAATTGTTTTTAGCATTTTATTTTTTTATAAAATAGTTGTCACAAAAAAATTAGTTTGGCATAAATTTAAAAGAATAATAAAAATAAATGTTAATAAATATAGTAAAAAAAGCTGAAAAGGCTGGTTGTAATAATAATAATATTATACTAATTAATAATAATGTGACTAAAAATAAAAACGTGAAGCGTAAATACTAAACAAATTTCTTATATAAATGCAGGGTTTAATATTTACGTCGACAATTTTATTTTTTGTCACCTCATTATTATTATATTATTATTATTAAAACTGTTATTTTGAAAGTGATTTTTTCTTCTTTCTACTCTATTTTGATATCAGCCTGTTTTTATCAATTATTTTTAATTGTTTTTGGCATTTTACTCTTTATAAAATAGTTATCATAAAGAAATTTGTTTGACATGAATTTAAAATAAAAATAAATAAATATAGTAAAAAGAAGCTGAATAATTGACGCTCAAAAGGCTGTTTGTAATAATAATAATATAGTAATAATAATGTGACTAAAAATGAAAGCGCGGAGCGTAAATACAAAAAAAAATATATATATATATATATATATATGTTTCTGATTTATTAAGGTTTTAGAAATGTTTTTTTTTCTTTTCCTATCATATGAAAGTGCCAAAGTTGGGTAATTATCTACTGCTGCCTTTCTGAGTTTTGCGTTTATGCCTGATATGTGACTTAGATGGACTGGTGTATCACACATGTTCAAATCGTACATCTATATATCATCTCTACCCTTCCATTTTCCTCTTCATCTTCCCCATCACATCTCTCTTCCACCATACATCTGCGATCCCAACAAAACAAAAATCTACACACCTTAGAACTGCAAACTCTAGATTTCGGTACGATACATGTTCAAATTCTAAATCCACTTCTCTCTCACTAAGGCTCTCTCTCCCTTTCCTCTCAACCCTCCTTTCTCACTCACCTCTACGCTCTTCCTCTGCACTTCTTGAATCTTCATCTTTCTACCTCTCTGACTTCCATGAACCGTAGATCTACAAATTCAAGACCTTTCAATTTTTTCTCTCTTTCCCTTTTACTCTCTTGTCTTCTCCTCATCTCATATTTTCTCTATATATTCCCTTATTTTCCCTCCATTTCCTCTACTCACTGTGAACCTACAAACCATCGACGAAAAATCATATATGCTCATATCTTCGACCTGTTATATGGTTTGTAAGGAAGAAGAGGGGAAAGATGTATAAAGAGAACGTTAGTTAAAAGAGGTTAACGGGTCTAGTGTTTGTACGCAAAGGGTTTTTGTACAGAGATTTGAGGGGGACGGAGAGAAGATATGTATGTCTCGGATTTGAAATGACTGGCTACAGATCACGCATGATATATTTGCTATATATATTCAGACGCACTTTGAGGAAGCATCATATAACACATTTTTTCAGAAAGACATCCTTTTCACGATGGAGATCAGTCCCTGATTGTTGTGCATTTTTGCATTGTTAGCAAATCTCCATATTCTGGGTAAGTTAGCTTGCATTCTAGATTCAGAAAATATATTTATACAATTAAAAACGTTGTGTTCTGTGATAAAGTATGTACCTTTGCGAGCAGGTATATTCATGTTCAAATCTGCATTTTTCAACATTTGGTTGCAAGAATATTTAACAAAAAGAAGTATTTGTTTTTTTTAACACTTTTCTCTGGCAATATTATGAATTCATGAATTTTTTTTCCATTGTTCCAGTTTCGTGCTCATTAGAGAAAATAAAACCGGTACTAGACACATATCTTTCAAAGAGTCCACCAGCAACGAGCCCTCCGGCACCGAGCCCTCCAGCAGAGAGTTCTCCAGCACCGAGTCCTCCAGAAACAAGTCCTCCAGCATCCAGTCCTCCAGCATCTAGTCCTCCAGCATACAGTCCTCCAGCATCCAGTCATCTAGAATACAGTCCTCCATCATCTTGTCCTCCAGCATCGAGTCCTCCATCATCTTGTCCTCCAGCATCGAGTCCTCCAGCACCAAGTCCTCCAGCACCAGGTTATGCACCTGAAAAAAGCGGATATGATCCGTATGGTGACATTAAAACGACAACTGTATAAAGAAAACACTATTTGTAGTTAGCCCCTCAATCGTATTATTTTATTCGTTATTGAGGTGACAACATCAAATGTTCTTTATCCATTTGTCATTCTCTTTTCTTCACATCTTAATCGACATATGCGACAGAAAAAAAATTGAAACTCAACTGCATTACAGATAAATAAAGAAAAAAGCATGACTTGTTCCTGATGAAAATATAAAAATATAAAAAAATGCATTAAAAATACCGAAGGGAGTAGCTGCGCGGTGATTGGTGACTTATCGGTTTCAGACATTAAGAACAAATAGGCGCGGTTAGCAGTCGAATGGGTGACCGTTCATGATTCTCGCTTAGTCGTGTTTTCACTGCGTTTAACAAATGTCTACATCTAAACTCAACTATTTGTAACTGGTTGCGCTTGGGAAGGGTTTTCTGCAGTTTTCCTCTTCCTTAGATTAAAGTTTAAGCAAATCCACGTCATGGTTTTGGCTGATCATAGCTCATCATAGAAAATTATCCAACAAAATAATTAATTGATCCAGAAAAATGTTTGAAAAAGATTTGCAGATCTTCATTTAATGCATCTTTTTTAATGATATTTCCAGCAATCTAATACTTTTCAAGAAAAATAAAAAAATCAAGATGGTATTTTCAATTTTACTTACCAGTTGGCACTGTCAGATATATAAATCACAATTTTCGAAAATAAAAAATCCTAGTCTGTTAGTTTTTAATTGCTGTGCCAATCTACTTCGAAGTATTTTTTTTTGTTTTAAGCTACAAATTTTTTCTTTGAATCCCCTGTGGAAAGACATCTACTAAAACCTACAACTTAATGTAAAGACAAAAAACAAGAATATAAAAAAAATCGAACAAGAATCACAGGCCAGTAGAACTTATTTGCATTATATCAACGAATTTTATACATTTTCGTACTTTGTTGCAAGCTGTAAGCCCAGCTGAAAATTCTTGTACACCAACTTCGAAAGATTGCGCAGAAGTTCATGTACACTAACGTTCACAAGAACCTGTACAGGTTACTTTGACGGTTGCTGTGGATAAACTTGGCAAAGAAAACTGTATATGATTCTGCAAAGGAACCTGTATCGACAAAGGAACCTTGGAAAGGATCTTGAGTAGTTCCAATTACGAAGTAAATTGAGGCGCAGTTTTCTGTAAAGAAAAGTGTATAGGATCTTTTACAGATTTCCCTTTAAGATCCAAGTTATTATCGAGAGAGTTAAGCTACTGGCGAACCCTCGTGGATTAGGTTCTATGCAGTTTCATGTATCGGAACATGAACAGGTTTTTGTACATGAAACTCAAACGTTAATTTACTATGTAAAGGAACATGTACAGGATCATTCAAAGTCTAGCCTGCATACAGGTTCCTTCGCAGGATTATGTACAGTTTTCCTCTCCAAATTCCTGCACTGTCACTTTCTTCTGAGCATTATTGAGTTGGATTGTAGTTGTAATATCCAACAAAAGAATACCAGAATTTATAGTTTTTGCATGAAACTATTTGTCTTTTTTACCTTGGATGAAAACACTGTAATGCTATTATTTTTATGAAATCCAACTAAGTTAATATGGATTGAAAACATTGAAACCTTAATGTTCTTTTTATATTTTTAAGATTTTTGCATCTTCATATTCCGACAGAAAAATAACCAGTCTTTTTTTGAGATAAAACAATGAAAATAAAGGAGGCCTATCTGCAAAAAGTTCAACTGTTTTTTGTCTTTCATTTTTGAAAGTGAAATATTCATTTGAAAAAATGCCTATGATCAATGAAAAGTGTTTGGGAAACCTATCGAAAATGTAATGGATATAATTTTTTGTTAATCGCACACGTCTGGCTTACATCGAACAACTAAAATTCTTTGAGTCAGTACATTTGGAAAATAATGCCCAATAAGTAGGAGAAGTGTAAGAAAAATTACCATTCATAAAAATTGAAGCCTACGCCCACGAAAAACTTACTTTAGCTCGCTTGTAGACTACTTCTCGGACTGCTTTTCCGTAATGCTTTATAATAATTAGTTTTTCATTCTTCGGCAGTAAATCGAAAATAAGGATTCAATGTGGCAAGCCATACTTTTATTAGCTAATACAGTATTGTTACATTTCCGTTGAAAATTATGGTGATAAGCTTATCATTTATAACTAAACAGGCATTCTTTATATTATTCTTGCCTAACTACTTCATAAAATGCATCAACTGCATTCTTCGGGATGAAATAAGTTGCCTCAAAATGAGAGCTGTTGCAATATATGTTGCCGCATTTTTACCAGTTTGTCCAACTTGCTGCAATGTGACTTAGCTGGGGTTGGCAAGCCCTCCCATCCTTCTGACTAAGTAATCCTTACTTTATACACTCACACCCTCGCCTAATATCTCATATTACAATGATATACTAATGAGAAATGATTAACGGTTGTATAATTATTAATTACTTTTTATCACGATCTTTCTAAGACAGTATGAAGATTTCTCAAATAAACTAATCTCGCATATGATTACCCTGCAATATTTAAAGATGCCTTTGAAATGAGTCTACCAAATTCATTTGAACATCAATGACTTTTGATTAAAAAATAGTTAAATTATAACTAAATATGTCAGCAACTGACGGAAAAATTATGCATAATGGAAAAGATTATGTATCATTTTATCCACTATGTATAGTTTTTTCATCTAGGAGCTTATTTTTATTGAAGGTACTTTCACTTTAAATTCAGAAGAAAGCGAAGAAAAAGAAATGCTGTTTTAAATTAGAAACACAGTTTTATTTTCGAGCGCTGACTCATAACTTATGATATGATTGAAAGACTAATACCTCGGCTAATACGAAGCAGTTACAAATTTTATGTTAGTAGCACGAGTTCGTAATGAAGGATAATAGTTGTTTCTAAACATTATATATGTAAGCGCATATTTTGGAATACATTTTTTTGAATATTTTTCTTTCTGAAAAAACTAATTTTCATTCACGAAAAATAGATTTTGAACTGCAAACCGCAGTTCTTGGACTTTGAATAGACTTGAAATTATTACAACTTTTAATTTATGTCAAGTTTCTTCTTACGTAAGCTTTTGACAGGACAGCCATACATGATACGATACGTTAGAAATAAACAAATTCACCTCAATTATGTCATGAATACTATCCTTAAACCTGAAAAACTTCCTTTTATAGGGATTACAATATTATATTATTTTTTCTTCTGCATCTGATTTTGACTGTCGGTCTAACTATTGTTTGAACTCAACTAATCATTGAAGTAAGAAGTTATCTATACATTTGAAGAAAAATTATTCAAATTATCTGATTGTTATTCAAATGTAAATAAGTCAGGTCAGATTCTGATTTATAGAGAAAATTCTGCTTCATTCAATTCAGCTAGGAAAATAACATCCTTTAACAATTTTAAATTTCAATCTTATGATGGATACATTTTCATGTCATACGGAAGCAGAACGACTTTCCACTATCTTACCCCGTGATTTCTTCCATGACGAAATAAATTTAGTCATGAGATGTATGTTTTACTTACCTATTAGTTCCTGTGTAATTAGGATTTAAAGAGCCATGGTGAAGGCTGGGTTTACTGGCTTTCAAGGCTGGTTACTTCGTGAATCTGTACTTGTGAGCAAAATCTGCCCTCCGCGCGGGTACCTTCCTATCCCGCGCTGTGCGAGCGCCTAGGATGCCCGAATTTTGGATCTCGCACTTCGCGCTCGATAATGTATTTGCCTCGCGCTGTGCGCTTGGTCTTTATACCTACCCCAAATTTGTGGACAGACCTTTGAAAATTAACATTCCAAGCACCGATAACTTCAATTTGGTAATCGTGAATTTTCTTCTGTTGAAGCTCCTTCTACTTCAACGAACACATTCTCATAACGCAACACGTGCTTTGCACTTCATTTTGTTCACACTGCAAAATTGTATACATTTCATATGTATTTTATATTTCTTTCTGTACCTCGGTCCAGGACAGCTTATTCAGATATTGCAAAATAAAATAAAAATGTTATTTTTCCATCATTGCTTCAATATTTGTCCTTAATTCTTCATTACTGCTTATTCTCAGCTACCATGAAATATCTATTATTTTAATAAATGTATATATATTATTAAAATAATAATATATACCTTGTCATTGAAGTAGACGTAGACGTAGTAGACGTATTAATTTTTCTGTATCTTGTGTCGTTTTTCTGAAAATTTTATTTTTAATTTTGAATATTTGTTTTTTGATTCAGGCAAAAGCTACGCGTCCTGCCAAAGAATGAAGAATTGAAAATATAAAGCAATTTTTTGTTGGCGTACAACTCTTGTCTTCATTTATTTTGTACCGTGAGACATTTCTACAGCAATGAAAAATGTTGAGTTATAAATTTGTTGATCTTCAATGGGCAAATATCTTTCTTTTTGTTCTTCAAAGTGTGTGCCATATTGGACCCTAATCTGATTTGTCTTGCAAGGGTTATCCGGTATACACATAGGTGAAGAAGTTACACCTGAGCAGACGACAACGACCCCGACAATGACGACAGGTAGATAGACACCATCGTAAGCCCTGTTTTATGGATTGAAGGAGTCCTTAAACGTGGGGTTTAAAGACATCTGCGATAGTCAGTTTTCAAAAAAAAAAAATAGGACCTTCTAATTATGATGAGAATGTAATAAAATCTTGCATTATCCAAAAAATAAATTACACAAATTAAGAATTGAATATGGATTAAAAAGTTTGTGTCAAGGCGTCGGGAAACAAGACACACCCCTTTCCTTTTCGAGCTACCCCTTTCCCTTGCCAACTCAGTGAGTTCAGACTAGACCCTGTGATGAACGTTGATAAATTTACGGACTCTCCGGATGTTTAGGTTCGGTCTTTCATGAAAAATCAAAGACGTTAACTAATGAAACAATTTTTCAGCCGTGAACTGAAATAGCAGTAGATGTTTTCCACATATTTTTTGTCGCCGATTCTCAATGTAGAAGCCAAATCTTCCTATCACGTCAGGTCTTTAGGAAAACTGATGTTTTTTGGGCGATTAGTTGCAACACCACTTTGCAATTATTTTTCACTTCATTTGCAATCGAGGTTATTAATCCGAAGATTAGTGTGATGCAATTCTGCATTTTTTTCTTCTCTGAGGAGCCTCTAGACATAAAGGCACCGGATGCAAAAAGAGGATATAGAAATATTTGGCAAGAGTAAAAGGAGGGGATCTGAGCTGGATGTCGTTTCGATCAGGTCCCATTACTTTCGAAAGTGGGTTTTGTTGCTGGTGTTCTATTTTGTAATTGTGAACTCTTCAATTTGACCTATAAGGATCTAATGTGCCTAATGTGGTTTATATTTGTTACTCGTACTGTTCAGCCATTGGTTTCTAAGTTGAACCTAATCGGATTTGAATCCGGCTTCTGTGCGGTTTCATATTCAGTGATTTTTGAATTGAATCTTATTGGGATCTGATGTGTCTTGTATTCGGTACTCCCCTAGTAAAAATGCCGATTAGGATCCAAATAGAAATCTAACCAGACTTGGTTTCCATCAGGTCCTATTACTTTCAAACCGGCTTTTGTTCTTGTTTTTATGTGGTGTTCTATTAGGTAATTGTGAACTTTCTAATTGGATTTTATTAGGTACGATGTCTGAACGAAAAAAAGTAACGTCTCAACTTACATATATAATCGCATGTTTGAACAATTTGAGAAACTGAACTCGCTGAGGATTAATATGCATATAACCTCCTATGTTCCGCCACATAACCCCCTCCCGAAATTTTGTCTGCCGCATATCCTCTCACCATCGAAATTCTTTTCTGCTCATACCCCCAACCGCCTGGAGAATTTGTCTGGCTACGGCATTGTCGATGTACTTGGATCTTGATTACATAATCTCGTCCAATTATTTTTTAACTTGATTTGTCTTTAAATAAGACGTATTTCTGACGATTAGTTGGTAGTTTGAAGGCAAATTGAAAATCCTCGAGACTTTAATAAGAAAAAGTTATTTAGAATTAGGCTAAAAGTGAATTTTACTTGTTTCAAATACCGCTTGATATTCTTCTTCATTCAAATATGTAAAAAGTTCATTAACTATCTGAAGGTAAGAAGCAATAAAGAAAAGTCAAGTGCAAAAATTCTTTAATAACCTTGGCGAAAAAAAGTGATTTTCTATAATACAAAAACCTTCATAACAACGAGCAGTTTTTAATTTACGCAATCATTTTATGATGCATTCTAGATTAATTTTTATTGCGAAATAAGAGCTCTTGAATAATAATTCAAATTATATGAAACAAATTACCAAATTCCACTTATTTCAGAAAACGCCCAATACTGTTGGTCTTCAAACATTCAAAACGTCTAAAAACGATCAAAATGTAATGAATAATAAAGAAGATCAATAACAAAAGGGTTGTAATATGTAACTGTCGTTGTTAGCCTCCACGGATGGTCAGTTGACTGAAAAATTTTTCACGCAGAACATTGCATCATGGCACGTAAAACCGCCTGATCCACTCGATTTCCAGAAGCCTGAAAAGTGGATGGCTTGGATTACAAGGCTTGAACGGTTTGTGTCGGTCGCCGGTTTAGGCCAGAGATCTAAAAAAGAAAAAGTCGACCTTCTCTGCTACTTAATGGGAGAACACGGGTAGGAAATTCTCTCACGTATAGCTCCGAAAGCTAGAGATCGCGTGGTTTATGAAACTGTGATATCTAAATTCACCAAGTATTTTGAACCAAAGAAAAACGTTATTTACGAACGATATTCGTTCCGTGCGCAAGTGCAACAGCCTGGTGAGACTTTAGACACATTTATTACTGCTTTGTACACTCTTGCTGAAAAATATAAATTTGGTGCACTGAAAGATGGGCCCATCTGCTATCAGATTGTGATTGGAACTGATGACCCGAAAGTATCCGACCACTTACATTTGATGGCAGATCTCTCGATCGATCAAGCTGCGAGCATCACGCGTCAAGCTAAAACTCAGGCAAGAGAGAGCAGAGACCTTCACATGGATGACTCTACTGCACTAATAAATAATTTCAGACATTTGAAATTTACATGACGAATCATGTACTGAATTCAACATTGTAAACGAATTTTCTGGAATATTTGTAGAGGTTTCATTTGCACGCATTAAAACTGTACGATTTTTCTCACGTCTAGATGCTGAATCGGGTTTTCACCTGATGAAGCTTTTACAAGAGAGACAGCCCAAAACAACTTTCGTCACTCTGTTTAGGCGATATATGTTCAAAGGTAGCCATTTGGCGTAAACTGCGCCTCAGATTACACTCGAACTCCAAAGATACGAGATTCTCGGTAATCGGGAACTCCAAAGATACGAGCGTGAACGGGGCTCCCACTCCAGCGACGGTTGGATTTCGGGGGTAATGCATGAGAACGCACACAGGCCTACTGCGCGCATGCGTGCGTATGCAATTCGCAATGAACAAACGTCGAATTCAAATCAGCAAGCATTTACGCGCGCCTCACTCTTGACTGGGGTAGGAAAAAATTCCGCTTGCTCCCTTGGAGTCGGGACGCTCGTATCGGTGGAGTGCTCGTATCTTCAGAGCTTGTAACTTTGGAGTTCAAGTGTGCTTGTCAAAAATGTTTTCAGATCTCCTGCATGACATCCCAAATGTCATTGAGCATGTCGGAGACAGGTTAATTTATGCTGAAACGATGGAGGAGCATGACAGTGTGCTAAGACAAGTTTTTGAGATACCCAATAAAGAGGGAGTGACTAAATAAGAAGAAGTGTCGGATCAGTGTTTTGATAGTTGAATTTTTAGGCCATGATATTTCCCATGTGAAAGAAAACGATAGAGATGATGAGGTAAAGTTACGAATGGCTGTTTCCATGAGCATTCTCTCAAGCCTTAAGATAACGCTTGATTTCAATATGAACACATTTTATGAGAAGAACGGCTATGCCACATCTTGTACACTATATGTTGAAAAAGTGTTTGAGAAAGTATGGTGATCTGATACCGACGCTAACCATTTAAAAGTTAACGTGATTAAGTCGAAGTATGAAGTCTTATTTAAATTTAAAATATGCATACCGTCGTCATAACGAATCAAATGACTCTAGGACGAAGTCGTTTCAGAAGGTTATAAGGCAAATAGAGAGGATAAAAAAAACCCCACTTCAATCCAGTTCTGATATGGGCCCAAAAACCGGCCTTATTGACCGTATCCTTCATCTGCATCATTAAGACTCCTGTATCAGCCATTAATCGACTAATTCGGGACGTCTATCAGAGTCCCTTCTCCTTTTGCCCTAGGGGCATGGTGGTGAAACCGGCGATCGCCCCTTCGAAGATTCTTTGCCTTTCCTCCCCTTTTTTTCACTGAAAAAAGAGAAGAACAATACTAAAAATGTTAATTTTTAGATGATTGCGGAAGATTATTTATGATAATCTTCAAATTCATTTATTCATATTGTCCAACTGTCAATTCGACAGTTTAATATAGTATACGAGAGATTTTACAGCATGTTTGACTTTTCGTATGAAACATGAAGTTTCTCGGCATGCATGGAAATGCATTATAATAATTGATCTTCAGGTTATTGCTTTTGTTTTTTAGATATTTGAAAAGGCTGATATGTAATTTCAAAATGAATTTTTTTTAACAATTTGGTTTCACACACCTAATTTTAGAAACCCTTAGTTTCAACGAAGATTGAGATCATTTTATTTTCAACAGTTCCATTAGCCTTGAATGAATTATTTTTAAACCTTTCATTAGAAATCATATAATTTTAAACGTTTCAAGAATAGTTAAACTTTATCGTTAGTTAATTAGTTTTAGGACGGGCAAGGTGCCCGTGAAAAGCTTTTCTGGCTCTGAAGCTGTACAGCCTATTGTGCCACACCCTTACTTATTCGCTCCCAGCAGCCGGCCCGAGATTTTTTGACGAAGCCTAGTATGGCGGCTACTGATCGTGTTGTAATTTCCTCTGGATCCATCAAATGGGCCCCAAGGGTCTTTTGCCTGATTCCAGTCAATGCCGGGCAATGCACTGATATCACTCGGGAGCCTAGTGTGCCTAGTCCCTGAGTCCATCTATTTGCTCTTGCCAGGCGGCTCATCGCTTGTGCCGCTCTAGCGGTCATCGCAACATGTAGGGGTTCTTCATAGAGCATGAATCCTATCGCCGCTGTGGGCGTGGTCCTCATGGCTCCAGTCAATCCCCTAAATGCAAGCATTTGTAATCTTCGCAGCCTGTCCTGCATTGTTTTGAGTTCCGACCCTGGCCAGCAGACCACGGCCGCATGTAGGAGCCTGGGTTTTTGGGAAGCAGAATAGGGTCATGCAAGCATTTTAGGCCCTATTCCTCACGTCAACCGAAAGGCTCTCCTGCACATCCAAAAAGTCATGACAAACTTCCTGCATTGGTTCTCCAGGTGCTTTGCCCAGTTCAGCTTGCTATCTAGGATGCCTCCTAGATATACAACCAAATCTGAAAACGTCAGCTTCCCACCGCAAAATACAGAAGGGTCGACTTTTGATATTTTATAATTTTTCATGAAAATGACCAAGTTGGTCTTTTCGGATTTAGCGAGAGCCTTGAGCTATCACACCATAGCTCCACAATGCGCAGCGCCGACCTCATAAGACCCATCAGCGTCTCAAGATCAGCCCCCCTGGCTAGGATTACAAAGTCATCCGCATATTCCTGGGTATAAAACACCTTTTTATTTAGCCTTCGAAGAAGGCCGTCCACAACAATGCACCACAGGAGGAGAACAGGACACTTCCCCCACCCCCGTGGGCATCCCCGCTAAGCTATTTACCTAACTAGGCCCTTACCTCATCTGATTTCGAGTCTTCTCCGACGTAGCATGCTTACTATCCAGCGTACAAGCTGGTTCGGAGCGCCACATCTCCAAGCCTCTTTGCAGATAACTTCTGGAGGAGTATTGCTGAAACCACCCTCTATATCCAAGAAAACGCCCACAGCATACCTCTTTTGTTTGAACTGCTGCTCCAATTTTGCCACAACAGCATTAAGCGCAGTTGCTACCGAGCAGCCTGCCTGAAAAGTATGCTGCCCTCTATGCAGCGGGGAGGCCAAGAGCACCTCATCCCCAATGTATCTCTCGACCAGCCTCTCCAACGTCTTCAAGATAAAAGACGTTAGAATGATTGGTCGAAAATCTTTTCCAGAAGTGTAACCCTCCCTCCCAGGTTTGGGTATATAGGCCACTCTGCCATCCTTTGATGCCGATGGAACGTGTTTAAGGACTATACTTGTCTTCAATAATTTCTTCAGAGGAGGGAGATCAAATCCATGTCTTTCTGTAAAAGCCCTGGATAAATGTCATCCGCCCCTGGTGATTTAAAAGGACAGAAGGACCCCCCGGCCTATTCCACTTTCTTATAATCAGCGACCTTGAAGGCGAAATTCCAGTCGGCCCTCACCACCTTTTGTCCCCAGCCTTCCTCCTGTTGGTCGGTTTGGATTCGTTGAATACCCGGAAAGTGAACTTCCATCAGGTGAATCAGCGTTTCTTCTTCGACTTCAGCAAACTCACCATCATCGAGCCTTATGAGCATTAGGCGAGCTTCCGGATTTTTCGCCAGGATCTTGTGCAGCTTCGCTGTTTCCGGAATGTTTTTCAATTCCTCGCAGAAGCCACTCCAATCTTCCTGCTTATACTTTCTTATATTTTTGTTGTATTCAGACAGTTACGTCTTCTAGATGTTCCAGTCCGGAGGCAATTTAGTTCTATTTGCCCTACTGCACAACATTCTTGTCTTTTTACGGTGTCTCCCTAGGTGGGTATTCCACCATTCTGCTCCCTTCCTAGACTTAATTGTGCTCTACGTTCACTTCTTCATGTTATCTTATACAGCAGATATATTTTGAAATTGAGCTATTATTATGAATAAAACCATAAGTCGCATCGGAAAAGTGAAGATACCCCTATATTCATCTCGGCAATATCTCCTGGTGTTCCTTTCATTTCTTGAAAAACTCATGTGTCAAACAATTTTATCGTAATGGCGAAGTGCGAGAGATAGTGGCAACAATGCGAGGCAAAAAAGTAGCGGGCTCATAATGTCGCCTTGAAGGACACCTCTATGAAAGGTGAACGTTATTAGTTGTTACACGCTGTTTTCCAGATAGAGGTTCCCTGAACCAAGGGTTCTGCTGAATATGTATACACTAATGAATGAGCAGTCGCAAAAAATTGTTTAGGGGTTGTCGCGAAGGAATTAAACTCAAACGGAGGCATGAAAATCGTGCTGAGGGCTGAATGGCACCTTGGTGATGTGCCTTTACATCGACTCAATGACGACCTGCTAGAATGCTACGATACCAGTATGGCCCCTGAACGTGGAGGTCATATAGCACGGCTGCATGCTCTGTGGTGCAAGTAGCATCCAAAGCTCTGCCACTTTTCGCATCAACGTCTGCGAAACCATCGCGAAAACCTTCGGTTAAGAGGCTATGTAAGCGGAGTGCCTGCTCTACTGCAGCCAGAACGATCATCTAACAAAGAGAGAGAGAGAGAGAGGCGACACTGAGACCAAACGCAAGAAGGCATACGATAGAGCAAGAGAGATGCTTCGGTACCCAGAGAAATATTAACATCCAGGTTTCTCTCAAGCCCAAACATCTGGCTGAACTGGATGTCCCGCTTGGTAAGGATTTTTACGAAGAATACGGCCTTTGATCTATCAATTGTGGCATGTGAAATGCAGTGAGAGCTTTCGCCGATGCAAACTGTAAAACTAAACCATCGGTTGATCATGAGACCAAAAAACGAATGCATCAAATCACCACACATACAGGCTGGGCGAGACAGAACGCGTTCCGCATTCCATGCGTGATTGACTACATAACATGTGGCTGGAATTTCACCGCGAAAGTTCGACATTTCACGCGTAAACTGCGGACCCGTTAACACACACTTTACGAGTCAAAGCTGCTGACCATCAGGCAGCATATTTTTGACAAAATACAAGTACTATCTGACGCTAGGAGAAGTATCAAGCGGAGGGAGAGCTAGGTCAGAGAAAACCAATAGCTTTTCTCTGTTCCATCACGTCTCTTCCAAGATCCTCTAGTTACTCTCGAACATACGCCCAACAAAAGGGTGAGCGTATTCCGGAGTGGTTGTTAAAAGGTTGCACAATAATACTGCAAAAGATGGGCAACTGAGTTGACCCGAAGAATTAGTTCATTTGGAGTGGCTCCATGGACGAAGAACAAGCTCAGTTCCCTTGATATCGGGACACGAAAGGTTATTCACATGAACACAAGCATGCACCTTATGTCTTGTGTTCCACGACTCTACATCTCACGTTGTCAAGGTGGTCGCAAAATACTAAGTCTTGAATGTCTTCACAATAGGATTATTATGGTCACAACATAATACCGAATATTTTGGGTACAGTCGTCGCAGCTCTTCTTTGAGGTCTTGATACCTTTCCTCTTCCTTCTTCTCCTTGGCAGTGATGTTGTTTTCCGAAGAAGCCGAGAATTCGTTCACGAATATAGTTCGTTTCTCGAAGTCTTGAAGAACAATGTCAGGCCTCGAGTGTGCAACGGAGATTGTTTGCCGAAGATCGTAGTTTCAGAAAAATTGACACTTCACGTTTTCGAAAATTGACTTTATCTCCCTTGACGCGTTCGGCAGGGCATTGTCGCGGTCAACACCGTAAAGACGACTAAGATGGTAATAGAGCACTCTCAGGACTGAATTGTGTCTGTAGATATACGTCGTTCTTGCGTGAGTTGGACACCCCGGGAGTATGTGTTCTAGGTACTCAACGCGTGTATGACAGGATCTGCACCTATCGCTCGGAACTTCTTGACATAAAATACGGTCACGATGTGCGAAGGTGGAAATGACACCGTCGTTGCATGCAAAAATGAAACTCTTTGTACCTGGGTGAAGTCCTGATGATCTGGGAAAACCAAAAGTTTGCTCCTACGACAAGGACAGTCCTCCTACATTCCTATGCAATTTTCCGTGCATTTTCTTGTCGAATAGCTCTTGATGGAATTTTTCAAATTCTGCTTTCTCCACTTCTGCTTCCAGAAGTGAGGCATCTAGATGGAGCAACGCAGTTTCCTAACGTTTTGACGTTAAAATTCAGGCCAAGCGTCTCAGCTGCCTGCTCCGCGGCTCTGTAAAGAAACGCTCCTTTTCCAACCATCTTGTGATTCATGACCATTTTTAGGAGAGACTCTTTTGCATTTGCAACGATGTATGCTGTATTGAAAAAAATTCGGTCATAAAGACACTGAAGCTTCCGAATTCCCCGTCCGCCTTGACAAAGTAAAATGTATAATCGCGGAATTGACGAATTAATATGCAAGCTTTTATCCATGTGCATGGTCTTAGGTGTGGCGACATATAAAGCCTCAAGTTCGTTCTTTGTCCATTGAATCACCCGAAACTAGTAAAGTTGAACCGGAACCCAAGCATGTTAGTCGCAGATACCTTGTTCAACGACGACAGATTGAAAATCCACATCTGTGGGAAAAGATGCTTGTATCTCCTTTGGAGAGACTCCTTCACAGATGTTACGTCCCAAATGCGGCTTTGAAGCACGCCTAGGAATGCATATGTCTGTCCACTCTTAAGACGTCTGATATCATTTATATACACAAGCTCAGGGTCGTTGGGAACGCCACGAAGCCTTGCTGTCTTTAGATGAATTTTTAAACATTTATCCAATCCAAAGTCAATATTGATCTCTTCTGTGTAATTCTCCTGATGTTCCTTCTTGTCCTGAAATCGTGATCATCTCTCAAAATGTGCCTGCTTTCCGCGGTTAATATTAATGTCGCTTCCTCATTTTCAGCTGCATCTTGATCAATCAGCGGTTGGGGAAGCGCTCCGCGTACATATTCATTTTTTGAGAGTTATGCACGTTGATTTCAAAAGGAATAAATCGAAACCTGCTGAAGCTCCAGGTGTTTTTGGCACCACAGATTATGCATACGCGTCATAAAGCCTTGACGAACAGCGATAACGCTGGCATCGTAGCAGTCTAGCTAATCATCCTTGAGTTGAATCGTCAACTCAATGTGGGCGTTTCGCGGTTCGTCATCGTGCTTCCATCTAAATTATTTTCAGCACCTCAAACTCTAGGATGATCAGTATTGTTTTTCGACCCATAGTCGGGCGCTCTGCGCGTTTGATTGTTTTGAACCGCATCTACAACTTTTTGGTGCTTGAGTGGTGTCACTGTTGTTCCCACAAGCAGCTTGGGGAAGGGTTCGTTCATCCTTGTAGAGTTTCGCGTGCAAAGATAAGGCTGCATACTCTAAGAGGTCGCCCGGTTTTCCAGAGTCACCCTTAAAGACACCTCACCCAGGTTTCATTCAGCTTTCGGCACGGTTGCTACGCCTCCGCTTGGGCATTATTCCTTCGGGATCATCCCTGGAAAATTGTCCGCGACTGCTTACTAGTTACTGCAACCATATTCAGCAGAAACCCTTGTTACAGGGACCCTCTATCCGCAACCCGAGGACGCGTTCGGTGGCTTTATCATATGCCCTTCAGTTCTATTTCAAAGAAAGAGGGACTGAATATATATATATATATATATATTTTATGAATGTTTTTTATTGTTCTCTGTCATATGCCACCAAACGCGTCCTCGGGTTGCGGATAGAGGGTCCCTGTACCAAGGGTTTCTGCTAAATATGGTCAAAATAATAAATAAGCAGACGCGAGCAATTGTCCAGGGATGGTCCCGAAGGAATTACCCCTAAGCGGAAGCGTAGCAACCATGCCGAAAGCTGAATTGTACCCGGGTGAGGTGCCTCAAACGGTAACTCTAAGATAGCAAGCCTTCTCTTAGTGTATGCAACCTCATCCTTGCACGCGGGCTTCTAACAGGATGGATCAAACTTGTCCCTAGCTGCTCGCGGGAACAAGAATGGCACCACGAAAACACCAAAAGGTTGTAGATGCGGTTCAAAACGATCAAACGCGCAAAGCACATGACAATGTGTCGGCAAACAGTGCCGATCATTCTAGAGTTCGCGGTGCTGAAAATAATTCAGATGGAGGACCGACAGCGAACCGGCGAAACGCCCACATTGAGTGGACGAATTAACTCAAGGATGACTCGCTAGACTGCTACGATGCCAGCATTATCCCTGTTCACAGACGCTTTATGGCACGTATGCATACCCTGTGGTACCAAAAACACCCGAAGCTACAGCAGTTTTCGCTTCAATCCTTGCGAAATCAACGTGCCTACCTCTAGAAAAATGGATATTTACGCAGAGCGATTCCCCAACCGCTGATTGATCTAGTTGCAGATGAAGATAAGGATGCGACGTTATTACCAACCGCGGAACGCAGGCACATTTTGACAGATAATCACGATTTTAGGACAAGAAGGGACACTAACATGCAAGTTCCTCTTAAGCCCCAAGATATGGCCGAAATAGGTATATCCATCCGTGGAGAAATCTCGCAAGTGTGCGAACTCTGGACCATCAATCGCTCTGCTTATGGTGCTGCGAGAGCTTTGGCTGATTCAAATCGTAGGCTCGAACCGACGATCGATCAAGAGACCAAAAGACGCTTGCATCAACTGAACAAGAAGATTGGATGGGCAAGACAGAATGCGTCCCGTGTTCAATGTGTGTTATTATTTTGACTTTACAATATTTAAAATCAATTGAAAAATAAAACATAAATAATGAAAAAAGAAACTGCAGAATCCGATAGTCTAAAACATTCGACAACAATTCATGCCAACGCTACGCTTGCATGTGTTTTCCCAGATAGGAAATTGGTGGGGGCCGAAAAATCCCACGTTCTGGAGACTCTGTAATGGGTTTTCTATTTCTTGTATGGATTTTTCACTTTTTTTACACATTGAAAAAAATTTAAATATATTGGTTATACTGATTTTTATATACAGGAATATATTATATCGTGATAAATAACGTTGAAGTATTACTTTTCTCTTACAGAATCATAATAGAAGACTTTAATGAAAGTTACAGATTTTGTTTTAATGCGCACGTTACTCCGCCGTTTCGCCGAAATGGAGATCACATGCTATGTAGCACGTCGCGCATACCGCGTGCGGGCAAAGTGCGAATTTACGTACGATCTGCAGGTCTTGCAGACACTGTGTCGGTACTCCCGCAGACATATCACGTTCCATGCCGTGCATTCCGCATGCTACAGCACGCACTGTTATCTGGGATAGGGTCAACAAAAGTTTTATTTTTAAATATTGTTTTTGGTTAATTGAAATATATTTTCTTTGTTTGAAATAGAATTAAGTTGATTCAAGTTTTTTAACTGAACATGTTTTAAAATGGAGGTCTTGAAAAGTAAATGTTTCTAGAATCATGCATCCATAACAGCATAATTCAAAATTTGAAAATAGTCTAAATCAAAAACAGACTATTCACAAAATACCTAATAACAGTGAATTTCATGCAAAATTTAAAACGACTCTGGAGAAAAAATATAGGAAAATCAGTATAGGCCTCTAATCATTTTCCTGTAATTTTTTTGCGATTGTAGGAAATTCATTATATAAAATCATTAGATAAAAAAAGATTATAGGATAATCAGCATTAAAATAAATAACAGAAAAATATTCAAGAAATTAATGTAAAAAGTAGACAAACTACAAAGGAATGATTTATTTTAGACTACTCATAATCTCATATGGAAGTGCACTAAAATAACGATTCTGCACAAATCAACTACAAACAGCAAAAATATTTGAATTCCCTTGATATCATTAAAATCGCGTTTACCCCCTAAAGCTCCATGGATACCTCCCTTGTTCTATCCCTATGTAGATGTATACTCGGACTAAATCCGAAGGATTTAGAAAATTTATTAAACAAGTTTAATGAATCCATTGCTGAGCACCAATACTGGTTCTGGAATGATGGAAGTCTAGACTCCGTTATGCAGATTCCTTGCACTCATGTTCTTGAAGGTGAAAATTATGAGGAACTTTTGGTACAATTGCAAACGCAAGACCCCTGCTGAGAATTTGATAATGACGAGTTCACGTTCACGGTGAACAGCTTCCTAAAAGCCTTCGAAGAACATCAATAATCAATGCAGGTAGTCGAAACCTTAAATGGAGCAGATCAATCAGAGTTCTTTACAACCTCAGGTCATAGCAAGGACAATGCATCTTACCGACGAAGTAGCGGCCGTTTTAAGGAGGTTCCCGATGAAACAACGAGTGGGGAGGAAGAGCTCAGTAGTCCAACAGGAGGAAACTAAGAACTACAACCACGACGGTTATAATCTCCCAAAGCGTTTTGATCTACAAGAGGTTGCTCCTAAAGTCCGATACAAGACGTATTATATCGTCATGAAAATTAGACATTCCGATGAACTTGACTGGGAGGATCTGATTGCTGGACTAAGGAACCTTCGCTCGCTCTAGAAAAAGATAAGCAAAAAACCTGCCGTATGGCATACTCAAGAGACTAAGATGACAAAGTCACCCTTTGTCATGGTAGAAGTGAAGTACCCACGAAAGACTTAAGACAATAAATAATAAAGGAATGTCACGAGAGTCCAGTAGAAGTACACAAGGCGTGACAAAAACGCACATGCGCGTCCGAGAACGATACACATGGCCCGGCATGCGGGACCAAATAAACAACTATATACGAGGTTGTCGCAGTTGTCTGGAGAATAAACTGATGCGAGTCCGCACACACAAGCGAGTGGTGATTACCGATACACTATTTGGTGTGTTTGACAAAGTGTCACTGCACACTGTAGGAAAACTCCCTATAAGCCCGAATGGGAACCGGCACACATTAACAATGCAGGGTAATTTCAGTAAGTATTGCATAGAAGTACCCATTCCAGATTCCAAGATTACCATCATCGCACATACCGCTGCTACCCATCTGTTCTCTCAGTACGGTGCCCCGAAATGCGTCCTGAGTGATCTAGAAGGAGACTTTGTGAGTAAAATGATGCGGAAAATGGAAAAACTCGTCAAAGTAAAACAACTGACAACATCCGGATATCGACTCCAAACGAATGGATCCCTCGAGAGAAGCCATATAGTTATAACAGGTTGTACAAAACATTACGTGGACGATTGACAGCTGGAAAAGAATACTTCCATTCCCCATGTTTGCGTATAACACGACGGTCCATGAAGCAACGAATTTTACTCCCTACGAATTCGTTTTCGGAAGAACTGCTTGTGCTCCCACCTCGTTTACGTCTGAAGACCACCTTGACACCTATGGCACCTACTTGCGTGACATAATCGTCCGATAAAACGAGATTCAAAAAGTTCGTCCATGCAAAGTCGTAGGACTAACCGATGCTTATGATGTAATTCGCGAAAATGAAGATGGCTCGCGATTTATGAAACATGCCGACAAGCTTAAGGTAGAAAAAATTTAAACAAAGCATTCTTTTTCCTTTATGTACACACATAGAGACTGTACATTTATGATTAGGAATCTAACTGTTATCAGAAACTTAAGGTTAAATTGTAGTTAATATCAAGAAAAATGAAAATGGAATTGTTCAAAATTCTCTTTACCCAGTCTAAAACATTAAAATTCACTCACCTTAAGAAAATAGACGACCAGGGTAAACAAAGGAACTGAAACGAAATTATGAGAAGAGATAAAAATCTAACTGTTTGTAACTTTAGATCAGTTGTCGGAACTACTATTTGTCTATAGAACAGACTATTGAACTGGGTTGGACTACCCTCAGCTTGAGTTCTGCGACGTTTGAAGAAGGGGGTGGATTTAGCCGCCGGAGTAGTAGTCGTTAAAGGAGTTGGAAACAAGGATCTTCGCGGGGTGGTTGAATAACAACAGGGGAATCATCTATATCCTCTATACCCTTGAAGCTGACTGTACTTCTCCTGTCCTTTTCAGTCGGTTCTGTTGAAGCCTGAGCCGAAGGGAGGGACAGTTCGTCTATTTCATTGGGTTGCTTTGATGATTCAGACGTGACTATTTTACTGGGAGTTTGACTTTTTTCAGTGTATTTGGTGAAGGACTTTAGAAAATTATCTATTCTGTTAGAGAATTCATTATCATCAAACTCTTCTCGGGGTCGTCTTTTCCCTCGGAAATCGCAGTAGGGGGCAGATAGTTATCCCAATACCATGATGGCCAGGCAGTAAGAGTATCGTTTTTGATAACCGAAGTGCAATTATTGTCGTCATCACTCTCAGCACTTTCATCACTTTCCCCTGGAGGAGGTCTATCATCTACTACGCACGACTGAGAGATAAGTTACTCGTTTAAGACGTTGCCTTCTTGGAATAGCCCTTGGGCGGATCCCAAGTTTGGGTCAGATTGTCCTGTCCCTGCTCCAGCCAAACGATCAGCCATATCGTTGCCTAATATGCCTTCTGTCTGGGAACATGTACCCAATCGAAGTTTCAAGGGCCCATGTCCACCTTCAGTTTTTCGAATTCAGTTTTATTAATAACAGGTTTTCCTTTTGCGGTTTTCCACCCATTTTCTTTCCATTTCGAAATCCATTTAGTAGCGCTGTCTATCAGGAATTGGAAGTCGGTATGGAAACGATGCTTTTTGATTCCAGCTTTATGAGCCTTGTTGGTTCCAGCTTTGGATTCCAATTGAGCGTAATTCAGCACCGTGCCCATCAGTCTTTGAAACGTTGGGGGGAGGGGGGGATTCTTGATGCCCATAGTTATTAAAAAGTATCCGAACTGATCTCGTGTCGTAGAAAAAGCCCTCTTAGCACGGTCATAAGTGTGGGATTCCATTTGGTGGTACCTGGTGGCTAGTAAACACCGAAAATATTGCGCAATACTTGACTGGTCTAAGATATCAGTCATATTTGGTAATGGCTAGCCGTCCTTGATTACTTTTTCATTGAGCTCCTGATAGTCAATGACGACTCTAAATTTTTTTTCCTCGGATCCGTCCATTTTTTTCGGAATGAGCAGTTAGGGCGAGTTATACGGTGACGTGGAATCTCCGATAATTCCAACTTTGCGCTGTTTTTTAGTTACTACTAGAAGTAGTTCCTTATTATCGTGGGTACAAAGACAATAGGACATCCTGTTAATGATTTCGTTATCCATGTCGGTACCCTATGCTGAACCAAGTGACTAGAAGTGAGGGGCTCTCCATTGACATGAAAAACTCCTCGAAATCCTCTACCCAGCGAGTTACATAGTCTTGCTCCTCTAAGTTTAAATGAGATACTCGAAGGCTCTTTAATAGCCGTTCAACCCAGTTTGCGCTATGAGCCTTTGAATCAAGAGGCAGATTTGTCAAAAAATCCTCTATTTCAGATTCGAGGCTTTCTTCGTCTGGGAAAAAGTAATACTCGATTCGTATGATTTCCTGCGGAGGACTTTCGATCGCGATATTGGTATTGGCAGTGTTTATAGCTAATATTCGGCATTTTTCGTTTATATTCCTAACAGCAGCCTCTCCGATATATAATCCTTCTCGGAGTTCAACTCTCCAGGTATATAACCCTTCCGGAAATCGGGATTGAGTGTCTCTATCGCTATCGGTTGCCTGGTTCTTGCCCCTAATCAGCATAATTCGCGAAAAGGGTTTGATTTATGAACGCAAGGCCTTGTTTGGTTCTTGGGCAGTAACAAGGGTGTTATGCCGAAAGGAGAGTTGAGCTTGCTCCTGTCGCAAATATGGCCTACCTATTGTACCTCCCGAAGTTATTGCGAAACAATTCTTTACGACGTGAAATTCGACGTGAACCTATCTCAGGGTAACATTGATGGTTCCTAGCGTATCTACGGAATGTTCCGTTATTCCGTAAATAGTGATGGAATCGCTAGGTTCTAGTTCTAGCTCGCCACGTATAGCCTATACCTTCAGGAGGTTTACTTCCGAGCCTGGATCTACGAAAAGAGTGGTATCTGGGCTGCGAAATTGTGGCGTAGACTTCCTAATGACAAGGGATTCCTCTAAGTGGATTTTGGTATAATATATCCTTCAGCATCCTTCAGAATTTTCACTGTTGAGCGTTTCTGGGGCTTTTGCCTCGTCACTGAGTCAGAATTGAGTTTGAAGAATCTGCAACTTGACCTAGAATTACCCTACCGAGAAGGCCACTGGTGTTAATTAACAGAATGTGGATTCTATTGAATTGGCCAGGGGAAGTGATTTTAAATAGTCGGATAAGGCTGGCCTTGCCAAATATTTTGCCTTTATTTGTAAAGGACCAGCTGATCGCATGGGTATGAGAGAATTGGTTTAAAAGATTTGTCTGTGGCGTCTTCTGTCGTTACGTGATAAATCTTAAGCTCTTTCTTTAGTGACGCTTTGAGTTTTTCTTCGATGTGTGAGGCAAGTTCATATGCCTCCGATATGTCTTTCGGATTTCGCGATTCTACAAACGTAAACATTTCGCTAGGAAATTCGCGTGCGAAAGAATCTAATGCACAACCTAATATAGGTTTCATAATGTGTTCGCTTTAGGTAACGTCTTCATTCCTATCGGCACCCTGAGTAAAATTTTTCTTCTCTAGCGCTTGTGTAACTCCCCCTAATAATGCATGTAACCTGTCGTAATAATCGCTGACGTTTTCTGTTTGGTTTCCAGGCTCGGAAGTAAACCTCCTTAAGCTAAAGGCTATACGTGGCGAGATAGAACTAGAACCTAGCGATTCCATCACTATTCATGGAATAACGGAACATTCCGTAGATACGCTAGGAACCATCAATGTTACTTTGAGATAGGTTCACGTCGAATGTCACGTCGTACAGAATTGTTTCGCAATAACTTCGGGAGGTATACTAGGTAGGCCATATTTGCGACAGGAGCAAGCTCAACTCTCCTTTCGGCATAACACCCTTGTTACTGCTTCAGAATCCATTTCTCCGAATTATTTTATATATGCCAAATCCCAAGAACCAAACAAGGCCTTGAGATCGTAAATCACACCCATTTCACGAATTATGCTGATTAGGGCAAGAACCAGGCAACCGATAGCGATAGGGACAATCAATCCCGATAACTCGGAGGGTTATTTACCTGGAGTTAAACTCCGAGAAGGATTATATATCGGAGAGGCAGCGGTTAAGAATATAAACGAAAAATGCCCAATATTAGCTATAAAAACTGCCGATACCGATACTGCGATCAAGATTCTTCCGCAGGAAATCATACCATTCCAGTATTACTTTATCCCAGACGAAGAAAGCTTCGAATCTGAGATCGAGAATTTTTTAACAAATCTGCTTCTTGATTCAAAGGCTCATAGCGCGAACTAGGTCGAACGGATACTAAGGAGCCTTTGAATATCTCATTTAAACTTAGAGGAGCAAGACTATGTAACTCGCTGGGTAGAGGATTTCGAGGAGTTTTTCATGTCAATGGAGAGCCCCTCACTTCTAGTCACTTGGTTCAGCATAGGGTACCGACATGGATAACGAAATCATTAACAGGATGTCCTATTGTCTTTGTACCCACGATACTAAGGAACTACTTCTAGTAGTAACTAAAAAACAGCGCAAAAAATGGACGGATCCGGAGAAAAGAAATGTAGGGTCGTCATTGACTACCAGGAGCTCAATGAAAGAGTAATCAGGGACGGCTAGCCATTACCAAATACGACTGACATCTTAGACCAGTCAAGTAATGCGTAGTACTTTTCGGTGCTTGATCTAGCCAGTGGATACCACGAAATGGAATCCCACGCTGATAGCCGCGCTAAGAGGGCTTTTTCTACGCCACGAGGTCAGTTCGAATACTTGCGAATATCTATACGCATCAAGAATCCCCTCCCCCCAAACGTTTCAAAGACTGATGGGCACGGTTCTGAATTACGATCAAGGGGAATCCAAAGCTGGAATCGGGGTTTGGTTGGGAAAGGATCACCCTTTGAATTCGTCACAAAGGACCCAAGGCTATCAGACCCCTATGAAGAGTTTGATGATGATGAATTCTCTAACAGAATATATAATTTTCTAAAATCCTTCACCAAGCACATTGAAGAAAGTAAAACTCCCAGTAAAATAGTCAATTCTGAATCACCAAAGCAAAACAATGAAATAGAAGATCTGTCCCTCCCTTCGGCTCAGGCTTCAACAGTACCGACTGAAAAGGACAGGAGAAGTACCGCCCGCTTTAAGAATATAGAGGATATAGATGATTCCTCTGTTGTTATTCAGCCACCCTGAGAAGATCCTTGTTTCCAGCTCCTTTAACGACTACTACTCCGGCGGCTAATTCCACCCCCTTCTTCAAACGTCGCAGAACTCAAGCTTATGGTAGTCCAGCCCAGTTCAATAGTTTGTTCTATAGACAAATAGTAGTTCAAACAACTGATCTATAAGTTACAAACAGTTAGATTTTTATCTCTTCTCATCATTTCTTTTCAGTTCCTTTGTTTCCCCTGTATGGTCTATTTTCTTAAGGCAAGTGAATTTAAAAGTTTCAGACTGGGTAAAGAGAATTTTGAACAATTCCATTTTCATTTTTCTTGATATTAACTACAATTTAACCTTAAGTTTATGATAACAGTTAGATTCCTAATTATAATTGTACAGTCTCTATATGTGTACATAAAGGAAAAAGAATGCTTTGTTTAAATTTTTACTACCTTAAGCTTGTCAGCATGTTTCATAAATCGCGAGTCATCTTCATTTTCTCGAATTACATCATAATTATTGGTTAGTCCTACGACTTTGCATGGACAAACATTTGGAATCTCGTTTTATCGGAGGATTATGTCACACGAGTAGGTGCCATAGGTCTCAAGGTGGCCTTCAGACGGAAACGAGATGGGAGCACACGCAGTTCTTCCGAAAACGAATTCGTAGGGAGTAAAATTCATTGCTTCATGGACCGGCGTGTTATACGCAAATATAGCGAATGGGAGCATTCTTTTCCATGTTTTATATCATCTGTTAGGACTATATGGCTTCTATGCAACACTTGCTGAAATTATCCTGCATAGTTAATGTGTGCCCGCATGTCGGGCCATGTGTATCGTTCTCGGACGCGAATGTGCGTTTTTGTCACGCCTTGTGTCCTCCTAATGGACTCTCGTGACATTCCTTTATTATTTCTTGTCTCAAGTATTTCGGGGCTACTAAACTTCTACCATGACAAGGGGTGATTTTGATGTTACCATTGCGTAAACTATGGGCTGAGGTGTTGCCCATTTTATCTTAAGGCAGCGATCCAAGCAAGTCTCCTAAATTTGCCATACGACAGCCTTTTTGCTCGCCTTTTTCTAGAGCGAGCGAAGGTTCCTTAGTCCAGCAATCACGTCCTCTCAGTCAAGTTCATCGAAATGTCCAATTTTATGACGATATAATACGTCTTGTATCGGACTTTAGGAGCAACCTCTTGTAGATCAAGACGCTTTGGGTGATTATATCCGTCGTAGTTGAAGTTCTTAATTTCTTCCTGTTGGACTACTGAGCTCTTCCTTTCCACTCATTGTTTCATCGGGAACGTCCTCAAAACGCCCGGTATTTCGTCGCTGCGATGCAGTGTCCTTGCTATGACCTGAGGTCGTAAAGAACTCTGGTTGGTCTGCTTCATTTGAGGTTTCGACTTCCTGCATTGATTATTGATGTTCTTTGAAGGCTTTTAGGAAGCTGTTCAACGTGAACGTGAACTCGTCATTATCACATTCTCAGCAGGGGTCTTGCGTTTTCAATTGTTCCAAAAGTTCCTCATAATTTTCACCTTCCAGAACATGAGCGCAAGGAATCTACATAACGGAGTCTAGACTTCCATCATCCCAGAACCAGTATTGGTGCTCAGCAATGGATTCATTAAACTTGTTTAATAATTTTTCTAAATCCTTCGGATTTAGTCCGAGTGTACATCTACATAGGGATCGAACAGGGAAGGTATCCATGGAGCTTTAGGGGGTGAACGCGATTTTAATGATATCAAGAGAAGTTACAGATTTTTGCTGTGTGTTGGTGATTTGTGCATAATCGTTATTTTAGTGCACTTCCATATGAGATTATGAGTGGTCTCAAAAAAATCGTTCCTTTGCAGTTTGTCTACTTTTTACATTAATTTCTTGAATGTTTTTCTGTCATTTATTGTAATGCTCAGTATCCTATAATCTTTTTCTACATAATAATTTTATATAATGAATTTCCTACAATCGCGAAAAAATTACAGGAAAATCATTAGAGGCCTATACTGATTTTCCTACATTTTTTCTTAAGGGCCGTTTTAAAGTTTGCATCAAATTCACTGTTGTTAAGTATTTTGTGAATAGTCTGTTTTTGATTTAGACAATTTTCAAATTTTGAATTATGCTGTTATGGATGCATGATTCTAGAAACATTTACTTTTCCAGACCTCCATTTGAAAATATGTTCAGTTAAAAAAATTGAATCAACTCAATTCTATTTCAATCAAAGAAAATATATTTCAATTAACCAAAAACAATATTTAAAAATAAAACTGTTGTTGACCCTATCCCAGATAACAGTGCGTGCTATAGCATGCGGAATGCACGACGTGGAGCGTGATATGTCTGCGGAAGTACCGACACAGTGTCCGCATGACCTGCAGATAGTACGTAAATTCGCACATTGCCCGCACGCGGTAAGCGCGATGTAATACAAAGCATGTGATCTCCATTTCGACAAAACGTCGGCGTATCGTGCGCATTAAAAAAAAATCTGTCACTTTCATTAAAGTCTTCTATTATGATTCTGCAAGAGGAAGGTAACAGTTCAATGTTATTTATCACGATATAATATATTCTTGTATATTAAAATCATTATAACCAATATAATTAAATTTGTTTCAATATGTGAAAAAAGTGAAAAATCCATACAAGGAATAGGAAACCCATTACACGAGAGGCTCTTATTCTGAAAACATACAATAACTTATTAAATTATGATTTAATTCGAGCAATGATCCACGTAACAGCTTTGCAATCCACTTTGTGGAGACCTCGCTGTGCGGAATCTTTACCCTTTTCTTAAAGAAATTAGAAAAACATTTCTTTGGAATAAAGTGAGCCTCATTGATTACTTAGAAACGCATTTTTAATGAGAACAAATCCTGCGTAAACGACCTTATTACAGCATTGGAGTATACAAGAACTTCGACTACTACTAAGTAAAAATTGCTAACTTTTTAAAAACAATCATCGCCTCTTTTGCGATTTTTCACACTCTAAATTATTACTAATGACTTCTTAGTATTATATTGTCTTATTGCAAAGAGGCGTTATATGACTTCAAGCTGAAGTTTAGAGTTTTCCATTCAATCAAAAGCTTTTTGAAATTACGTTCGTATTAATATGATTATGACTTTATTTCGTTCACTGATGATTTTCATAAGTCTCGATACTTGACTTAATCGAGTGTGTTACAATACAAAAATATTCCTAAAACTGAATAAAATAAAATAATGTCATTATTTATGAAATGAAAATGTCTTGATATTTTTCTCCGGATATTGTACTATTTTTTAGTGTTTTAAACAGTGACAGGAACAATGTTGTCCCTCGTATTTAGAGTCGATACATGTTCCTGTCAAAAGTGTAAAACAAATAGCCTTTGAATCAGGAGTTTTCTCTGAAAACGTCTTAAAACTATCTTCTTGTCACTGTCACAATATTAATTAACACTTTAAAAATGTTGCAACTGTGTAAAAGCAAAATGCGGACGCACGCGTGTTAACACGCCATGCAGCACATATGCGACGCATGTAATTGTTGACACATCTGTCTCTGACCTTGCCCTCACGACCTGCGGATTAATGTGCACGTCGCATCAATGCTTATATTAATACTGACGTTATATTAAATTAAACGCTCTTAATATAGGATTTGAGCTTCCACCTCCTCCTCTCCACCACCTCCACGACCACCACCTCCACATCTACCTCCTCCGCCTCCTCCTCCACGTCCTCCTCATCCTCTCCTCATATCATATATTAAGAGAGTGCAGTTAAATATAACGTTATAACGTTATATTAAAATGAGCGTTGACGTGTTCGGATATAATCGTCAGTAAATTTTGCACAGTGTCAAGATAACTTCTACTAGTCAAAATTGTTTAAAAGTTTTTTCACGAGTAGATAGCTCGAAGATACATCGGATGTACTCATTCAAAAACGCACAGAATCTCTCTTCCGACATGAATGACTGAGAAATCTAGAAGCTATGAAGTTGTCCCTCTCAAGTTGGCTCATGGTATTCCGAAAATGATTCAAAGTGATATCAAGAACAATAATGAACTTAATGATAGTAATAGTTCAGTTATTACAGACCTGCGTGAAGTATTGAAGCAAAAGCCTGCTGCCATCAAAGAAAATTCAATACCAGGAAGAATAAAGTTGACATTTCCAAAGGTACAAAACTAAATATATACAGGAATAATACGTAATCATGATTCAACTTTTAATGTTGAAAAGAATATAATTTTTGAGACTCTGAATGAAGAAGCTTCAAGTGAAAAATTTGAGCACAATGTTAAAGTTATAAAGAGAAATGATAAGCATATGAATCACCATGTGGTGAAAGAAAAGTTGGAGGATGTGACGGAGAAGCAAGAGATAAATAATGAAGAGGATAAAGATAGGCTAAGTGCGGAGAAGATGGGTAAAGAGGAGATAGATGAGCAAGACATGAAAGAGAAGAAGATAAGGAATAGGAAAAGGAGGAGGTGGAGGATGACGAAGAGGAGGAAGAAGAGAAGAAGAGAAGAAGGAAGAGGAGGAGCTTTCCTATCTTGAACTTTGTATATTGCTTCATACGGATCCAAAAGACCTTGTATATGAGCTGCAATTTTGTATTAATAATAACCATTCACTACAAAGCCCTGACTGTCAGGCAATTATTAATAAGTTGCGTTAAAAACATATAATAGATTAGTGAATACTTTGATAAATCTAGGTTAGGATTTTTTATAATGAATGTGATCTATTAAAACTAGTTTAAAATTGTTGTTGAATAACAATTTATGTTAAACGAATAACACTATGTGTACTTAATCGTAATTCCCTATCGTGATAGAATAAGTAAATAAATTAGTTAATTATTTAAGTTATTTATTATTTTTCCTCAATTAGTTTTTTCTTAGTTTAATTATTTTTTACTTCATCTGATTAGTTTCATCTTGGTCTAATTATTTTCAACTTAATTTGATTAGTTTTATCTTGGTTTAATTAGATTCGGCTTAATTTAATTATTTTTATCTTAGTTTCATTGGTTATAAGTTATTCTATGTAGTTAAAAGTTATTCTATTTCATTAAACTTATTTTTAATAGGTTTTAAATAACCTTAATAAGTGACTTACGATTATGGCAGAAACTTCATACTGCGCATGTGCAAATGATCATGCACTGAGCGATAAGACTGGATGTGTGCACCACAGGGTTTGCCAGTTACGCATATATCTCGAGTTTTTGACATATAATACGTTGAAACCCCAGTAAGGTACTTTCCAAGATGGGGGAAATACACTGAACCTCACTTTTTAAAATTGATTTGTTTTTATGAATTAATTCCTTCAGAATAGCCATAAAGTCTGAGTGCGCGAAATTCAAATTGATAAAATGAAGGTTGATCTAGATTGCTCATGCGCAGAGTACCGCGTAAAGGCTAGTGAGGTAAATCACCGATAACTTCTTGCACTATTTTGATCGGAGACGTTTTGAAACCTTTGTTTCGAATTCTATCGCACCTCGTTGTTTATCTCACATGGTAGAATAAGAGATCCGAATGACTTCAGGCATAGGCAGTTTGTCGGTAACGTACGGACAGACTGAGCGTGAATTCAACAGCCGATATGTGCATCACCCACTGTTGATAAATTTAAATTAGTGCTGGAAAAAAGTACGACTGATATAACGACTGACGCTCGACCTGTGGCTGAAGATGTGCTTTACCGATGGCCCCTGTCTTACCGATCTATGGTAAAATAATACTATAAAAAATTACCGATCTGCCTGTTTTACCGACTGACGGTAACATGGACCCCTACCTTACCGACATATAGCAAAATTATAATAGAAAAATTAACCTTTCACTTTTACCGGCTGATTGTAACATGCCTCACTACCTTACCGACCGATGGTACAATGAAACTTAAAAATTACCAATCTTCTTATTGTACCGACTGATGGCAACATGGCTCCCTACCTTACCTACACTTGGCAACATGATAATAAAAAGTTACCAACCTTCCTATTTTACCGACTCATGGTGACATGACTCATTGCCATACCGACTGATGATAACTTAGCATGGAACAGAACCTTATCATGTTGACTTAGCAGGGATCTTCATGACCAACCTCACTGTTTTAACGTCTGTCGGTAACTTAGCACAGAACAGAACCCCCCTTGAGTGAGTGGTGGCGCCATCTGTTGGTGTTGGTAACTTGCGACGGTAGCGCCATCTCTCGGAATTCGGGCTTGCAGCCGCCTAACTATACCACTTACGTGATAATGTTAATTTGTTTGTATTGTTTGAACAAGATGAAATAAATCTAAATTATATATACGATGATCATGTAAACACTGACATGCCTTATTCACAATTTAAACAGATGTGCTTATCTTGCTGATATGATGATAAGAATGGGTTTGTTGTAATCGATGAGGATAGAAATCATAATCAAGGTAGATATACAAAAGGTTCTGATTGTTTTCTTAATCTGGAAAAAAAATGTACGTGACGACTAAATAGAGACAGTTACACTTTGAACACTGTTGCATTAACATATCTGCACGTGAGGAAGGCTTTTATAAGCAAAAACATATTTTGCGCGGATTTGATAAAAATAGTGAAGCGATTCCACGAAAGCATACATTACTAAAATTGGGTAAAGGAACAGTTGAGCAGACTCTAAATGACACATTTAAGCCTATCATTATAACGCTTGAGTGAACAGTCGATGACTTAGAAACTGTTAAAAAGATTGATCTAATTGGGAATGAAAATTCTGAACCGGAAGATGATGCTGAAACTTCATATAAATCGGTTGTGGGTACAGATACAAAACAATCAGAAGTTGCTGAAGAAGAAATAGCTACCACTTCATTTAATGATTTTGTGAAGTCTTGAAATGTTAGACAAAAGAAAGAAGTATCTAGATGTTACATTTGGTGTATGAAAAATAACTAACAATAGATTAATAGATTAGTGATTCGCCAATAAGTTTTGAAGAAAACCATGTTATTGTGGGTAAAAGCTATTATTTCAACAAAATTTCAACAAAAACAGATAACAAAAAGTTATAAAGTTGATGGGGCACTTCGTGATAATAGAAGTTTAAAATTTCATAATTTCATAGCTAAAGTAATGAATGTATCATTGCCCTCACAGACTAATAAATCCCAGTCTTTCTCATTGTAACAACGAGCGAGGCAAGCATTTCCACTTCGCACACATAAAAGCGAGATCACTTGCTCCTAAAATAAGTGGAATCACAGACATCATCCATTTGTATAACATCGACATTCTGGTTATCTCAGAAACTTGGCTTCGTCCTAATGTCCCCGACTCTGCGATAATAATTGAGGGCTTTAGTTTAGTACAAGCTGATCGTATAATCCGCAAGGTGACGAGAGGTGGCAGAGTCGCTATTTATATTAACGATGATCTTAGCTAAGAGTCTGTGTATAATAATCAAACTCAATTTTTAACGGATGTTCTCGATGACATTCCCGTGGCCCTATGCCTAGGTCTAGTTAAATTCAACAAAACGCGTCTCGCAATTTTAGGAGTTGAAAGGAGTCCAAACGTGGTGCTATCCTGGGACAGTGATTTGGAAGAGGCCTTAGCTCGTGCCACCTGTGAATGAAATCACATGGTTTGCTTACGAGATGTTAATATAAATGCGGCGAACACCTCCCATACATGCTGGGCTAGGTTACTTCACATATCACGCTGTCTATTGCTCAGGCAGGTTATCAAATAACCGACCCGCTCGGACTCGATCTTGGACCTTATTTTGGTAAGCGAAGACCTCCCACTTTTATATTCGGGAGTGGCCAAGCTGTCAGGAAAATTTGACCATGACTTGATTTTCTGCGACATAAACCTAGATCTATCAACAAGACGGAGTGTATACCACATAGGTAGGGACTTCAAACGTATGGATCAAACAGCATTCAATGAGGCATCAAGTCGGCGGACTAGGCCAGTATATTAAACCTCTCCTCGTTAGATGAGAAAGTGGATCGATTTTCGCAAATAGCGTTAAGCCTTATTAACAGGTTCTGCCCGCTGCGTCGCTTTAGAACAGCTAGACCCAGGCCACCTTGGTTCTCCAACTCTGTAATGCTCGGGCTGGGGACAGAAATCGTTCCAAATGACGCAATTCAAGAACTGTCATAGATAGAGATGAATATGTGCTCCTCCGTAACCTCGCAACAGGCTCCTTCCGGCGCGAAAAAAGCGGGTATCTGACTAGCCTCTCAGATAGGCCATCTTCGAAACACATGTGGGAAAAGGTAAACCTGGCAGGTGTCTGGTCAGGACAAAGACAGTTCTCTTGGGGACATCTGCCTATGGATCCCACTAGCATTTATGACTATTAGCTAGATACCATACCTCCAGCCGTAGTGTCAGGAGCACTAATCCACCACCTTCAATCATCTGCTAGCAACATTGTACCTGACTCACAGTATACTTTCGCATTCGAGGAAATTGATCTTAGTCATTTGTATCATACTGTGAGATCGTTCACTTTGACAGCTACAAAATCGGATGGCATAAATAGTTCCTCAGTTTTTCTTTGTGTACCCTCATGCCTTTCTGCGTTATCAAATATTATGAATAGCTCGTTAAGGCAGGGAAAGTTTCCCACGGCATGAGGATCAGGTATTGTTCGTCCTCTTCCTAAATGCGATAGTCCGAAATAATTTAGTGACTTGCGCTCAATAACCATTCTGCCTTACCTTTTAAAGGTATTAAGGAAGATATGTTTTCAGCAGTTGACACCCTTCATTGACAAAAACAAAGTATTACCTCCCAATCAATCTGGGGTATAGGAAGGGTTTTTCGGCTGCAACAACTCTTGTTCACGGCCCGGATGAGATAGGTAGGCCCTTGGACTGTTCAGAGGTAATCCTGCTGGACTTGCTGAACTTATCTCGGGCTTTCGATAACCTTGATAACCTTGATCATGAGTTGTTACATAGGAGTAAGGGGGACATCACTTGCTTGGTTTACAGGATTTCTCTCTAATAGAAGTCAGCGAGTCGCAGTATGAAGCTCTCAGTCTACCCCACGCAGAGCAGTAGATAGGAGAGTATCTTAGGGGGCGGTGAGTAGCCCTACGTTGTTTTCTATCTACACAAACGACCTTCCTGACTCCCTGAAGGCATTTTTGCGTAGGGTAGGGGCGCTCTCGAAGGGCATAATTAAGTTAACCAAACACATGTATGCAGATAATACACAAGTGTACATCCGTAGTAAGCGGGACGACATTAATGAGGGAGCAGTCATTTTTAACGCGCTCTGCCTACTAGCACTAAACTCCTATTGTACGATTTTAAAGATCCGATTGATTCATATAGTGCTCAATCTCTGAGGATAATATGTACCAAAAATTGCGGGTGGAGCTTTGAATCCGTTGAGAACCTATCACGTGCGAAAAAGCTACTCATCGGCGATATATATATGATGGTCCTATATTCTTAGTCCCGTAATTTACGATTTAAGATTGCACAATATTATTATTGTTTGTTTTTTATCTCCTTTTAAGCTAGTTAGCGTTAACAAACAGTTATATTATAGTAAGGATTTGAGTTACATTGTAGAAAGTTAGGTTGTAAAGCAGCTCAGCTGAACCTCGGCCTTTTATGTCCACTCGTCTATCTCTTTCTGTAAGCTAATGTACCAATATATGCAGGCAGTAAAGCGAGTGTAAGGGTAAATGGGAAATTGAGTGACTGTTTCGATATTGTGCAAGGCGTTCAACAAGGGTGCGTTATGTCCTCATGGCTATTTATTATATTTATGGATAAGTGTCCAAATTATTATTTTTTATATTAATTTATTTGAAGCGAAGTATGGCAAAAAGGACAACTTGGCAGATTTGATTCTTCCTCTAATAAAGTATATGAACTGTCTATGTATAATATTCAATGCAGATATATTTAGATAAGATAAATAATTTATTTAATGTTAAAATTAATTTGTATACAAAATTGGTACTCACCTATGTTGTTTCCTATGGAAAAAACATATTTTTCAAGTGCACTTGCTGAGATTTATTCAAAAAATGATGATTAATATCTAAATGCTCTTTATAAATAACAAGGAATAATAATAATTGAACAGGAATATTCAATTGGCTATTTTACTCAGACCAATTTTTTATTTTCCACTAAACTTCAGTAGTATCAAATTTTATGAACAAAATACTTATTCTGCACTTTTCATTGCTGAAAAATATGGATTAACGATGAATATTACTATAAATAAGTTTCTTATTGATTGGTATAAAGAAAAGTTGTTTGCAAAAATAATTATGATTGTTATTAACATATTTATAAACACATACTCATGGTATACATTTCCACCTAGAAAGAAATTTGTTATCTCTCTAAAACGTTTTACATTTAATAATTCATAACGAAAGTTTTATATAACTATGTTTGATAATTTGAAATAAAAATAAATTAAGAAGAAGCAATTATTGTTATGATTTTCATTGTAATATTGAACAGCATGTGTGAATAATGCTTTTTATAATAAGGTCGTCGAACAGCAACACGAAGTTTGCTAAACTTTTTATTCTTTCTCATAGTATAATCTTTAAAATATTTGTATCAAAAACCTAAAAGTTAAAATAATGTTGTGAACTTTTCAATAGTTATAACTGAGCTTTATTTTTTGTTTGTGCATAAACTTTGCGATATTATAATAGATAAGTTTGATTGAAAAATCTGCCCGCTGCACGGGCACATTCTTATCGCGCGCGGCTTGCAATTTTGAGCGCGCCTAGGGCGCTCGTCTGTTAGCTCTCGCGCTTTGCGCTCGATAATGGATTACCTCGTGCTTCGCGCTGGGATATGTATTCTTTGCACTTGGCATGCTTGAATAAAACTTCATCAGAAACATCTCTTTTAGATCCCAGTATTTATATGTGTTTTCATATTCTGAATTTTTCAAAGATTAAGTTGCTCAAAGCTCTGTAGGCGTTGAGACACATTCTCATCGTGACACTCGCGCTACGAATTCGAATTTTGACAGACATTTGTAAACGTATTTTTTTTCTGAATCACCTTAAATTATCTCAAATAATATTACCTTAAATAAATTTGTATGAATTTGAATTACCTGAAATAAAAAAACTACAATCCTTTCTTCAGATATTCTTTCCTATCTTGTGTTGTTATGCTAAAAATAGGATTTTTGTTTTTATAATATTTTTTATGGATGAAAAAAAAATCCTATAAGTCTTCTTCTAGATTTTTCAAGTATCTTGCGCCTTTTGGCGTTATATTGGAATTTTCGCTTTTTGCATCCTTTCAAGCCTGACTTTTTTGATGTGGAGAAAAACTAGTTTTTTTTGCGTCTAATAACCATTTCAGGTACCAGAGAAGCAAAAAAATAATCAACTTTAGAAGATCGAGGTTTTTTTATTATTTCGATTTTTTTTAGAACTACTAGTGAATAGTTTCTGATTTTGAAGTAAGATATAAAATCGAAAATTTACTGATGGAAAAATAATTTTTTTTTTTCAATCTAATATGAACAAATAAAAACAATATTGATAGAAAAACACAACAAAATTACGGGGACCAAAAGGTCCCATTAGTGCCAAAGGGTTAAAAACCTGGTTCATGTCTCGATGAATCAGGGTGTTCGATTCTCATCTATTCGTAATTTTTCTTATCAACATTCGGCATTAAATTTTATGAAATTTTCTGTGGATTATCGTTACAACCTGGTGCATGATCCGATGCACGACAGTCATTATTGGCACTTTATTAGATGTTGCTTCCATACAGCAAGTTTTGTTGGAAATTATTAGGCCACATAAAAAAATCCTATTAAAAATTCGCCGATCTGTTTTTGTGAATAACTCCGTAAAGAATGAAGATACGGTGATTTGAAAAAATCTGAGGAAACATTATTAAATTCCGCGTCAATTGAGCCCTATATGAAATGCTTTCGATAAATATGGGTTGAAAAGACATGCGAGAGATATAGCGATAATTTCCATTTTTGTCGAATTTTCGTGCCTCAACTTAGTCTGACAGCAACTTTTCAGGAAAGTGATGGTGGAAAAAATGTTCCAGTCCAACAGATTAAATTGTGAAATTTTCTACTTGAATGAGGCCAAGAACATGAGAAAATATTCAATGGTTCTCGAATTATCATGAAAAAATAAAAGCGTGTACAAAACGAAAAACCGCTCAATCGACCGATTTTCGTATCAGACATGAAGAATTTAATAAGCTTTCCAATTTTTTTTGGCAAATCTCCGTATCTTCATTTTTTGCGAAGTTTGTCACGAAAATAGACCGGCGAGTTTTTAATAGGGTTTTTTAAGTGGTCTGACAATTTTTGCCGGTAATGTAAAAATGCAAGTTTATAAAACAGGAAGTTGTAAAAAATACACCTGGACCACGACTGACGGCTACAATCAACTCATATAACTTAAATGTAAGTTTACTATTGTGAACTTATTTTTTTCAACCAAATTATATAAAAATTTGCTCTTTAGATTTTTTCCACACAAGAATAATTCCTAGAAAATTTAGAACTTGTCATAATGTTGTATTTTATTTCAGTCGCACAACAGCAGAAACCGCTAAAAGTGTTAAAATATGTTCTCAAGTTATTCTAGCCATGACCAAGTCTTGAGCCATGCAGCTTATGATTCGACTATTTTGTTGAAAATTTTGTTTCATTCAATGAAAATTTCATCTTTTTTGGTTAAAATGGTTGGGGATTTAACTATTTCATTGAAAATTCGTCCTTATTGGATGAGTTTAACTGCTTTTGATTAAAAATTGAAATCTTCTTGTTTAAAAGCGAGTTTTCTTGTTGACATTTTGATTTTGCATATATGAAATATTAAAAAATCTTCTTGATTGTCTGAAGAATCTTAGAAAAACTGCATTTATATAACCTTAAAAACAAATAAACTTAAAAAATAAACGGTTATTCATAATTTTTATTTTGTATCAAAATTAATTTTTCCTTTCAAACAGAAAAACTACATGAAATTAATAAACTGAATTGAATTAGATTTGAATTAATATGGTGTAAGATAATATAGTGGCATATGATAAAATTTTTTTCCCATGTCATTCGTTTTAAAGTTGCACGTGTAGATCTGGTCTAGTCTTAACATTTCAAGGATACTTAATACTAGGATACTTAATTAAAGCTTTCCTATTTCATAGCAATAAAAATTCAGTTTACCGAACGGTTTATTGTCTCAACCTCATTTCACCATCAATAATGTGATAATGGTTGGTATATATACAGGCAACACGTATGCCAAATGTTATCAGTTACAACTCAAGAACTTCTTTCAAAATTAGTTAAATCAGTTCACGGTACCCAGAAAAATGGAAATCTTTATTTGCAATCTGGTCATCCTTTTTATGGCATTTATTAATTCTATTCGTAAGTAGAACATAAATACTAATTCCAGATCAATCATAAATTGAAATATCTTGAATCCAGATATCGGCCATATTCAAAAATTCGTATTTCGCGAAGTAAAATGTTTAGAACGTATGTTAGTATCACAATTAGTTCATCGGTATACGTAAAGATTAAATGTGACATTTTTGGGACATGTGTTGAAAAAAAATGATCTGATAAAGATCTGCAAACAAATTACTACAGCTTGAACCTGAATTTTTTCCATCATATGTTGCAACAAATTTAAATTAATTAATTTGATTCAATTGTTGGAACTTTTAATTCACTATCACTATTTGCATGTAAGCTTATAATTTTATAATGTTTGATACATTATCAAAAATTAATAAGGTATTGTTTGCAATCAACGACAGTTATTTAAAGAAGGCAAATAATTTTCTTATTGTTTGATTTCACTAATATTAACATATTTTAAAAACACATGAACCATTTTTCTACTTCTTTCTCAAAAAAAGTCTTTGCTATCTAATATATATATATCAATGAAGCTCCTTAAAAATACTCACCTACAGAGAAATTGTGAACACTTACCGTTTAGCTCTGTTATAAATAATATAAGTGAAAAAATAGAAAATTGTCATCCCTTTTTCATAAAAAAATTACATTTTTTATTTTTTATGTATGAAAATAGCTACAAAATACTTAAATAAACAAACAGACAATTAGCATCCTTTTTTTGCGGAAAAAAATTCATTGATGTCTAATATGTATAAAATGAGATTCTCATATATAATAAGCTTCAGAACATTGTTTAACCTTCAAACATGGGTTTTTCATAATTAATTTAAGTAGGCAAGTAAAAAATCTTCTTTGAGGTCATCAGTCTTGATAGAGTCCAGAAAACTCTAAATTTTTTTGGACTTTAGTAAGTCCGAGAAGCCCTTTTGTTAGATATTAGATGAAGAATAATTTTTCGAATCACGAAAGATATATGAAGATTTTCTATTTGGTTACTTAAATTATTTATCACAACGCTAAACGTTACGTGTTAACAATACATTACATTTAAGTGAGCCTAATAAGCTACTTAATTACATGAAAGGTGAAAAGGAATTTTTTTCTATAAACAAATAGAAAAATATTCTATTTGTTAATTTATGTTCTTTTTAACATAGATAATTGTTAACTGTTGATAATATTTCGGAGCGGAATGAGTCTGGTAAGCTGTTACAGTATTTATAATATAAAAGAAAAATTTCCGAGAAAAAGGGATATAGAAATTTTCTATTTGTTAACTTAAATTATGTACAAGAAAGATAAACGTCACATGTTAGCAATATTTAATATTTTGTCAAGTCCGTTTGTCTACTTTGATACATATTAGTGAGATGTAAAATAATTTTTTTTCTACAAAAAATAAATGAAGATTGTCTATTGGTTCAAAAATTTAAATTTAAAAAAATAAAAAATCATCTTTTTTATAAAAAGAACATCTTTGAGTAAAATGTTTCCATCCCAATATTGACATTTTTATTATGTCAATTTGTCTGCCCATGAAACTTAACTGTGTTATAATTATTTATAACTTTATAAGTAGTTCATATATTTTTTAAATTATGTCAACTTCTCGTTACTAGTACCATTTTAATAATAAATTACATTGATTTTAAAACAAAGATTTTTTTGCTACAAGAAAGTGATCAACTGAATATTTTGTTTAAATATATTATTCATAACAATTATCTTGTATATTCACCCGCGTGAAAAAAGTTTCCATGGCTCACGCATGGCAATAAACTTGGAAATATCTGGCTAAAGCATGGGTCGCGGCTGAACTGTAGCATGACTAAAGCCTTGCTCTTGTCCGACTCCCATGCTTAGGACACGCTAAACACAAATGAATATTTTTAAGAACATGCGGGTGATAGAGAACATTAGCCCGCGTTGAAAATTAAAATCTTAACTTTTCCAATAGCCGACACATCTCTAAATGGTAAGTCCACTACCCGGGTGCACAGAAACGTGCACCAGGTCGTTCAAGACGTTATCTACGAGAACTTAAAAAAAAGTCTAAATCGTGTCAATAGCCAAAACAACTCTAAATGATGAGTGGATGCTCCGGGTGCACCGGATCGTGCACCAAGTCGTTTAAGGCGTCATCTACGAGAACTTTTAAAACATTTAAATTGTGCTGAATGCCAAAATAACTACCAATGGTGAGTAGACGATCCGGGTGCACCGGATCGTGCACCAGGTAATTCAAAACGTCATCTGCGAGTGCTTTTTTTGAAATTTAAATTTTTACAATAGCCAAAACATCTCAAAATGGCGAGTCGACGACGCAGGTACAACAGATCGCACACCAGGTCACTCAGCAAGTATTCTACGAGAACTTTTTTAAAATTTAAATAGTGCCAACATCCGAAAGAACTACCAGTGGTGAGTCGACGTTCCGGGTGTACCACATCACGCACCAGATCGTTCAGCACGTATTCTAGGAGACTTTTTTTAAAATTTAAATTGTGCCTACATTCAAAATAACTACCAGAGGTGAGTCGAAGATCCGGGTACACCACGTCGCGCACCAGGTCGTTCAGCACGTATTCTACGCAAATTTTTTGAAAATTCAAATTGTGCCAACATCCAAAATAACTACCAGCGGTGAGTCGACGATCCGGGCACATCATATCGCGCACCAGGACGTTCAGCAGGTATTCTACGCGAATTTTTTCAAAATTTAAATTGTGCCAACATCCAAAATTACTACCAGCGGTGAGTCAAAGATCTAGGTGCACCGGATCACGCACCAGGTCGCTTAGCACGTATTCTACAAAAACTTTTTTAGAATTTAAACTGTGTCAATAGGCAAAACAACTTCAAATAGTTATTCGACTACGTACGTGCATCGGATCGCGCAACAGGAAGTTTAGCACGTATTCTACGAGAATTAAAAAAAAATTAATTGTGTCAAAAGCCAAAATAACTACCAATGGTGAGTCCATGATGCGGGGCACCCGGAGCGTCTACTCACAATTGGTAGTTATTTTGGCTGTTGGCACAATTTAAATTTCAGAAGGGTTTTTGTAGAGTACGTGCTAAACTTCCTGGTGCGCGATCCCGTTCACCTGCGTCGCGCCTCACTGCTCGTAGTTATTTTGGATGTTGGCAAAATTTATTTATTTATTTTTTAATTCTCGTAGAATAAGTGCTGAACGACCTGGTGCGCGATCCGTTGCACCCAGATCATCGACTTACCGCTGGTAGTTATTTTGGATGTTGGCACGATTTAAATTTCAAAGAAATTCTAGTAGAATACGTGCTGAACTACCTGGTGCACGATCCGGTGCACCCGGATCGTCCACTCACCACTGGTAGTTATTTTGGATGTTGGCACCATTTAAATTTCAAAGAAATTCTAGTAAAATACGTGCTGAACTACCTGGTGCACGATCCGCTGCACTCGGATCGTCCACTCACCATTGGTAGTTATTTTGGCTTTTAGCACAATTTAAATGTTTCAAAAGTTGTCGTCGATGACGTCTCGAATGACCCGGTGCACGTTCCGGTGCACTCGGATAGTGGACATACCATTTAGAGATGTGTCGGCTATTGGAAAACTTAAGATTTTAATTTTCAACGCGGGCTCATGTTCTCTATCACTTGTATGTTCTTGAAAATATTCAATTGTTTTTAGCGTGTCCTAAGCATGAGAGGCGGACAAGAGCAAGGCTTTAGCCATGCTATCATTTAGCCGCGACCCATGCTTCAGCCAGATATTTCCAAGTTTATTGCCATGTGTGAGCCATGAAAATTTTTTTCACGCGGAAATTAATAACTCATATTCTTTATGTATACGTGCAATAATTCTAATTAGTAGCTTGTTTGAGCAATTTTCATTTAGTTAAACAATCATTTCCCTGAAATTGCAGATTTCGTCACTATACTTGTTTATATGTATATTGTTGAACATCAAATTATTCTAAAAAATAAAAAATTTGGAGATTTGAGGCGTTTGCGCTTTCTAATTCGTTAATAAAACCACCTATATTATTTACAGAATCTTTAGTTATTGTACCAGAGATAACTGCAAGTGAAACAGACCTAAGCCAATTTCACGAAGGTCAAATAGTGCACGTTCAAGGAGATGAAGATTATTCTATAATGGAAAATGGAAAGCCTCGGGAAACAGATGCAGTTGAACATAAAATTGTGAGCTGGCATAACGAACATTACCCCCAAAGATCAGGTACAAATTCTGTAACCTTTAGATAATGATCTCATTTTAGAACCCCGCCTCCTCATCCTGCCTCTAAATCAACACCTGGATTGTTTCATAGAATAGTGTTTATTTCGCACATGTATAAAAATTGGACTTTACTATTCCTGTAAAACGAGTAGAAAGTTGCTGTTACTAACGCCCGAGCGGCTGTTTGCCTTTAAAATCAAGCAATTTCTTTAAAAATTAAACAATTTATTTAAAAATTCAACTATTAACAATTTGCTAGAAAATTAAACTAATTGGTTGTAAATTAACTTATTGTTGAAACTTTATAATTATTTTTGGTTAAAATTCAACTATTTTGTTGAAAATTAACCCATTTATTTCAAAATTTAACTATTTTATTGAAAATTTGTTTTTTTGTTGTTGTTGAAGATCAATTTTTTTACGTGGAAATTTAACTATTCCATTTTTGCATTGCTCTCGTGTAAGGTTATGCTTACACGGGCGATGCGCTAAGTGCTTAGGCAACGCACAAAGCATTCATACATATAATTGCATGTTATCGAGCTTCAAACGCAAAATTCAATTTCTATTATCAAGAGGCGTTTGGTTGTCTGAATCATTAATAAAAATAGCTAATTCACAAACGCAGAACAAACGCTACTTGCGATTGAAAGATCGCATCCTAAGTTCTTCGCCAAGCGCCTAAGTTGAATGGCCAGACAAAAGAATCGATACCCAGGGTTGCAATTTGACACTGATCAACCAGTTTATGTCAAGCACTCTAAAGCACCTTTACAGAATTCTCCTTTTGTGCTAACGCTTCCATCCTACCTGCAACGCTAATCGTTTAATAAAAGGACTCAGAATACAAAATATACTCCCAGCATTGCTGTTTGGCTTTGATTCGCCAGTATTATCCAAGCAGTCTAAAACACCTTATAAGAAATGTTTATCTTGTTCTAACGGTCTCACTTTAACTTTAAAGCTAAGGGTTTAAGAAAGCATTCAGTCAACAAAATTAACTCATCAACCTCTCTAGTAACCACCTCAGCTTGTATTTATTCATGATTATGAAAACAACACCGCTAGGGGTTGATTCTGTGATCTACGTACATACTTACCTTTTACGCTTAGCGTTGAAGTTAAAGTCGGAGCGTTGGAATCAGATAAGCATTCCTTATGAAGTGTTTTAGACTGCTTGACTTAAAATGGTGAATCAAAGCCAAGCAGCAACGCTGGGAGTTTATTATGTTATCTCAGTGCTTTTCTTAAACGCTTAGCGTTGAAGATAGTCTTTTGAAGGAAGTCTTTGTTAGATTTTGCTAAAAGTTTCACACTTTGACTATCTGTCTTACCGAAACAAAAGGTTCATATCTAAGATCTGGAAAGATTAACGGTTTTTTGGGTATACACCATGTTATGGGTGTGTTTTCATACGTTAAACATCCAAGTATGTAAATCATAATTTCTTAGTAACTAAAGTCACTAAAGATTTTTTATTCAAATGCTAGGGTATGAAATCACTTTTAAATGAGTAATGAAAGCATGCATAGCACGGATATTATATATGTGCAGTTACTTCAAGGGTTGTTTCATCATCCCTTGAATATTTAATCCGGAATATCGACATTTCTTCATCACTAAAATCACAAAAAGTTTTCTGATCAATCTATGAGGATAGGAATCATATTAATGTAAATAGGGAACGTGTAGAACGACAAGGATGTCTTTGAATTTTTCTAGAGGGTTGCTTGATCATCCCTTACTTAGAGAAGCAGAGGACTTGCATTATAATATATTTTCAGGGTAGTTTAATGGTTCCTTAATTATTGAAACAAAAAATTCGATATTTTATACGGGATAACGCACCACAGATTTTTTTATTAACATACTATTGATCAACAAAATTACTTTAAAACATACATAGGAAGCGTCTTTTAACAGGATTTACATTAGTATTTATTGTCAGGGTCATCTAATCATCTCTTATTTATTGAACAAGGAAATCGATATTTTAAATTGCAAGCTCATCTTATTGCTCCCTTGTGAACTATTTTAATCAATAATGAATTAATAAAAAAATCTCTGGTGCTTTGTCCCTTTTAAAATATCAATTTACGTGTATATGTCTTACAGAGATTTTGTTGATCAATGTATTAATAAAAGAAACTCTGGTGCTTTATCCCGAATGAAATATCGATTTTCTTGTTTCAATAATTAGGGGATGATTAGACGACCCTGACAATAAATGAAAATCCTGCTAAAAAACGCTACCTGCATAAGTGTATATGTTTTGAAGTGATTTTATTGATCAATGTATTAATAAAAAAATGCCGAGTGCTTTATCCCTTATGAAATATCGATTTCCTTCTTCAATAAATAAGGGATGATTAGATGACCCTGACAATGAATACTAATGCAAATCCTGTTAAAAGACGCTTCCTATGTAGGTTTTAATGTGATTTTGTTGATCAATAGTATGTCAATAAAAAAATCTGTGGTGCGTTATCCCGTATAAAATATCGATTTCTTTGTTTCAATAATTAAGGGATGATTAAACTACCCTGAAAACAAATTATAATGCAAGAACTCCTAAAAAGCACTCCCTATATGTATGTTTCAAAGTGATATTGTAGGCCTGATCTTTGGTGATTTATTCCTTACGGAAATTTCATTTCCCTGCTTCTCTAAGTAACGGATGATTAAACAACCCTATAGAAAAATTCGAAGACATCCCTGTCGTTCTACACCTTCTCTGTTTACTTTAATATGATTCCTATCCTCATAGATTAATCAGAATACTTATTATGATTTTAGTCATTAAGAAATGTCGATATTCCGGATTAAATATTCGAAGGATGATAAAACAACCCTTGAAGTAAATGCACATATATAATATCCGTACTATGCACGCTTCCTTAACTTATTTGAAAGTGATTGCATACCCTAGCATTTGAATAAAAAATCTCCAGTTAATTTAGTTACTGAGAAATGATGATTTCCATACTTGGATGTTTAAAGTATGAAAACACCCCCATAACATGCTGTATACCCAAAAAACCGTTATCTTTCTACATTTTAGGTATGAAACTTTTGTTTCGGTAAGACTGATAGTCAAAATGTGAAACTTTCAGCAAAATCTAACAATGAGTATAGGAGAAAAAAAAAACTTTCCACTAAAATAAGCATTTTTCTATCAAAATACATGTAAAAATTAAAACTTTGACAATTTTTTGTTAAAAAACTGTCCATTTTTTTGACTTTTTTCTTTCGGACTATAGCTTTGCAGGTTCGAGAATACAAAAAAATTAGATTTAGAATTTTTCACAAAAAGCCATTTACTGTAAATTTGGTGCGGGGTCCATTATCCAGTGGGACCAATGGTTTACCGTCTCTTGTTAATGCCAAATATAAGAATCTGCGATGCGACACATTTTTATAGTAAAATCTCATCTTCGTTTGTATTTTCTTATACAATTTATGTTAATTTTTTAATTTCGAATAAAAAATTGGTGACTGGAAACGGAGCTAAAAGAGTCAAACACCAAATGTAGCGGAACCAACGGTTTAACGTTTTTTGATTATATAAAAATTGCGATCCTATATGTCATTTTTATGAATATTTTCATCGTTTCATATTTTAAGAATAGTTTTAACGAATACATTTCTTATGCATTCTTATTGTTAAGGAAACAGATCAGATTTTAATTGAAAAATTTCGGGCTTAAAAGCCAAAACTTATAGAGCGCTTTTGCACGAACAGGGGCGTGTGAATGTCGCGAAAAAGGACTATTATTGGTTCGTACTTCTGCATGAGAACACGCATGGATTATAAAACTGAGTTCATTTTTATTTCGTGCTGATCAAACGCAGTATTAATTTTAAGAGAATCTTTTTAAAGAACTTTCTTTTTTTTATTTTAGAACAAAAACCTCATGTACGGACACAAAACTTGCACAGTATTTTCTTATGGCCTGGAGGAAAATGAAACAAAAATTTGGTTTATACGTACTGGTTCATCTCTTACAATTTTCTTCTATAATAAACGAATTTCTTACTGTGCTTCTAAAACGAATTGATTTTTCAATAACCTTTCATATTTAGAAACCTCAATTTTTCAAGTATTCCTAATAACTTTTTCATACGCTTCTAATAGTAGCTGTCAGTTTATATTCGTTATACAGGCCTCCAAATTTCAATTTTTAGTTGGGTACAGATTTCTATAAAGGTTCTTCTGAAAGAATTTGAATCGCTGAATCTAAGTCATTGTCCAAATTGCTGTATCAACTTTTATTTTTCAAATATTTCGTCTTTTTGAATGTGAAGTAATTCGAAAATAGAAAGTATTAGATTCATGTAGACAATAAATTTTAATTTCTGGTGAGGAAATCTGAGGGTATCTGCATGGGTGGCTCGGCCCCAGTAGATCTATGTGTTTTATGAAAAGTTCAATACGCCCGGTCTGGGCTCGACCAGGGGTCCATTAAGCTAACACTTCCATGATAAAATTTGAACATTCTTCATTGCTTATAATTTTGTGCTTTTTTGGACTTCTTTTGGGTACCAATTAAAATTTTTGGGCTTCTTTACTTTTTTCAAAAAATCAATTTTCTTGTAGAGGTGCTAGCTTACATTAAGATAGGACCCCCACTATCTAAAATCACAAAATAATAAAAATTCAAATTCATCAGAGTTTTGGGCTTTTACTGGACTTTTGAATTTCGCAAAAACCAATTGCCCCAAAACAACCTTAAGTTAAAAAATCAACCCTATTGAAAAACTTAAAATTTTTCACAAATTAAATCCATCGGTATTTTTTTTTCGGGCTTCTGGATCCCTAAAAAGTCAATCACTAAAAAACAACCTTTACATTTAAAAATCATCACATAGAACACAAATTCAACATTTCAAAAAATGAAGCACGCTAAATTTGTGGAAATCATTTGGCCTCCTCAAAAAAACTCCGATTTTTGAGCACCAACCCTTAACGTTAAGAATCATCTCCTGTATGCTATGCCAATACGACTTTGCCAAAAAATAATTCTTTTTAGAATATTTTTAGGCCCCAGTACTTGAAGTTAAAAACAAATTCCTGTGTACCACATCAACACGACTTTGCAAAAAAAGTATTTTTCCGAATATTTTAATGTCAACAGGGTCTCTCATTTTTGGGCTCCATCACTTAACGTTAAAAAACAACTTTTCTGCGACGAAGTCATGCCTGTTGAGGTTCTTTTTTCAAGTAGATGACATGCCCCCCCCCCCATATTGTGAGGTTCTCGGAAAACAAAAATTTCCTACAAGTTTGAGCATGGGGAAATTTTTGTTTTCAAAAAAATGAGATTCACGTTTCTGGGTTTAAACATAGCTTGCGGAAGAATATTAGAATTTTTCGAAGTTTTGTATTTTTGAGGAGCCCAAAAGTCAAAGACTCAGTTAATATTGAACTCAGTTAATATTGAAAAATTCCGAAAAAGATTATTCATGGCAAAGTAGTATTGACGTGGCACAGTGACAAATTCTGTAAAAGATTATTTTTTGGCAAAGATGTATTGACGTTGTACAGAGGGGTTGATTTTTAAGGTTAGGGGTTGGTACCCAAAAGTCAGAGTTGAAATTTCTGAGAAGCTAAAAAATCAGAAAATCTATGCGCGTTGAAAATTTTTGATAACGTATATTTTTTGGCAAATTTATATCTGTGTGGTGTAAGGAGGGTGGTGGTTAACGTCAAAGGTTGGAGCCCAAAAATCAGAATTTTTAGTTTTGAGGAGCCAAAAAATCAGAGACTCTGTTGACATTTAAAAATTCTGAAAAAACTTATTTTTCGGCAAAGTCATTAACTTGGTAGAAAGGAGTTGCTTTTTAACGTTAAGGGTTATAGCCCAAGAATCGAAGTTGATATTTTTGAGGACCCTAAATGATGTTCACAAATTAAGTGTGCTTTATTTTTTCAAATGTTGAATCAGTGTTATAAGGGATGATTTTGAAATGTAAGGGTTGTGTTTTAGGTGATTGACTTCTTGGGGATTTAATAGCCTTCAGTTTTTAAATAGGAAAATATTTTTTAGTCACTCTGGCACGTAATAATTGTCATAAATAGAGTAAATAAAAAAAAATCACTACTTTAAAAAAAACGGCCGTTTTAACGGCCGTTAAAACGGTTTCAATTTGACGGCCGTTTTAATGGCCATTAAAACGGCCGTTTATTTTCAGTAGGGGGATGTATAGGGGCCAAGATATTGTTCGAAAAGAAAAAGATTTAACTTTTTTTTTACTGAACAATCTCTTTCAGACGTCATAACTTTCGAACTATTTATGATAGAACATTCTTTATTTTAAATTATTCGGAAATTTGTGAATTTTTTTTGTTTATTAGAAGTTTTACGTAAAATGCACGAAAAACGTAGAATTGAACAAAAACTGATGTCTTTCACACATTTTTCAAAGTCTAAAAGAAGGGAAAGTTTGGAAATCTTTTGCAATGTTTTGAAATCTTTTTTAATATTTTCTCAAAATAAATGTTGAGAAATAAAAAATCACTTTATATCCCCGGAATTTAATGAAAATTTTTCTCTTATCTTGGAAGCTTTCAAAATCTTTGAAAAACTTTCAAATTTTATTTTGAAGTCTTCACAAATCTAAATTCTGTTTTAAGTTTTTTGGAATTTTTTATTAGTTTTGAAATTTTTAAAAACTCCTAAATATCTTTTAAAATGATTCGAATATTTTCTAAATTTTATGAAATTTGAGGAAATCGGTTAAAATCTTATAAAATTGTTTTTAAATATTCTTTCAAAATTAATTTCTTTACTATAGAATCACTTTAAATATTCCCAGGAATCTTAAGGAAAATTTGTTTATCATCTTGAAACCTCTCGAATTATTTTTAAAATTTCAAAATTTTATTCAAAAGTCTTCAAAAATCTACATTTTGTTTGAAGTTTTTTGAATTTGTTCAAAAACTTTTAAATATCTTCTGATACAATTTAATTTTTTGTTTAATTTTGTAAAATTAAAAAATTGCCCTTAATCTTCCAGATTTTGCTTTGGTAATTTTGAAAATCTTTTGGAATGTTTTAAAATCTTTTTTAATATTCTCTTAAAAATAATTTTGTAAAATAAAAAATCATTCAAAATGTTCCGAGAAATCTTAAGACAAATTTTTTATTATCTTGGAAAAATCTACATTTTATTTTAAATGAAATTTTTCCTAAATGTTTGAAAAAATTCTGCAAAATGAAAAAAATTGCCTTCAAATCTTCGATATTATTAATTAAAAAAAAATAATTATAATTTTTCTTGGAAACTTTTAAGAAAAAAATCTCATTATTTTAAAACCTTCAAAATCTTAATAAAGCTACAAAATTTTATTTCAAAATCTTCCAAAATCTGCACTTTTAGCTTAGAGCTTCTTTGAAAAAATGTCTTAATATCTTTCAAAACGATTTGAATTTTTTATAAAATTTAAAAAAATTCCGCAAAATAACAAATTTTGTAGCAAACTCCATGGAAAGGAGACACGAATTTACGTTCACTTTTATGATTAGGTAAAATAGCGTTCAATTATTCTTCGTTGGAAAGCACGACCTTTTGCAAGTTCAGGATCCACACGAATTCGGCGTGCATCTTCGAGGACTGCGAGAAGTTCTTCTTCGAGTGGAGGATAAATCCCCAGATCTCCGACTTCTGCATCTGTTTCGTCTTGTACAGGAGGTACATTGCGGTCGATGCACATGTTATGTAATACTATGCATGTATTTGAAGCGTTGGGTGAAAAAACAACCTAACCCGGGTTAGGTTGTTTTTACGTAAATCGCTTTTTCGGAATCAGCGAACCCTAATTAGTTAGTACACAGCTTGAAACTAATATAAAAATGATTATTGTTTACGTAAATCATGTTATACTAGTGTAGGACGCATGGAGAAATGTCGCACGCGCTGTACAGACTGCAGCGTGTAGTGGACCTGCCGGCGAATCTGTGCGCTATTATTCTTATTGTTACTGCTCAATAATTCATTAAAATCTAAATTTTTACAACAAGAATATCAAGACTGGTTATTGGCTGTCACAATGATGGGAGAAAAAAAATGTACAATCTAATGATGTTATGTCAGATGATGAATCTGAATTTGATGAGTAAACATTGAAATTGTTTGAAGGAGTGTGCCAATTTTGGGTCCAATGTGTCCATCTTGGAGAAACCTATTACCGCATGTTTTTTGGTACGCTGATTCCAAATACGTTTTTAGTTTTGCTGTTAACTGAGCGGTTTCAGAGATAAAGAAAAAAATTGTTATAACCCACCCACAGGCTCTATCGCACAAGCCCCTGCACAATATCAAGAAATAATGAAACCACCCGCTGAAAATCTATCGCTGGTATCAGTTTTGCAAAATTATTTTGAAGAAGACGAATAATGAAAAATATGAGGTATTAACTAAAGCCTCTATAATTTGTAGTTCTCCGATTTGCGACGAAAGCTAGGTACCCATCAATGGCAAACGCGTTCGGAAAGAGGGCAGGTGGGGGGACATACAACTTTGGCGAAAGGAAGGGAAAAGGGGGAAACAAAAGAATGGTTCAACGTTCAGCAGCTCTTATTATCGAACAGAAAGAATTAATCCACGTGAAAAATATTGATGGCCCTAGAGAGGGACGATAGTTTAGTCAGAAAATAAAAAGATATGCTATGTGTGTCCGTCGGTCAAGTTCGAGTCCCTGCTAGGCGGCAACACCGAAGGTCCCCTACAAGGAATGAGTGGTGTAGTTAGTGTGGGGCTAGGTCCCCGCTAGGCAGCAACTATGGAGGTCTCCTCTGAGTGTGGTTTCCCTTGTCCGGTGTAGGTCTCCGCTAGGCGGCAACTCTGGAGGTCCTCGTTGCGTGTGGTGTCCGTTTATCGGGTCTAGGTCCCCGCTAGGCGGCAACTCTGAAGGTCCCCTACAACGAGTGAGTAGTCAAAAATATTATACACCTAGATGCGGCAAGTGGCGGCGGGGTGGGAATAGAATTATTAGTAGGGTAGGATAAATGTAGACTTCGCTGTCGGCGAAAATCCTAACCTACCCCGCTGTTCCTCTCTAACCGCTGAAGTATCTATCCCCTCTTAACAGTTGCCGTGAGTAAAATGGGCGAAAGAGGCGCTGTCGCCGAAATGATTTTAAGTAGATAATATAGTTTTCTGAAAATATTCATGATCACTAGAGCAATTAGAACTCTGTCTTACCCACACTTGATACTTGATGTTTATATGTGATAGGTCGTACTTCATACTTGATATTTGATTCTTCATATTCACACTTGATACTTCGTATATGATTCTTGATACTTGACACATGGAAACTTGGTATTTGATACTTGATACTTGAGAGTAGATACCTGATACCTCATACTAGATACTTCATATTAATACTCAAAACTTGATACATCGTACTTGTTACTTGATACTTGACACATGATACTTGATGTTTATATGTGATGGGTCGTACTTCATACTTCATACTTGATACTTGATACTTGATACTAAATTCTTGATATTATAAATTGATACTTTATATTCGATACTTAATACTTGGTACTTGATACTGGATTCTTGACATTAATACTTGATACTTTGTATTTTGTACTTAAATACTTGGTACATGATTCTTGATATTTGATACCTTATACTTCATACTTAGTACTTGATACTTCATACTTGATTTCTGATGCCAGATATTACATATTGATACATGGAACTTGATGCTTGATAGTTGACACTTGATAAATGATAATTGATATGTTATTTTTTTAGATAATATTGTTGTTTTGTACATGAAACTTCATACATTCTTATTGATATTTGATACTTGATACTTGACTACATACTTGATACTAGGTACTTGATTTTTGATACTTGTTATTGACATTTGATACTTGACACGCAATACTTGATACTTCATTATTGATATTTATACTTGATACTTGATTACTGTTATTCATACTTGATACTTCATTATTGATATTCATACTTGATACTTAATTATTGATATTCATGATACCTGATACCTAATACTAGATACTTTATATTGATAATTAAAACTTGATACATCACACCTGATACTTGATATCCATACTTGAGACTTTGTATTTGGTACTTGATACTTTATACTTGATACTTAATACTTGATACTTGATATTAATACTGGATTTTTTGTATTTTGTGCTTGAAATACTTGGTGCTTGATTCTTGATATTTGATACCTTATACTTGATACCTGATGCTTGGTACTTGATACTTTATACTTGATACCTGATGCCAGATATTACATATTGATACATGAAACTTGATGCTTGATAGTTGATTGTTGATACTTTATACTTGATACTTGTTTATTGATATTCATACTTGATACTTTGTATTTAATTCTTGGTATTTGATACTTGATACTCGATAGTTGATACCTGATACCTGATACTAGATACTTTATATTGATAATTAAAACTTGATACGTCAAACTTGATACTTGATATTTATACTGGAGACTTTGTGTTTGGTACTTGACACTTTATACTTGATACTCAATACTTGGTACTTGATACTGGATTTTCGATATTAATGTTTGATTTTTTGTATTTTGTACTTGAATACTTGGTACTTGATTCTTGATATTTGATACTTGGTACTTGATGCTTTATACTTGATTCCTGATATCAGATATTATATATTGATACATGGAACTTGATGCTTGATAGTTGATACTTGATAAATGATACTTGATATGTGACACTTTTATATAATATTGTTGCTTGGTACTTGATACTTCATACTTTCTTATTGATATTTGATACTTGAAACTTGATTCTAAATACTTGATACTTGTTCATTGATTTTTGATACTTGAAATTGACAATTGATACTTGATACTTAATACTTGATACTTGATTATTGGTATTCATACTTGATACTTCGTATTGAATTTTTGGTATTTGATACTTGATACCTGATAAATGATACTTGATATCTAATACTTTATATCTAATATTGATACTTGGTACTTGAGTTTTGATACTTTATACTTTATATAGTTAATACTTGCTACTTGGTTTTTGATACTTGATACTTAATATTAACAATTGACACTGGATACATTATACTTGATTATAATTAATACTTTTTATTGGACACTTTTTATATTAGTGATATTGGTTCAATGATACTTGATTACTGCTAAATTAATTTTGATACTTGATATTTATACTTGATACTTGATACTTCGTATTTTGTATTTGAGTACTTGATACTTGATATTGACACTTAATACTTGATAATTGAAACTTGATTATTGATTATTGGTACTCTTTAATTAATTCTTGATATTCATACTTGATGCTTCGTACCTGGCACTTGATAGTTGATACATGAAACTTGATGCTTTATAGTTGATACTTTATACATTATGCTTGATATTTGATTATTGGTACTCAATAATGGTACTTGATACTTAATATTTACATCTGATACTTAATTATTGATACTTGATTATATATTCTTGAAACCTGATACTTTATAATTGATATTTGTCTATTGAGACTTGATTATTGATATTTGATTATTGACACTTGATTACTGATTATTATACTTGATTATTATTAATACTTGGTTACTGCTACTTGATAATGGAGACTCGATTATTGTTACTCGATGCTCATTTTTGATTATTGATATTTGAATATTGACACTAAATTTTTGGAACTTGTTTATTGATACCGTTATTTTTATTCGACCACCGATGCACTTACCCTATGGGAAATTCGTTACATAACTTTTTTTCGAATTCATCAAATTTTTAGAACTGTTACACAATATTTCTCGACCACTCCCCACCTCGATCGTAACACGACCATAATAGTTCCGCTTGAACCCTCCCATCCCTTACAAGCATTACGTAATGTGGACGACCCCATAGTAGGAGCAGATTTCTTTCGTTCAAGTAAAGGAAAAATTGTAATGTCATTCTTGGAAGAGGGTTGTGAGCTAAAGTAAAAGAAAGAGGTTCTTTTAGCGAAACGAGTGAGGAATAAGGTCGCTGTTAAATTCCCACGAATGCGAGGTACCTATAAAAGGTGCCTACTTGCGTTGCAACGTCACTCGCAGCCCGCCCATATTTTTCCGATGCTTGAACGAGGAAAAAGTTATGGCGCCTGGAGGAAAGAGTCTCTAGGCGCGACCGAGTGGCCCGGGCTCTCTTCTTTTTCTCAAGAGTCTCTTGAATTCTACCAGAAGCTGATCCTCGATCTTCTCGGATCGTTAATCGGAACAAGTTGGTCGTTTCGCATCTTCTTCTTCGAAATGTCCCACGCAGCTTCCGATTCGCTCAAAATACTTTTTACTACTCGGCCTTTATCGTTCTTTATAAATATTTACAAATTGGTGTTGATTTTCAGACTTGCAACATTATAAGTCTTCGCTGTCTTGGAAAATGAAACACATGAACTGAAAGTGTTTCTTATCTTAGAGCTAAACCATTTGGATACCATCATGCTAAAGAAACTCTTTTGGAGTGTTCGGTTGAGATGATCAACGGCATGATTAGTTTAGACGGACAATATCATGGTTAGTTTGAATGAATAACGCCATAATCAGTTACGACCATTGAAAAAGGTAATTTGGAAGACTAATATCATGGTTAGTTACGACCAAAGGCAGAATTATTGCTTTAGGTATAAACTCCAGAAGATGCTCTTTTCACATGATGGTATCGATTTTTAAGTTAGTTTCAGATGACCATAGTCATAGTTCATTTGGACGACCAATGCGAGAATGTTCGCTTTAGACCGAAACGACCAGTGCCAGAATGGCTATTTTAGACGAACCTTCCAAAGGATGATTCTTCAACCTGAAGGTATTGATTGTTCATTTAATTCAGACGAGAGGCGTTACTTGTTTAGACACCTAACGCTGAAAACGTTATAGCTAGTTCAGAGGACCAACGCCATGGTTGATTAAGACGATCAATTCTAGAATGGTTCCCTGGTAGAAATGTGTTATAGTTTGTTTCTAAAGCTATTCAAAACTTTTCATTTTTTGGCAACCTATCCAAAATTTCCTTTCTGAAAATTGTACCATGGTTGTTTCAGACGTACAACTTCAATAGAGGTTCTTTTAACATAGAGGTATCGATTTTTAGATTAATTCAGATGACACACGTTATGGTTCGTTTAGGCAAGCATCGTCAGAATCTTCACTTGAGAATTAGACTCCCGAAGAGGTTTCTTTAGCATGCAGATATCGATTTTTAAGACAGTTTGGACAACCAACGTTATGTTTCATTGGACGATGTTTTAAGATGTTGACTAAGTAATTGAATTAAATGAGACCAGTGGACGAACAGACCAACAAAATTTAACACCTTATTTAACTCAATGACCTGGTCGACATCTCAAAACATCGTCTAATCTTACAACACGATTGGAAGAAAAGTACAATAATGCAACATAACAACTATACAGATGGGTTCTTTCAGAGGATTATAGGCAAGTAGATCAACAAAATTTGACACCTCATTTGACGTTATTTTTCGTTTGGACATCAACTCCAGAATGTTTCTTTCAAACATACACTCTGAAAGAGTTTTTTTCAAAAGGAAGGTATCGATTAAGGTAGTTCAGATGGCCAAAGCCAGTTTCAGCTTAGGAAACCAACACGAAAATGGCTATTTCAGATGACCAAAGTCAGAATGGCTGATTCTGATATACAATCAAAAAGAGGTTCTTTTAACGTGGATGTATCAATTTTCATCTGGTCTAGACAATCAAAGCCAGTTTTAGTTTGGACAAACAGCGTAATGGTTAGTTTAGACGCAACGCCAGAATGTTTTTTAGGCGCACTCTCTGAAAGATGTTCTTTCAACATGTAGGTATCCGTTTTCAAGTTTGTTTTAAAAGGCCAAGATTATAGGTTATTTAGACGACCAATGACAGAATGTTTGCTTCAGACGTAAACTCTGAAAGAATTTCTTCTAAGAGGTAGGTATTGATTTTTAAGCTAGTTTTGACGACCAACCCCAGAACCGTGTTTTGTCTATTGTCAGATCAGATGACCAGGGCCATTGTTAATTTAGACGACTAACCCAAGAATCGTCGTTTAGGCGCTAACTCTAAAAGAATATGTTCAAGAGGATAGCTTTGATTTTTGATTTAGTTTAGAGACCAACGCCGGAATAGTTTTTTCAGACGTAGTCTCCATAGGATGGTCTTTCAACATAAAGGTATCGATTTTTGCGTTAGTTCAGAAGACCAATATGATCTTTCGCTTAGATAGACAACACCAAATGGTTCGCTTTAAACGTATACTTTGAAAGAATTTCTTTTAAGAGGATGGTATAGATTTTTGATTTAGCTTAGACGACCAACACCAGAATAGCTTTTTTAGGCGTACTCTCCAAACGATGTTCATTTGACATGAAGGTATCGATTTTTGTGTTTGTTTAGACGACCAATGTAATCTTTTGCTTAGATAACCAACGCTGAATTGTTCGCTTGACACATAAGCGCTAAAAAAATTTCTTTTAAGAGGATGGTATAGGTTTTTGAATTAGTTTAAACGACCCACACGAGAATGGCTTTTATAGAGGAAGTCTCTAAAGGATGTTCTTGTAACATGAGGGTATCGATTTTTGCGCTCGTTCAGACGACCAATATAATCTTTCGCTTGGAGAACAACGCCAGATTGCTCGCTTTATACATGAACTCTACTAAAATATCTTTGGACACAAATGTATCAATTTTAGGGTTAGTTTATACAACCAAGGTCAAAATGGCTTTTTTAGACGTACTCTCCAAAGAATGTTCTTTTAACATCAAGGTATCGATTTTTGCGTTAGTTTTCATGACCAAACTAATCTTTTGCTTAGATAATAATCAACGCCAAATTGTTCGATTTAGGCGTGAACTCTGAAAGAATTTCTTTTAAGAGGATGGTATCAATTTTTGCGTTCGTTTAGACGACCAATATAATCTTTCGCTGTAATAACCAACGCCGGATTGCACGCTTTAGACATGAGCTCTAAAACAATATGTTTGGACACGAATGTATCAATTTTTAAGTAAGTTTAGACAACTAAGGCCAGAATCGCTTTTATTATACGTACTCTTCAAAGGAGGTTCAAGTAGCATGGAGGTATCGATTTTTACGTTGGTTTAGACGATCAATATTCGCTCACGTAACCAACGCCAAATTTTCCGATTTAGACGAAAACTCTAAAAGAATTTCTTTTGAGAGGATGGTATCGATTTTTAGGTTAGTTGAGACAACATACGCCAGAATGGTTTTTTTAGACGTACTCTCCAAAGAATGTTCTTTAATATCAAGGTATCGATTTTTGCATTAGTTTACATGAAAAAACTAATCTTTTGTTTAGATAACCAACGCCAAATCGTTCGATTTAGGCGTAAACTCTGAAAGAGTTTCTTTCAAGAGGATAGTATCGATTTTTGAGTTAGCTTAGACAACCAACGCCAGAATGACTTTTTTAGACGTCCTCTCCAAAGGCTGTTCATTTAACATGAAGGTATCGATTTTTGCGTTGGTTTAGACGACCAATATAATCTTTCGCTTAGATAACCAACGCTAGTTTTCTCACATTAGACATGAACTGGAAAACAATATTTTTGGAAACGAATGTATCAATTTTTAAGTTAGTTTAGACAACCAACGCCAGAATGGTTTTTTTAGACGTACTCTCTTAAGGAGGTACATTTGACGTAAAGGTATCGATTTTTGCGTTGGTTTATACGACCAATATTTTAGATATTTTATTTTAGATGATCAATATTCGCTTACATAACGAACGCCAAATTTTTCGAATTAGACGTAAACTCTAAAAGAATTTATTTTGAGAGGATGGTATCGATTTTGAAGTTAGCTTAGACAACAAACGCCAAAATGGTTTTTTCAGACGTACTCTCCAAAGAATGTTCTTGTAACATCAAGGTATACATTTTTGCATTATTTTTGATTGAAAAAATAATCTTTTGCTTTGATGGTCAACGCCAAATTGTTCGCTTTAGACGTAAACTCTAAAAGCATTTCTTTTAAGAGGGTGGTCTATATTTTTGATTTAGTTTAGACGACCAACACCAGAATGGTTTTTTAGACGTACTCTTCAAAGAATGTTCATTCAACATGGAAATATCGATTTTTGAATTGGTATAGACGACCAATATTCGCTTACATAACTAACGCCAAATTGTTGGAATAGTTTTTTTAGACGTACTCTTCAAAGAATGTCCTTCTAACATCAAGGTATAAATTCTTGCGTTAGTTTTGATGACCAATATAATTTTAAGCTTCGACAACCATCGTCAGATTTTTCGCTTCAGATACAACCTCTGGAAGAATATCTTTTGACTGGAATCTATCAATCATTGAGTTAGCTTAGACAATCAACATCAGAACGTTATTTTTAGACGTTCTTTCCGAAGGTTGTTATTTTAACAAGTTAGTATCGATTTTTCAGTTGGTTCAGACAACCAGCAACCTGGTTACTTTAGACCACCAACGCAATAATGTTACTTTCTGAGGTACGAGAAGAAATCCTTTCAACATATTAGTATCGCCATTGAACTTTTCTAGACCCAGGAGCCTTTTTCGTCTCAAATTATCGACTTCTAGAGATAGGAGGAATAAAAAATGAAATAAAAGTGGAAGCTCGAGCGGAAATGGTGGTCATTGAGTAGCAGGCACTGGGCAGTTTGGTTTGCGAATGTGTGGAAACACATATGTGAGAGGGTAGCTCCCAAGATTGTCCTGGCGCTCTCGAGTCTGCTTCATCGTTTTCTGGGAGAGAATTCAGAAAACTGGAGACCAGGATCTCATTGGCTGGTGAAACTCTGGATTCGACCAATCCTCTTTCATTCTGATAACCTCGCCTCGTTCCGCCTCCTCAAGACGCGCTGATATAACATGTATATATAGAGCTAGCATGGGGTGGCTAACCCTGCAACCACCCACCCCTTCAAGCTTTGGCCGTCCTCTATTACACTCCTATATTGGAACTTTCAGACTTGCTGGTCATCCCTTTTTCAGATATAGGACTCTCCACATGAATAATTCGGGTTATATATCGAAAACATTTTTTAATTTAAAAAATGCTTTTATTTTTCAATAATAGTCAAGTCAAATTTTTTATTTAGGCTTTTTTGGCACTTTTCAAATTATCTTGAATATAGGGGTTTTCGGAAATTATAGAATGCGGCAGAAATTAATTAATTTTGATTGTGCCCGGAAAATGCCCCAAAGTATGCGAAATAACAAGTTTATAAGTATTTTTGAACCGATTTTCAATTATTTGAACAATTATTTTTTTTTACTATTTCTTTCAGTTGATCATGAAAAGTTAGTATTTTCTGAAAATGGCATATTTCAGGATATGTGGCAATTATTCAAATTGTTTTCATTTCTTTTTTATTGAAAAAAATGATTATTGTTCAAACAAGTGTTCTAGGATTTCAACATATTCTACGATAAGGAAATATCCAATAATAAGCGTAATTAATTCCAGATAATTGTAATTTTTCAAATCTTACGAGAGAAATAATTTTATAAACGAATGAAATTTGTTCAACTAATTGGCAATTTTTATTTAAAAAATTTATTACCCTCAACTTTCGTTAATTTTGTAATTAATTAAAAAGATAATAACTTTTCAGAATTCGTAGAATAGAACTTTTTTTGTTTAAACAAATAATAATTGTTCAGATAATATAAAATAATTCTCAGATTCTGTAATTAGGTGAATATTTGGGTAGAAATTGGTAAAAACTTTTTTTTGTTGTTGTTGAAAATTCAACTGTTATGATTTTTTTGTTTTAATTCAAGTATTTTTTATTCAAAATTATAATCATTTCAAGTCTGAATATCTACTATTATATAATTCGGTGAGAATTCACCATTTTAGTTGAAAAATCAAATCAAATTCAATCTCTTGTTAAAAACTTGGATATTTTGATGCAAATTGAACGATTTTGTTTAGAAACAATTGTTTTATGAATTTATTCTTTTAATAAAAATGTGACATTTGCGTTTTTTGTGGGAAATTTATCTTAATTTGTCGAAAATTCGACTTTTTGTCTGAAAATTAATCTCATTGATTGAAAATTTGTAATTTAAAAAAAAAAAAAATTTTTTTCAATTAATTTTGTTTACTGAAAACTTAAATTTTGAATTTTTGTTTGAAAACCAATCTTTTTTTCAAATTGAACAATTTCTTTCAAAATTCATGAATTATGTTTAAAATTGTGCTTTACTCTATAAAATTAGTCTTTTTGATTATAAGTTTCATTATTTGGTTGGAAATTCTTTTTTTTTTTGTTGAAAATTCATTTCTCTGGTTGGAATTTTGAAATATTTTTTTCAAAAATTCGTCATTTCTAGTTGAAAATTAGTTTTCTTGCTTTAAAATTTGAATATTTTACAAACATTTTTTTTTGGAAATTCATTTCTCGGGATTACCCAGTTTGAATATTTTTTTCAACATTTTTTTTTGTGTTGAATACTGTTTTGCTAAGAATTTTTTTTTTTTTACTTTTTTTTAAATAATAATTCTTTCCTCGAAAATATAACTTCTAAATTTTTGGTGGGAAATTAATCTTTATTAGTTGAAATATCGTCTTTTTGGTTGAAAATGAGACTATTTTCTCAAAAAAAATTTTTAATAATCTTATTGACCGAAAACTTAAATTTGAAATTTTTTGTTAAAAATGTATCTTTGTTCTTAGACAATTCAACAATTTGTTTGAAAATTCATGTATTTTCATGAAAATTTGTCTTCTTTAGTAGAAATCTAGACTTCCTAATTGTAGGTTAAATGAAGTTTTATAATTTTAGTTGAAAATTTATGTTGTCGATTAAAAATTTAACTATCCAGTACAATTTTTTTAAGAATTCATATTTTTGTGGACAATTTCACTTTTTGGATTAAATATTTATCTATTATGATAGTAACGTTTTTTTAAGTCGAAATAAATAGAAAAATTAAATATAGTAATAAGAAATGCTATGTTAAAAATGTTACAAGTAGAAAATTCCATGTTCTGAATTAAAAAGTTGGAAAAGTATTTTTTTTCATTAAAATTAATAAATGTTTAAAATTGTTTGATTTTTTGTCCATAAAAGATTCTGAATGGAGAGCAAAGCTAGAGAATTTTAAAAACGATTTTTTTTCAGTCACCCTGAATAACATAAATCAATGGTTCAGGAAATTTAAAAAAAAATAATTTTACTCAACTTACACTAAATTATATTATTTATTATTACATTTCTTCATAAATTACAATTTCATTTCTGCTTTAACGATGGCTTGCTGTAGAATTGTATAATATAAGTGGACACAATAAAGGACGCTGATAAGGTTTCTCCAGAACAAAATGTGCGTGACTGTAGTTACGTGACGCGTGTAATAACCGTAGCAAGGTTCTCGCACGCACCCCAGGAAATTCCAAAGTAGGGTGGAAAATTACTCTCACGACAGGTATTTCCATCTCTCGATTGTTCTTTCAGTCAGCAGCCTGAAACATAAATTTTTCATCTCATTTTCATCTCCTTTTTACCTTCTTTGCACTTTAAAAAAAAGTTTTCTTATTTACTGTAAATTTTCCCCTTCCATATTTATCCTCCTCTACTCACCCTCCTTTCCCTTCTTTCCTTTCTCCTCCTTTCTCTCCCCCATGATTCCCCTCTTCCCACTTTTCCGCCCTTCTACCCCTTCACTTCCTCTTTCCCACGTCCCTATCCTTTACTTTTCCAACCTTCCTCTCCCTAACCACTTCCCAACCTTACCATCCCTATTCACTTTTTATTACACCACTACTTCTCCCTCTCTTCTTATAACTTTCTTTGCTCTTTCCTCATTTATTCACACTTCCCCTCCTCTCATTTCGTCACACTTCGCCAGCCCTAATTTCCTCCATTCCTTTCCATCCTTACCCTACTTCCCTTCTCCTCACTTCACCTACTTTCTATACCCTAATTTATCCTCACTTCCCGTACTTCCCGTCCACTCATTTCTACTCAATCTCCCATTTCTCTGTTTCATTCTTCTCATTTTCCACTTCTCCAAAAACTACTCTAACGAGAGGTTATTCTTCCTCTCGATTGGTCTTTCAGTCAGCAGGCTGAAACATAAACTTTTTATCTCATTTTCATCTCCTATTTATCTTATTTTCACTTTAAAAAAAATCAGTTTGTGTACTTCCAATCTTTCCCTTCCATATTTGTTCTTACCCACTCACACTCTTTTCCCTTCTTCCAATATCTGCCTCTCCTCACACGATTCTCCTCTTTCCAATTTTCCATCCTATTTTCGCCGTCTCACTTTTCCTACCCTTCCGTTCCCTACTCACTTTCCATCCCTAACACTCCCTATCACTTTTTACTACCCTGTTACCTCTCCCACACTTATAACTTTCTTTGCTTTTTCCTCATTTATTCACATTTCCCCTCCCCTCATTTTCTTACTTTTCCCTTGCCCTTATTTTCGATTTACTTTCTTATCCTTTCCCTACTTCCCTTCCCCTCACTTCCCCTCCTCTCAATGAACTAATTTTTTTTTCTTTCCATACGCTTATTCCCCTCATTTCCACTTACTCTCCTATCCCTCTGTTCGATTTTTCTCATTTTCCACTCCAATACTCAAAACTACTCTAACGAGAGGTGTTTTCATCTCTCGATTCGTCTTGCAGTCAGCAAAGACATAAAAAATTTGCATGATATTTTCGTCACTTTTTTATATTATTTATGCATTGAAAAAATATATTCAAAGTAGTTCAAATCTTCGCTATCTAACTTTTTTCTCCCCTACTCCCCCTCCTTCTTCTACTTCTCTCTCTCTTCCTTCTCTTATAATTTTCCTCTTCCTCTTCCTCACCCTAACACTCCCTTACTTTATTTTTACTTTATCACCCCCTTTCCGACTTTTCTCTCCTCTGCTATCACATCCTTACTCTCCCTTCCCTTTTTCTTTCCCCTACCTTCCATAATCATATTTCAGAATCCTATCTCCCTATAATTTTTTCTACTTCGCCTTCACCTTATTCAACCACAATTCCCCTTCTTTCCTTGCCCTAATTTCAAATCACTTCCATATATTATTTACTCTACTTCCTCTACCTTAATTTCTCCTTACTTCCCATACTTCTCATTCACCTCATCTCCACTTATTTTCCAACCTCTCTGTTCACCTCACCTAATTTCCCACACTTTCACCTAATTTTCGATAGCCTAATTTTTCATTAATTCTCCTCTCCTCATATTTTCTGAACGTACCCTTATTCCCGTTACTTTATTCCCGTTACCTAATTACATTTACTTCACTTCCCATACCAAGCCCTTATTTTCCGTACACACATCTCTCTTCAATTTTTCCTCATCTAACTACTCTTATTTGTTTCCTCCAAGTTCTCCGACTTTCCTTTCCCTCATTTCACACCCCTCTGCTCACCATCCCTTCTTTTTCACACTTTTTCTAATGTTTCATACGCAAATTTCTCTTTCATTTTTCTTCTCTCAATGCCCTTGTTTCTCTCCTTCAAGATCCTCTAGTTCTTTTTCTTGAATTAACCCTCCTTCTAATACTCCAATTTCTCCTTACTTCACATACTTCTCAACCCCTCACTGCCACTTATTCTCCTACATTCTTTCTTCCTTCCTCATTCAATACACTCTTCTCCCTAATTTACTATACCAAAATTTCTCTTCTATTCTACTCTTCTCACTTCCCGACACTATACCCTTATACCCATCACCTCATTCCCCATACTTTACAACCTTTCCCTTAATTCCCCTCTCCTCACGTTCCCGGACTATACTCTCATTTCTGTTACCTCAGTTCCAATGCTTTACTTCCCACACCAACCCCTTATTTCTCCGTACACAGTTTCCTTTAATGTCCTAAATCTCACTACCCTTGTTTGTGTCCTTCAAGTTCCCTTACTTTCCTTTCCCTTATTTCCCACCCCTCTGTTCATCTCCCTTCATTTTTCACACTTCTCCCTAATTTTCCATACCCAAATTTCGCTTTAATTCTTCTCTCCTCACTTCCGCTCACTATACCCTTATCCCCGTCACCTCATTTCCCATCCCTTACAATCTTTCCCTTACTTCCACTCTCCTCATTTTCCTTTACCTTCTTACCCCTAATTACTTCTCCTTTTCCCTTATTTCTCCCCCTCTCCCCTCGATACCCTTATTTTTCCCACCCTTATTTCGTGTCATTTGCCCATCTTTCCCCTACTTCTTCTACATTCATTGCCCGTACTTCCCCCTCATTGCCCTTACTTTTTCTACTAACCTCTCATTTTCCATACACATATTTCCTTTTAATTCACCTTTCCTCAATACCCTTCTTTCTGTCTCCTTAGTTCCCCTACTAATTTTCTTCTTATTCTCCATACTTCCAATACCTTAATTTCTCCTGACTTCCCATCCTTCTCATTCACCTCATTTCCACTCATTCTGCCACCTTTCTGTTTCCCTCACCTTATTTCCCACACTTTCACCTTATTTTCCGTAGCCTAATTTTACTTTAATTCCCCTCTCCTCACTTTTCCTTACTACACCCTTATTCCCGTTACCTCATTTCCCATACTTTACATCCCATACTAAGCCCTCATTTTCCGTAAACACATTTTTCTTCAATTTTCCTCATCTCACTACCCTTATGTGTGTCGTCCAAGTACCCCTACTTCTCTTCTCCACATTTTCCACCCCTCTGTTCACCTCCTTTCATTTTTCACACTTCTCCCTAATTTTCTTTACGAAAATTTCCCTTTCATTTTCCTGCTCTCCCTACCCTTCTTTCCCTCCTTCAAGTTCCTCTACATTCCTTTCTCTCATTTCCCCTCCTTGCCATACTCTAATTTTTCCGCACTTCACATATTTCACAAACCCCTCATTTCTACTCACTCTACTACCTTCTTTCTTCCTCATTCTCCACACTTCTACCTGATTTACCATACCTACATTTTTCTTTGATTCTCCTCTCGACACTTCCCCTCACTATACCCTTATTCTAATCACCTCATTTCCCATACCTTACGATCTTTCCCTTACTTCTCCTCCCTTCCCCTCAAGACCCCTATTTTTTCTGCTCCAATTTCGTTTCACTTGCCCATCTTTTCCCTACTTCCTCTACATTCATTGCCCGTACTTCCCCCTTATTGCCCTTACTTTTTCTACTAACCTCTCATTTTCCATACAAAAATTTCCTTTTAATTGACCTTTCCTCAATACCCTTCTTTCTGTCTCCTCAGTTCCCCTACTAGTTTTCTTCTTATTCACCATACTTTCAATACCTTAATTTCTCCTCACTTCTCATACTTCTCATTCGCCTCATTTCCACTAATTCTTCAACCTTTCTGTTTCCCTCACCCTATTTCCGTTACCTCATTTCCCATACTTTACTCCTCATAGTAAGCTCTCCTTTCCGTACACACATTTCCCTTCAATTTCCCTCATCCCATCACCCTTATTTGTGTCCTCCGAATTCCCCCACTCATCTTCCCTCATTTTTCACCCCTCTGTTTACCTCCCCTCATTTTTCACACTTATGCCTAATTTTCCATACGCAAATTTCTCTTTAATTTCCCTTCTCTCTCCACCCTTCTTTCTCTTCTTCAAGTTTCCCTACTTCCCTTTCTCTCATTTCCCCTTCTTCCAATACTCTAGTTTTTCCTTACGTTACATATTTCCCAACCCCTCATTTCCACTCACTCTACTACCTTCTTCCTTCCTCATTCTCCACACTTTTCCCTAACTCACCATACCTAAATTTCTCTTCAAGTCTCCTCTCCTCCCTTCCTCTTACTAAACCCTTATTTCTGTCACCTTATTTCCCATCCCTTACAATCTTTCCCTTACTTCCACTCTCCTCATCTTCCTTTACTTTCTTACCTCTAATTACTTCTCCTCTTCCCTCGCCTTATTCCCGTTACCTCATTTCCCATACTTTACTTCCTATACTAAGCCCTCATTTTCCGTACACACATTTCCCTTCAATTTCTCTCATCTCATCATCCTTATTTCCTCACTCCAAGTTTCCCTACTTCTCGTCCCCTCATTTGCCACCCCTCTGTTCACCTTCCCTCATTTTTCACACTTTTCCCTAATTTTCCATACGCAGATTCCTCTTTAATTTCCCTCCTCTCTCTACCCTTCTTTCTCTCCTTCAAGTTCTCCTACTTCCCTTTCTCTCATTTCCCCTCCTTCCAATACTCTAATTCTTTCTTACTTCACATATTTCCCAACCCCTCATTTCTACTCACTCTACTACCTTCTTCCTTCCTCATACTCCACACTTCTCCCTAATTTACCAAACCAAAATTTTTCTTCGATTCTCTTCTCCTCACTTCCTCTCACTATACCCTTATTCCCGTCACCTCATTTCCCATCCCTTACAATCTTTCCCTTTCTTCCACTCTCCTCATTTTCCTTTACTTTCTTACCCCTAATTGCCCCTCCTTTTGCTCTACTTCTCCTCCCCTCCCCTAACTTCCCCTATTAACCCTTTTTGGAAAAAAATGACTCCCGACCAATAGCTTTTTTTCATTTTGATTCAGAAACGCGCATCTCAGCGACCTACTTATGTCTGATTAAGAAATTAATTCCAATCCCGATTAAATCTGAATACATTTCCATCTTTCTTCAGTAACCTGCCTCTAATATATGGACCCTCGTGCCCCAGATTAACAAATTATTCCTCGTTGCGCAACAATTTGCGAAACCCCTATAGCACGCACATTCCATAAATAAATCATATTCCTTGTCCTGATATATTATGAATTATGATTTTTGAGATAATTATTTTGACTTCATTATGAACTAGAGGTTTCAACAAGATTTGGATTTGGGTCAATACAAAAATTTGCGGCTCTTTTGCAATTTTTTTTACTAGTTTTTTCAGTTGAAGAATTAAAGGAATAGTTAAATTTTTAGTTGAAAAATTAATTTTTCAGAAGATTGTTTAATTTGCAACAAAAAATATGATTTCGTCTAAAATTATGAATCTTTAACGGAAATATTTAAATTTTCAGTTAAAGAACAATTTTCACCAAAAAACAACAATTTTGTAACGAAATAGTTGAATCCTTGACCAAGAATTTAATTTTTAAGAAAGAAGATATATTTCTTAGCAAATAGTTGAATTTAAAAAAAAAAAAAAATTTAATATAAGGGTTATTTTTCTACAAAGAAAACCAATTTTTTATAAAATACATTAATTTTCAAACAAATAGTTGAATTTTTGAATGAAAAATATATAAATTTACAAAAAAAGAATCAAAAAAATAAATGAGATTTTAGAAAAGAAAGAAAACTTTTACCACAAAAAGAAATAGCTGGATTTTCAGTTCAAAAAATTCATTTAAAACAAGGAAAAAAACGAATTTTCAAGAAAATATTTCAATTTTTAATCAAAGAGACAAATTTTCAACGAAAATAAAGAATCTTCTACCAGAAAAATGGAAGTTGAACTATTTTTTCAAAATTTGTTTTTTTTTTTGCTTGAAAATTCTTTTTTTTCTTGGTAGAAAATTTTTCCTCTTTGAAAATTCATCTATTTTGGTTAAAAATTCATTTCATTGGTTGAAGATTGAACAATTTTGTTGAAAATTTGTTTTTTCTATTTGGCTGAAAATTAATTTGGTTTTAAACTGAAAACTTGAGTAAATAATAAACTTTGCAGATAAAAAATGTATTTTTTTTAGTTGAAAATTCATCTTTTTGGTTGAAAATAATTTTTGTTGATAAATTAATTTTGTTGTTGATAATTATTTAAATGTAAATTAAAATATTTTATTTTCGGTTAAAATTATTTTTAGTTGAAAAATAAACCATTTGGTTAAAAATTCGTGTGTTTTTTTGAAAATTCGTCTCTTTTCGTTGAAAATTAATCTTTTTGGTTAAAAATTCGCCTTTTTCTTGAAAAATCATTCTTGCATGAAAATTTAACTACTTTTCAATAATTAGTTTTTCTTTTGCTTGAAAATTTTTCTTTCACAGCGGAGAATTCATCTTTTTCTATTAAAAATGTATTTCTTTGGTAAAAAGTTTAACTATTTTGATAAAAATTTATCTTATTTTTTGGGTAAAAGTTAATTTTTTTTAAATGATTAAAAAATTATTTCTTGTTGATTGAAAATCGTCTTTTCGGTTGAAAATTTATTTTAGTTTCTGTTAAAAATTCAACTATTTTGTTGAAAATTCGTTTTTTTTTGTAAACTAATTTTTTTTCAACCACTACAGTTTTGATTGAAAATTTAAATATTTTGTTAAACAGTCGTTTTTTCTTTGGTTGCAAATTAATTTTTTTTTCATTTCTGCCTCCGAAGATTGAACTATTTTGTTAAAAATTCAATTTTTTATATGAAAATGTAACTATAACCTTTTCACTCTATTTCCACTTTTGCCGCATTGGCAAACAATTGACAAGCATAATAGACAAACAATTGAAATCATTGAATATGTCAGTGAAAGTGAAGTGGAAGTGAAGAGAGAAGGTTATATAATCAATATAATCGATACAAATGATAAATTCAAATTTTTCTACTTTATACCCACTCTTTCCTTGCCATGTTTCCTTTCCACTACCCTCACCTAAGTTCACCCCTACATGTCCCATAACTGATTTCTTTCCTATAACCCTTATCTCTTGAAACATTTTTCTATACAATAAAAAAATTTTACGAAGTAGAGGAATTCCCTGTATGCCACAAATTAAAGGAATTCAATGAATCCAAAGGAATTAATGGCATTCAAGAAATTCACAAGGCGGAAAATTATATATAGTTTACACATAGTGAACAAATTATGTAAAATTATCATTTTTGTTTCATACAAAAACTATAACAAATAATTAAAGATTGTATAAATATAATATTTTGAGGGCTTCTGAACCCGAAAAACAGGTTTTCGCGTACGGTTAGCCCGTGTGTTTGTACGTGTGCTTGTTAGTCTGTAGATTTTTAAACTTTTAGCACGATAACTTTCGCAAGAATTGGCAGATTGGATTGGGCTTTAGTATAATCTTTAAGTGTCCTAAACTGAAGGTCATTTTTGTTAGGCAGCCATTTTAGATAAAAATTCAAAAAGTTAGAGCACCTTCAAAATTTTTGAGACCACTTTTCTTTAAGATTGAAAACATTTCATGTACGGCTATTCATAGAACACAAAAATACGGAAAAAGTATTCCTATGACTTTTTAAATAAATAACAACGACGCAAAGTACGAAAAAAGACGATACGACAGAAATTATGCACTCAAAAAAGGTCATCAAATTTTTTAGGGATGATTTTTTGATAGAACGCGCAATTCATGTTTCAATCGTGAAAAACAAATGAAAAATAAAAGATTTAAAGCTTTTGACAAACGACAAACTTTGTTCAACCAAAAATGGGTCTACAAATCTGTTATAAACTTTTGTTATAGATGTACATTTGAAATGTAAAATTTGAATATTCAGAAGTCACATTGAAGCTCGATATTTGTAAGTAAACTAAAGCATTTTGTCAATCTTCATGGTCTATTTCCATATGTTTCACGATTATAATCTCGCAACAGGACACTGAATTAAAATAATAATTCAACAAAAAATTTGAAATTCAAATTTGCAAGTTTGATATTGTACAGTAAGAAGTTATTTCTTTAGTTACATATGTTACAGGATTTTAATTGATCAACGTCGCACTCCATAAAGAATATTGATTTAAATATTTTTCAATTTTTAATTTCATTGTCTTGATTCAGGAATCAAAATAGAGGTTAAGATGTATAAATCAACTGAAACCTTGCATTATTTGTCACTTTTTTATTTCCATATGTTACAAGATGAATCTGCCAACATGGCAATGAATTAAAATATTAATTTCACGTTTGTAAATTTTATATTTCACACTCAGTAGTCGATTTCAAGATTAGGATTTATAAAAGGACGAAAATATTACATTAGCCTCCACTTTTTAATATCCATATGTTCTGAATGTTCAATCTGGTAACATGGCACTGAATGAAAACATTGCTTAAAAAGATTTTTTGAATGCAAATCATAATTCTAATTGTTACATTATCTATTAAAAAGTAAAATTTTAGATTAAAATTTTTAATAATGTTTTTTATTATATTAGGTACACTTACTTGAAAAATTAAGCAAAGCCACGAAGGCAAATAAGAGAATCACTATCTCCATTGTTTCTATATACGAGCAGAGATAACGATAAAGAACACAAGACTAATTCTGGAAAGAAAGAATTTCGCGAGAAGCGACTGCTTTTATAGATTATTTACAGCTTAGAGGAAGGACAAAGATTCTTGACATCTGAATTTTTCATGTCTGCTGGATTTATTGGGTTGGCCAACTATGTTGATTTCTTCAAAGCCAAACCTGCCGAAAACCTGATTGGTTGCATAATGCGTCAATATCACTTTGAGTGCCTGTTGGTTCTTTCCAATATTCTAAGCTTTTTTAAATTACAATTTCAAAATGAGTGATCCTTAATTCTTCTTAATAATTTTTTCAAGCTTATCTATCTACTCTAGTCCAAGTCTTCAATGGTTTTTCTAACAGGCAGTGGTGTTATCATGGTGGCTTGATCGGTCCGCAGGACAAATTTCTGCAACATCAATTTATCGAATTAAAATTTCTAAATAAGTAACTTCATTTCACGATAAACTTTATATTGTTCCATTGATTTAATTTAGTTTTTAATATTCGGAAATAAGTCTGTTCTTAAAGTTTTGCTACCACACTTTAATTTGTCGGTACGGATGAAAATAATTATCGGTACCAGTAATTCTTTGGTTACCGAAAATTTAAAACAAAATACAGACTTTTAAGGATTTCAAGAAATGGAGCTTTTTATAAAGTTTGTAAGGTTTCAAGGGAATGACAGCATTTTCTTAAGATTTCTGAAAATTTTTGAATTATTTTTATTTTGAAAAATTATTTGGAGAACATTTCAAAAGTTTAAAGGAAATATAATTTTCAAAAGGTTTTCAGAATAGCCAAAAGATAATCTTGATGAGTTCAAGGCAATTAAAAAAATTTTTAAACATTTTTTGAAATTATTGAAACAATGTATATAATATTAAAAAAAAGTAAGATTTCTGGAAGTTTATAAAATATTAAACTTTTTTTTGTCCGACTTCTCTTCAAAATGCGCCATTGCACGTGATTTCTACCTTTCACTTATTATCTGAAATTTGCAATTACACCAAATATCCTCTATCTGCTTCACGTGCTTGTTTTAAAGGAAGTTAGGACAAATAATATGGTGTGTGTCAAGAGCCTTCTTCACGAACTCGATACACAATGTACTATTTTAAGCTTCTAATAAGCCCTAGACATATTTTGAACTAAATCGATTTTGTTCAAAATTTTGTGGAATCCCGTAAAATTTAAAACATTTTAAACAAAATTTCCAGATACTCTCTGGAAAAATCTGAAATTTTCTAAGAAAAACCCAGAAAAATTATATATATATATATGTAATGTTAAAAATAAACAAATAAATGGAAATAGAACTGTTTATTTGAAAACGGTTCTTGTTTGGTTGAGATTTCAACTATTTTGATGAAAATTTCTCCTTCTTGGGTGAATATAACTGTTCTGGACTCATTATTGAAATATTTTAGATTTCAAATATCAAATATTCCTTTTTTCTTTGAGAATTTGTTGTTTTTTTTCTGGTTCTAAATCCAAAAACTTGGTGTTAATCAAGACTGTTGCTGCGAAGGCGCCCTGGAGAATAAATATGGTAAAAGGCGGAAGGATTTTGACAGCGGTGCATATCCCAACTGACATCGCGAGTAGGCCGATCCTGAGCATGTTCAGGGACTGGTTCTCACCGTATGGAGAGAGCTTTGGGGTCACGCTTAGGCTTACAAGGGGACCCAATGGGATCATCCCAGCGTAATCGGCTCTTACGGTCTCAACCCAAGAAATAAAAATAATAATTTTAAAGTTTTTTCAATGCAAACTTGTAGATCATTTTAGATACATTTTAGAAGTCAAATTCAAGATGAAGATCCATGAAGAAACTTAAACATTGTGTTAATCCTAATTTTTTTATTTGCATATGTTATAAGATTTTATTTTCGCAAAGCAGCACTTAATCAAAATAATAGTAGAGAAATCAAGCCTAATTTATAAAAAGAAAAATGTCATGAAAGGCGAATGGGCTTATAAATTGTTTGCGATTGAGTGTATGGGCGACGATTCTTGATATCAACATTTTTCATACCTGCTATGTTTATTATTAATATAATATTCAAAAGTATTTATGTGTATAACATCTGGTTTTTCGTCTTATAATTCTTTCTTTCAAATTATAATTTTATATCTAGAATAATTTTTTCCTTCCTTTTCCCGTTATTACATATCTAAAACTCTAAAAGTTGTTGGCCACAGGCACAACTGTATACCCGTTCATCTGTGCACAGTTTTTATAAAGTTCAATTCATAATTTTATTTCGAGGCATCAAATTTATATAATATTTACGAGTTAATATATTAATCGATATTTGTGATTTTTTTGTGCAAAATTTTGCAAATTTTAATCACTGTGTGGTTTGCTACTTTCATTATGGACACACTCACCAAAATTTCGATTTATGCAGTTTTTTTTCGCACACGTGCACAGATGGGAAACTCCTAAATGTGCACGTGCACAGATGACGCACTCCCTACTGTGCACGTCTGAATTTCAGAGGCGTACAACTGTGCACGTTGTTGACCACTGGCACAACTCTCCACGTGCACAGATGATATACTGTCAATTGTGCACGTATGCAGATGGGACACTCCCAACTAGGCACGTATAAATTAGTGCTATCAGATTTTCAACTGACAAGTTCACGTGCACAGATGGGAGAGTCCCAATTGTGCACGTGCACATATGAGAGACTCCTAACTGTACACGTGCACAGATGGGATACACCCAACTGTATACGTGCACAGATGGCAGACTCCCGACATAGTACGTCTTAATTAATCCAATCAAATTTTTCACTTAGAAGTGCTTAAATCGTCAATTTCACTTAAAACGTTTACGAATGGGACCCTCCCGACCGTGTACGTCTCGATTAATACAATCATCCTTTAACTATAAGTCCACGTGCACAGATGATACCCTTTCAACTGTGTACATTTCAATTACTGCGATCAGATTTTAAATTAAAATCCCACATGCACAGATGTTACCTTCGTAAATGTGCACCTCTCGATTCTTACAATAATTTTTCACTTGAAACTCCAAGTGCACAGATGCTTTGCTCCTAATTTAACTGTGAACTTCTCTATTACTGCGATCAGACTTTCAACTTAGAAGTACACGTGCACAGATATTACGCTTCCAACTATGTACCTGTCGATTAATACAATCATTTTTCACTTAAAAGTTTACATGTACATATGGTACACTCCCAACTGTGCACGTCTCGATTACTAAAATTTTTGGATTATCATTATATAAATACAATATATAAATTATATTTTATTAATATTATATTATATAACGTTATATAAATACACTTTAAAGTTTACATGCACATGCGGCATCCTCCAAACTGCATACGTCTCACTTAATAAGATCAGATGTTGAACTTACAAGTCCGCGTGCATTACAGGAGACACCAAACTGTGCATGTCTCGATTAGTAGGATAAGACTTTTCATTTAAAAGTTCACGTGCACTGATGGTATTCTCACGAATGTGGACGACTTCATTACTGCAATCATTCTTTACCTATAAGTCCACGTGCAACAATTGGTACGCTCCCAAGTGTGTACGTCTCAGTCACTGCGATCACATTTTCCACTTAAATGTCCACGTTCTGAAAAAATTAATCGTTTTTTTACCAAACATTAATTCTGAGCCAGTTCTAAATCGAAGTGGATATGAAGCAAAAGAACAATCTTTTGCAGAAACATGAGTTAGTTCAAAGTAATTAGTTTGAGCCATTTCCCAAATTTTTCATTTACGGCATTGATTGAAAAAAGATTTGATTAACATTTTCGGAAGCTATTCATCTCGCAAGTGGTTTTTCTCAAAGAACTGTTATCCCTGAGGTGATTCACAAAGTGAATTCTTCGAAGAATTTTTCAAGCAAAAATTGTATCATTAGAAATAAGTCCGTCTCCATTGAATGAAACAAAACAGTTAATGAAACCGTAGGCTTCTCTGACACCAGACACACGTAAGTATCAAATTATTTCCTCGTAAGCTGTAAGTCTCTATGAGTTTGAGTAGGGGTAATTCTTAAGATTTTTTGTGCAAAAAAAATTGAATCCTATGAATTTCCTACTCACCCGTTAACAGGAAGCGGCAAACCAAGGAAATGTGTTACAAATATTTAAATTGTCGCTTTATTATTTTGCTTCAATTAATGTCGATACCTTCGGTCAAGTACAATTTCGATGTTCACATCATCTACCACTTCCATCATCATACCAGTTCACGTCATCTACCAATATATAGATGATGTTAGAATCAAGCCGGATTGGCAAACTGAATTTATTTCAAATCTGGCAGGCAGCTCATGCTCAAGTCGCAGAATAATTTGGCAAGTGTAATATAGATGATCACTTTCTTATTTCTGATCGTAATAGGATTTCTCGTCTTCCCACGAAATCAAACTGATACTTTTATCATTTCAAATAGACCCGCGCTTTTCGGTACATGCGCGGATGGTAAGTCGTAGTACGTCATAATTACTGGTACCACAGCGTGACGAATCCCAACAAAAATTTAATCATAATGGAAGTCGTACACAGAATTAAAGCATATTGAGATTTGACAAAACGACCGTCTACGCAAAAACATACCCTATTTTTCCAAAAAAACACAGAGAAGCAACCGAAATATTGAAACACCATAATAACATCAATAGAGACAATGGATATAATACCAATCCGATTTGGCTTTCCATTCTCCAAGGTTTAAAGAAAAAGACTTGATTGGACAATCAGGTTCAACCAGTTCCCACGTTGGGGTGCTGTGGCTAATTACAGGAATCGTAGACAGTATGTACAAGCACAACATAACATGAAACTTCAGATTGAGGTTGGCCTTGAATAAGTGAACTGCGATGATCAGGGAAGGTTGGCAAGATTCGTACTTTTGCAAACGATTGGAACCCGAAACCCGAAGTCAATTTCATTATGGAGATTTATGAATTAACTAAAATATTACGCTAGCCTACATTTTTTGATTCACATATATTAAAAATGTTCAATCTGGTAATGTGGGACTAAATGACAATATTAATTGAAAATGTTCCAAATGAAAATTTTTAAACCATTAGCGTTCGAATTCATTTAGGGTTTCAGAATTTCAGTTTTTGATATCACCAACACTTTAGGTCTACCGGAGTATGAAATGACTGCAGTGTCGAAAACGGTCGTGGGGAATTGCCCTGAGCTTGCTTGACAAGCTTTAGGTTAGTTCGTGCGGTTGCGACGCACAGGCGACAATTGACGCGCAAATTTCAAACAACGTCAAAGCGATGCCATATGGCATCGCTAGGCGCTAATGGGTTTAACTTCGCGTTGTACATTCAGAAGTTAAATTAGTGATTAACATTAACTAACATTTTGGATATTATGCTATGTACACTTAATTGCAGAATGATGCAGTCATGCAGGCAAACAAAAGGATGACCATTTTCATTGTTTCTAGATATGAGTTAAGATGACGGCAGAGGACACAAGAATAATTCTTAATAGGAAAAATTTCGAGAAAAGCAGCTGGTTCTATAGATTATCTATAATTAACTGGAGAAGCAAAGATTCTTAATCTCAGAATTTTTTCATATCTGGTGGAATTACTGCTCATAGAACCTTTAAAAATGTTTCTTAAATCTTAAATTGAACCGTCGTAATCTAAATTGTAAAGGCAATAAAGTATTTTTCGTGACAAACAAAATTAGGCAACACTTAGGGACTAAAGAAGCAATATAGTGAAAATTGGAAAGAAACTTATTATTTGCAAAAGTTTTTCTTTCACCTATTAGGCTTGCGTTTTTAAGCATCGTTTACTTTACCACTTACCGGAAAAGTACTCACTTCAACCACTGTGACGTCAGCAGTTGAGAAATCGACAACTTGGTCGTCTCCCGATGAAATCCTCAGCCGCATTTCCATCGCGAGTGTTGGATAGAGTATTATGTGAACCTTGTGGGAGATGGCGATTCAACTCGATGCACAATATACCATAGTTTTTGAAGTGATGTAATGAAATGTATAGAGATGGACGGAAAAGGAAGATATTAATCCGTTACAAGAAATATAAGGTGGGCGTTGAGGGTAGACTAGAGGATGTCTGGATGAATAGTGAGAGAAGCAGCGCAAAATGATAAGTTAAGCACTAGAGTGGTAAAGAGGGCAGGAAATTTTCAAGAAGAGCTAAGGGAGGGGAATAAAAAAAAGTGTTAGGATCATAAAGAAGAAAACAGTGGCAAAGTATTTAGAAACAGGATGAGGTAGAGCAGATGGACGAGAGTAGCAAGATTTAGATTAGGAGATCAGGTTGGGGAAGGGATATATCAGAAAATGGAGAAGAACAGAAAGTAGGCAATCTGTGATTGACAAGAGGAAACATGGAATGTAGATGTAGGAGATAAATGGAAGATAATGAAGCTCTTGAGAAAATTCTGTAAGGATTCCAGGGCAGGATGGATTGAGTGACAAGTGGATGAAAGCATTGGATAGGGCTAGATGAGTGAATTAGATAGAATGAAAGAGTGAATGTGACAGAAGCTGCTTAGGAAGGTAAGACTTGTAAGTACTGGTTTCTCTGTTCCATTTTGCAGATTTGCATTCACAGACTTCAAACCGTGTTTCTGATGTGCCTGATTACGAAACTGCTTATTCTTCTGAGTGAGACCATTCTCATTCTCATTCTTCATTATTTAGATTTTTTTTTCAAATCATCTAGAATCATTGAAAAATCTATCGAAAAATGTCTACTTTTAAGTTTAAAGTAGTTCAAACCTTTTTATAAACAAATGGAAAGTCGTTATTTCAAAATTGACGGTAGTTTTCTTAAAATCAATGCTTCATTACATTAATAACTAAGTAGTCTTTGTTAAAATGATTTAGTCAGCAATAATTATTAATTTCTTATACAAATGCTATATCATACAATTTAGAATAAATGTATACCTCTGGCGTTCGTAAAATAAAAGATACAATTTTATACCACATTGTTTATACCGTACGTCACTGTCTAGAAACTTTATTAAATTAGTTTCTTTTGAGTGGAAAATGAAAAAAGGGAAATAACGGATAGCTTTGAAGCCTGAAATAAATAAATAAGAATTTGGATAATCTATCGACTAAAGAATAATAGTTCGAATGAGCATAATCCAGCAAGCGATTGCTCAGGAAACTATCCGTGGACATTCCTCCATTAAATTCACCATTTTTTTACAATTTTTAGTTTTGTTTGATGTGAGAAGTTTCGAACACATGAAAAATATTTTAAAAATTAAAAATTTCCGAAAATGTATGCAATATTTTCAAATTTCTTTTGAGGACCTACAAGTTTCAGTAATATTGTAGACTGACTCGAGTTTTTTCCTAAAATTTTCACAAATTCCCTGTATGATTAAAAAAACTTTCTCAAAAAAAGCATACAACTACGTGAGAGAAAATAAATAGATATAGGAAATTTTTGTATTGTATTTGTATATGGTTTTCCCCCGAAAATTATAATGTGTTTGAAAATTCAACTATTTTTTTTTAAATTCGTCTTTTTGGATCGGAAATTTATCACTTAGTAGAAATTGCATCTATTTTTGTTAAAAATGTGACTGCTGAGCGGAAAATTATTCGGTTTAGATCGGGGATTTAACTACATTGTAGGAAATTGTTCTTTTTTTTAATCATTTTTTTGGTTCACTTTCTCTACTACCTCCACTCTATCTCACTCTCACCTCTTCAGTCTCCTCTCTTCTCTCTCAGCCCTTTCTATCACCAATAGCATGGAGTTACCTCGCAAGTCACTTAGATCCATATAAAGTACAAATATAGGGGTGGGTATTGTTAAAAATATAATATTTTTTTGAAATTTGTCTTTCATTAACTTTTGATTAAAATTGTAATGTAACATGTTATAGCACAACAATTCTATGAAAAATAATAAATAAATAAAATCTCAATAACCTTTTATATCGATACATGCTACATTGATTTTTTCTCGCGAATATTCTAGTGAATCGATTTACTTGGAGTAGGTTTTTAGGATCGATTAGATCTTCGATCGCGTTGAGGGAATTGATATAAGGATCCATAAAAATTATTTCTATTCGAGTTAACGTAAAGAATGCGCCCGGCTGGAGGCAGGCCTAGCGCTCGGGCTTGTTCGACAGTATTTGGCATGAGTGATGATCTTTCAGCACCAGTTGTAATATCGCCTTCCAATCTAGACCCGCCTGAGATTCTAACAACAACGGTGAATTCTTGAGCAAACCCAGCACCAACACGCTCAACGTAAATATTATCCTCAGGATTCATATGGTTTTCCAGACATGCATACAAACGTTGGCCGTTACTGAGATCAACAATAGCGTATCCATATTCACCACTGCGTGATGCAGTTATTGGATCAGGTACCAAGTATCCCAAAAGAAAATGCCGTGCTATACGCCTGCCATTTACTATTCTTTGCATTGAAATACTACTACTTTGTGGAGCATTAGCATGGCTAGGACTTAGATTTTGAATTCCATTGGAATGAGCATGATGACCATTTTCCATAGCACCGACTTCTATAAAAAAGAAATTTATGAAATTTCTGTAAAAGTGAAAAATAGTTGTTAGTCAGAAGATAGGCAGTTTGTGGTAAAGAAATTTAATGTATTCCACGAATCAAAGGAATTCAATGAATCCAAAGGAATTAAAGGCATTCAAGAAATTCACAAGGCGTAAAATTATATATAGTTTATATATAGTGAAAAAATTATGTATAATTATCATTTTTGTTTTTTACAAAAACTATAGCAAATAAATAAAGATTATATACATATAATATTTCACCGTATGTATAATTTTTTTTCTGAGTCCAGGAATTACAGATAACAAAAATCAGATTAATATGTAATTAGTCATAGATTACAGGTCACACTTTAAATTTTTTGCTTTCTCAACAGAGAAGTTATTAGATTTGTTTAAATTTTGATCCCTCTCCCGTTTATGTCAAATGTCCACGTTTTGAGGCCTTCTGAACCCGAAAAACAGGTTTTCCCTTATGGTCAGCCTGTGTGTTTGTACGTGTGCTTGTTAGTCTGTAGATTTTTAGACTTTTAGCACGGTAACTTTCGCAAGAATTGGCAGATTGGATTGGGCTTTAGTATAATCTTTAAGTGCCCTAAACTAAAGGTCATTTTTGTTAGGCAGCCATTTTAGATGAAAATTCAGAAATTTAGAGCACCTTCAAAATTGTTGAAACCACTTTTCTCCAAGATTTAAAACATTTCATGTACGGAAATTCATAGAACACAGAAATACGGGATATGTATACTTATGACTTTTTTAATAATTAAAAACGACGCAAAGTACGAAAAAAGACGATACGACAGAAATTGTGCACTCAAAATAGATCATCAAATTTGTTAGCTAATATTTTTTGATAGAACGAGCAATTTATGTTTCAATCGTGAAAAACAAAAGGAAAAATAAAAGAATTGAAGTTTTCGACAAACGGCATAGGATATGAAAAAAAAAATTAATAGACAAAAGTTGATCACCCAAAGAAGAGCTACAAATTTGGCATTATTAATTTTTTTTTAGGACACGTAGTATTTTTTCAGTCATAAAAATGGAATTAAAAATGAAAAATTAAATTTTTCGAAGAACCACAAAAAAGACGAAAAAAATGACAAGACAAAAGTTGTTCAACCATAAAAGGTCTACAAATCTGTTATAAACTTTTGTTATAGATGTACATTTGAAATAAAAAATTTGAATATTCAGAAGTCACATTGAAGATTGAGATTTATAAGTAAACTAATGCATGTTGTCAATCTTCATGGTTTATTTCCATATGTTTTACGATTATAATCTGGCAACATGATACTAAATTAAAATAATAATGCAACAAAAAATTTGAAATTGAAATTTGCAAGTTTTATATTGTACATTAAGAAGTTATTTCTTCAGTTAAATATGTTACATGAGTTTAATTGATCAACGTCGCACTCCATAAAAAAATGTTGATTAAAACATTTTTCAATTTTTAATTTTATTTTGTACATTCAGGAATAAAAATAGAGATTAAGATGTATAAATTAACTGAAACCTCGCATTATTTGTTACTTTTTTATTTCCCTATGTTACAAGATGAATCTGCCCATATAGCAATAAATTAAAATATTAATTTTAAGTTTGTAAATTTTATATTTCACACTCAAAAGTCGATTTCAAGGTTAAGATTTATCAGAGGACTAAAATATTGCGTCAGCCTCCACTTTATAATATCCGTATCTTACGAATATTCAATATGGTAACGTGGCACTAAATGCAAATATTGCTTAAAAAAATTTTTTAAATGCAAATTATAATTCTAAATGTTACATTGTGTATTGAAAAGTAGAATTTGAGATTGAAATTTTTAACAATTTTTTATATTATGTTAGGTAACCTTACTTGTAAAATGAAGAAAAGCCACGAAGGCAAATGAGAGAATCACTATCTCCATTGTTTCTAAATACGAGCAGAGATAACGATAGAGAACACAACACTAATTCTGGGAAGAAAGAATTTCGTAAGAAGCGACTGCTTTTATAAATTATTTACAACTGATAGGAAGGATAAAGATTCTTGACACCTGAATTATTCATGTCTGCTGGATTTATTGGGTTGGCCAACTATGTTGATTCCTTAAAAGCCAAACCAAATCTGCAATGCTTTTATAATTAGAAAATGTTTTCTATTCCTAATAAGGTTCGTGATTATTCTGAATTTGTCCCTCACGCTATTGTTTCATGCGGTCACTTTCCTCTGGGTCCATCGCTGGAACCCCCTCGACCGTTGGTGTGTAACGGCAGTGGTGCTGAGTTGGTGGCTTGATCGGTCCGCAGGACAAAATTTTCTGCAAGATCAATTCAGTAAATCAAAATTTCTAAATAAGTAACTTTATTTCATGACAAGATTGATATTGTTTGATTAATTTAATTTAATTTTCAATGTTCGGAAATAAGTCTGTTACCGAAAATTTAAAACAAAATACAGACTTTTAAGGATTTCAGGAAATGGAGCTTCTTATAAATTTTGAAAGGTTTTAAGGGAATGAAAGCATTTTCTTAAGATTTCTGGAAAATTTTGAATTATTTTTATTTTGAAAAATTATTTGGAGAACATTTCAAAAGATTAAAGGAAATATAATTTTCAAAAGGTTTTCAGAATAGCTAAAATATAATCTTGATGAGTTCAAGGCAATTTTTAAAATTTTGAAACATTTTTTCAAATTATTGAAACAATGTATATAATATTTAAAAAAAGGAAGATTTCTGAAAATTTATCAAATATTAAACTTCCTTTTTGTCCGACCCCTCTTAAAAATGCGCCATTGCACGCGATTTCTACCTTTCACGTATTATCTGAAATTTGCAATTACACCAAACATCCTCTATCTGCTTCACGTGCTTGTTTTAAAGGAGGTTAGGACAAAAAATATGGTGTGTGTCAAGAGCCTTCTTCACGAAGTCGATACACAATGTACTATTTTAAGCTTCTAATAAGCCCTAGTCATATTTTGAACTGAATTGATTTTGTTCAAAATTTTGTGGAATCCCGTAAAATTAAAAACTTTGTAAACAAAATTTCCAGATACACTCTTGAAAAATCTGAAAATTTCTAAGAAAAACCCAGAAAAATTATATTTATATAATCTGAAAAATAAAGAAATAAATAAAAATGCAACTGTTTATTTGAAAATGGTTCTTGCTTGATTGAGATTTCAACTATTTTGTTGAAAATTCTTACTTTGTGAGTGAATCAAACAGTTCTTGACTTATTATTGAAATATTTTTGCTTTCAAATATGAAGTATTACTTTTTTCGTTGAGAATTAATTTTTTTTTCTGGTTCTTAATACAAAAACTTGGTGGTAATTTAAACTCCGTTGTTAAAGTGATTTTGTTTTGGATGAAGATTCATCTTTTTGAAATTCAAATCTGGCAATACCTAATACTGGAATCTGAAATGCTAAATAAGAATAGGCACTAAGTGGGCTGGAGCCACTCCATCCCACCATCAAGGTCGTGGCTGCGAAAACGGCCTGGAGAATAAATATGGTAAAAGGCGGAAGGATTTTGACAGCGGTGCGTATTCCAACTGACATCGCGAGTAGGCCGACCCTCAGCATGCTCAGGGACTGGTTCTCACTGTATGGAGAGGGCTTTGGGGCCACGCTTAGGCTTACAAGGGTACGCAACGGGATCATTCAAGCGTCATTGGCTCTTACGGTCTCAACCCAAGAAATAAGAATAATAATAAATGAAAATAATAATTCAAAAGTTTTTTCAATTCAAACTTGTAAATGTTATATTATTCTGTTCGAAGGCAATTGCAAGATTAACATTTGCGAAAAAACTAAAATATTGCGTTAGCCTCTATTCTCTTATTTCAATATATTACAATATTTCAATCTGGCAACATAGCACTACATTAGAATATTATTTAAAGATATTTTTCAAATTTAAAATTGTAAGTGTTATATTGTACATTATAGAAGTTAAATTCAAGATGAAGATCCATAAAGAAACTTGAACATTGCGTTAAAAATAATTTTTTTATTTCCATATGTTATAAGATTTTGTTCTGGCAAAGCAGCACTAAATCAAAATAATAGCAGAGAAATCAAGCCTAATTTATAAACAGAAAAATTTCATGAGAGGCGATTGGTTTCATAGATTATTTGCGATTGAGTGAATGTCCGACGATTCTTAATTTCAGAATTTTTCATACCTGCTATGAATTTGTGCTATCAGATTTCCAACTGGCATTTTCACGTGCACAGCTGAGACGCTCTTAACTGTACACGTGCACAGATGGGAGACTCTTAACTGGGCACGTCTCAATTGATACAGCGATAGTATTGACTAACAAGTCCACGTACACAGATGAGACTCCCGACATTGCACGTCTTGAGTAATCCAATCAGATTTTTCACTTATAAGTGTTAAAATCATCAATTTCTCTTAAAACGTGTACGTATGGTACCCTCCAAACCGTGTACGTCTCGATTAATACAATCATCCTCCACCTATGCACATATGATACTCTTTCAACTGTGTAAATTTCAATTACTGCGATCAGATTTTAACTTAAAATCGCACATGCACAGATGTTACCTTCGTAGCTGTGCACCTCTCGATTTTTACAATAATTTTTTACTTCAAACTTCAAGTGCACAGATGTTTTGCTCCCAATTTAACTGTGAACATCTAAATTACTGCGATCAGATTTTCAACTTAGAAGTCCACGCGTACAGATATCACCCTCCCAACTATGCACCTGTCGATTGATACAATCATTTTTCACTTAAAAGTTCACATGCACATATGGTACCCTCCCAACTGTGCACGTCTCGATAACTACAATTCTTGGATAACCATCATATAAATACATTATATAAATTATATTATATTAATTTGATATTATATAACGTTACATAAATAAACTTTGAAGTTTACATGCACATACGGCATCCTCCAAACTGTATACGTCTCACTTAATAAGATCAGATGTTGAACTTTCAAGTCCGCGTGCATTTCAGGAGACACCAAACTGTGCATGTCCCAATTAATGCTATTAGACTTCTTATGTGAAAGTCCACATGTACAGATGGTACCCTCCGAACTGTGCACGTCTCAATTAACACGATTGGAATTTTCATTCAAAAGTCCACGTGCACATATGGTATTCCCCCAATTGTGCACGTCTCAGTTAATACGATAAGACTTTTCATTTAAAAGTTCATTTGCACTGATGGTATTCTCACAAATGTGCATGACTTTATTAATGCAATCATTCTTTACCTATAAGTCCACGTGCAACAATTGGTACCCTCCCAACTGTGTACGTCTCAGTCACTGCGATCATATTTTCCACTTAAATGTCCACGTTCTAAAGAAAGTAATCGTTTTTTTTACCAAACATTGATTTTGAGCCAGTTCCAAATCGAAGTGGATATGAATCAAAAGAACAATCTTTTGCAGAAACATGATTTAGTTCAAAGTAATTAGTTTGAGCCATTTCCCAAATTTCATATTTACCCCATTAATTAGAAAAAGATTTGTTCAACATTTTCGGAAGCTATCCATCTAGCAAGTGGTTTTTTTTCAAAGAACAGTTCTCCCTGAGGTGATTCACAAAGTTAGTTCTTCAAAGAATTTTTTTTAGCAAAAATTGTATCATTTAAAAAAAGTCTGTCTCCCCCAGTTCGTCATTTTTTAATTCTAAATTCGCAAGAATATGTTTTTCTAATACTTTCAATCTTCCACTTTAACGATTTCGCAAGAAAAATTAAATCGGAATATTTTAAATCGGAAGCGACAATCCAAGCAAACGTGTTACAAATATTTAAATTGTCGTTTTATTATTTTGCTTCAATTTATGTCGAAATCTACGGCCAAGTACAATTTCGATGTTCACATCATCTACCAATAGGCGAAGAGCTGCTTTCACATTCGGAGACATAGAGTAAATTTCAAACAAGTTGGAACTGATTGAATAGTTACGTAATGTAATATGCCTGCTGTCCAATTTTCACCTCAAATTCTAGGCGCCCTTTTAGCGAGCCGCCGTGTTTACTTTCGTCTTTCGCTGATTAACCAACATTTGAGTCTACATGTGAATCAGGTTATTCCTTTCCATGAACTATTAGCTGGAAAGAGAGAGGGAGTGTGTGTCCCTTTTGATGCACAATATGTTGAAATTATTTATTCTATCTTTTTCACTCTAATTGTTAAAACTAACTGACATCTCATAAAAAATGACATTTATCAAATTAATAATTACTCTATATCAGCTATGATCTTTTCAAAAGCAGTTCAGAAGATATTTCTTCCTATCTGCATTTGCAATCGGATTGCTTATTGTATAGGAGTTATATTTTGATCTGGAATAATCGTTTTAGAAATCTGATTTGAGATTAATTTGAAATTGACTCAGAAATCCTAATAGATGACACAATCACATAATGTCCAAATTGAACCGATTTGTCCTAAATACTTAGTGTACGATTAGAACAGTTTTTTTGGACATCTGAACTAAAACTAGTTGAATGTGAACTCGCCAATCTGAATAAATTGCATTTCATAATGTTGGAATCAAGCCGGAATGGCAAATTGAATTTATTTCAAATCTGGGAGGCTGCTCATACTCAAGTCGCAGAATCATTTGACAAGTGTAATATAGACGTTCACCTTCGCAAAAACATACCATATTTTTTCATGAAAACATGGAGAAGCAATCGAAGTCTTAAAACACCATAATAACATCAATAGGGACAATGGATATAATACCAATCCGATTTGTCTTTCCGTCCTCCCGGGTTTAAAGAAAAAATGTTAGCTCATACGACATCGACAGATCCTCCACATTTCTGTGGAAGATGCCGTGCATCTTCTTGTCGAGGAGCTATTCGCGCAAGTTTTTCTCCTGTGCTTTTTTAATTCGGGCCTTCACGAGTGAGCACTCGAGATGGATAAGATTCGATGCATTTTGCTCATCCCTGATATTGAAGTCAAGGCCGAGTGTTTTAGCAGCCCCCTCCGCTGCTTTGTACAGAAACGCTCCTTTGCCCACTTCTTCGTGTTTCCTGACCATTTTAAGAAGAGGGTCCATTTGAGAGGTCCATTTGCGACTATATGTGCTGTGCCCAGAATAATCCTGTTGTAAAGACATTCAAGACTTATGTTTGAGAAAAAATAGATAGATGAAATTTGTTATTGCCTAATGGATAGAAAAGGATAAAGATGGATAAGCAGAGGATTCGTTTGGATATAACGACTAGGATATATTTCAGAAAATATCATATTTCAGAAAAGATGCAAAGGGATTCAATTAGATGTGGAAATAGGGATTAAAAAAGATAGACGAAATTTTAGATTGCCTAGTGAATACAAAAGGATAGACGTGGATAAGCGTAGGATTCATGTCAATAGAAAGACTAAGGTTCGGAATTATAGGGCTGAGTAATATTTGAAAAATGATAGAAAAAGATTCAATTAGATAGGAATATAGGGATTGAAAAAGATAGACAAGATTTTGGATTGAATAAAAGATAGAAAAGCATAGGAACGGCTAGAAAAGGATAGAGGTGGATGAGCTGTGAATAAATTTAGATAGAAAGACTGGGATTCAAGAAGATAGGGCTATCTTAGATTTTAGAAAAGATAGAAAAGGATTCAATTAAATAAGAAGATAGGGATTGAAAAAGATAGACTAGATTTTTGATTGCCTATCGGATAGAAAGATAGCCGTGTATAAGCAAAGGATAAATTTGGATAGAAACACTAGGATAGTGTTAGGGAGTGGAAAGAAAAGGATACATGTGGATAAGGGGCGGATAGACATGGATAGGAATGTTGGGATTCAAAAGAATCGAGGTGATTCTAGATTGAAAGAAAGATAGAAAGGGATCCAAGGAATAGACACGGGATAAAGATGGATACATCGTTTCTTTCCAGTTGAATCTTAGAGATAGAAAATTATTCAAACGGATAGAGACTCTATCCATTTACTTCCAGCAGGGCTACTATATATAACGCACTTCACTAACGCAGAATATCGCACGCTGAGTGTATCGGTCGAAACGGGTTTTATAAACTGTCCAAGACAATTTTTAGCGCTTATGAGAAACGACCAGTGCCAGGCCGAAAATTGTTGGTGCCCCGAGTCATATTTAAGTTTCTTATTCCAACCTCGGTTATTCGTGTGACATTTTTCACTTGAATGTTGTACAATAACAAGGGGAGAGTGCGTTATGGTAACGGGCTTTAAATGAAATGCCCTATAAAGATTTTAATATATTCATAACGTTTATAAAATCAATTCATGATATCAGAAACTTTACATGTAAACACTATTTTCCCAACCAAAAAGAACCAGTTGATATTAAAAATGAATTATTCACGTGTATTCAAAATTGTCTGAGATCATCAACAAAACTATTTAGAAATGATTACTTGTGAGTTTAAAGTTTAATTTTGTTTAATTTGTTATAAAAGAAGAAAGTGGTAACTTCAAAATTACTATTAGTTTTCTGAAAACCAATGATTTCTTACTATTATTATAATTTGTATTCCGACAATGATTGTGATTTGCTTATACAGATCTTAAAATGATTACATAATTTAACCATTGTCTTCCGTATCAACTGTGTTTATTTAAATAAATATACTTCTATGATATTAGTATTTAACGCCTGTCGTAAGCCTCCTAGACTCCTTTCATCTTGAAGATAACTCGAGATGCTTGATTTTTGTAAATCAAATAGCTTAAACCCGTTGTCAAGTGAGAGGAAGTGTACTTACAAAAATCACGAGGGGGGCCGGGGGTCTAGCCAAAGTCCACGTGGACAAAGGGCATAGCAGGATAAGCATGTATAAGCTGCCCCTGGCCGAGTCTGTTCGACGTTTTCAACCTGATTCGGAACTAATATTAAGTTCAATTTCCCGGAAGATTATATCTGAGAAATCATTTTTATGGGAGTTATGGGGGTGAGTAGAAAAATCGAAAAACATCTTTTTCTCAGAAACGGTAGGACCGATTTCGATGGGGGAAAAATATGTTATTGGTCTCTATGGAGGGATGTTTTACCTTCAATTACGGGGAAAAATATGTGAAAGTTTAAGATCAATTGGAGAAGCTGCTCAAGTTTAAAAAAAAAAAAAAATCTCCAGCCTACCACGTTAAATATACGTCCACTGATGTCTAATGAGTAGTCTGCAAACTTACGCTCGTCATTTCAAATGTCTCACATTCTCGTGGCTGAGAAAGCAAATCCTTACCTTAGACGGTAAGGTTGCTGTAGAGGAATAGCAGTTGAGATTAAAGAAGCTTCAGTCATTCGTTTTATAATTTGAAGTTCGTCCTCAGATCTTCTCTTGTTTTTTCGTTGTTTAGATTTAAGAAACTCAAGTCATTTGTTTTCTCATCTGATTTTGTTCCCCCGAGCTCGATCTTCTTTTGTTCTTTCTTCGGTTTTTTATTGATTCCTCACAGTATAGGGAAAGGTTTTCGGTGAGGAATAGTGGTTTGGATTCGAGATTCGTGTTTCTTTCGAGTTGAATACGTTACTTGTGCTTTCATTCTTTTTGTCACCTGAACTTGTTCTCTTGTATTCATTTATTTTCTCATCTGAAGTTGTTATTTCGATCTTTCTTTGTTTTTGTCGGCTGTCATGTTGGTTCTCACAACCTTCTTTCTTTTGTATTAACAGTGTATGAACAGTGTATGAGATTTGAGAAGCTTCAGTCATTCGTTTTATTATTTGAAGTTCTTCCTCAGATCTTCTCTTGTTTTTTCGTTGTTTAGATTTGAGAAACTCAAGTCATTTGTTTTCTTATCTGATTTTGTTCCCCCGACCCCGATCTTCTTCTGTTCTATCTTCGGTTTGTTGACTGATTCCTCACAGTATGGAGAAAGGTTTTCGGTGAGGAATAGTGGTTTGGATTCGAGATTCGTCATTGTTTCGAGTTGTACACGTTACCTGTGCTTTCATTCTTTTTGTCATCTCAACTTGTTCTCTTGTCGTATTCATTTGTTTTCTTATCTGAAGTTGTTATTTCGATTTTTCTTTTTTTTTGTCGGCTTTCACGTTGGTTCCCATAACCTTCTTTCTTTTGTATAAGCAGTGCATCTCTTAGTAGTAGACTCGTTTGTTATTCTATTGATAAGTCTTTCTATCATAAAAAATGTCTGAGTCGCTGAAAAATTCTAAGGATCCAAAGTATGCTGGTTGCTGTAAATCGTTGAGCAAAATTCCCGGGCATAGAAAACGAATTTGGAATGAAGAAGAAGCGATGTTTCTTAGTAGTGAGCTTCAGCGGAGGATTGCTGTCAATGACAGCTTGTGTTGGAAAAGGCGTGTTGCTCAATATGAAAAGCAAAAGCTTGTGCATGATGTTGAGAATAAAGCTTCCGAAGATGAGAATGATCCTTCAGACTTAGCTTCTCATTATCCTACATTTAAAATACAGCTGAAACCTGTTAATAAAGAATCAGAGCTTGAAAGAATTGAACTTCCGATTCAAAGAACTGTCTCGACATACAAATATTGTTGTGTCTGCTTACGGAAAACCGATTTAACCGTGATACAAGGAAAAGCTCTTACTCTGTCTTATATTAGAAGGAAAATATATATACCAGCAGGAAATCGATTTTGTAGGAAGCACTTGATAAAAGATAGATTTTGCGACGAAGATCTTGGTCTTTTGAAGGTATTCTCCGATTCATCAAGTCTCACTCTTTTTGATTTGAGTAGAATCATGGAGGAGTTTTTTTATCAAGTGTGATTCTACACTGTTCGAAAAAATGGGAGATTTCAGCCTCTCTGAAAAGCAGCTTCTAGCGTTTACTGGTTTGAATTGAGAACAAATCATACAACTAAGAGGAATCATGACTTCAATGCGAGAAAGTAAAAACCGAACCGTAACTCAAGCTTTTGTTGTGTTTATGTTCATACTTCGAACAGACAATTAGAATAAAATTGAAGCCTCCATTCTACAACTCGAGAATGAACAGCTTATCTCAGAATAGACAACATCAATAATTAAATCTTTCAAAGAGGACGTATTACTATTTAATTTTGGATTGGCCTTCACTATCAGAAGTGACCTTATTGATGATCATACAACAGAAGTTGCTAAGAACTTGTTTGGTCTTCATCAAAACCTATTTTTGATATGTGATGCCACATATTCATTCTCAGGCCAGAAGAAAGTCCCTCTCTGTAAGCCATTTACAATTTGTACCATCAACAGGTATGTGGTGGACATGTTGGGACCATATCCTGCAAAATGTAAATGATGCGGAGATCTTAAGGACTTTACTCAAAGATCAAAACGGCTTATTCAAATTGTTACAGTAAAACGATTATGCAGTTTTTGATCGTGGCTTCCGAGACGTCACAGCTGAATTAGAGCTTCGGAAAATAAATTTTTTGATGCCAGCTTTAAAAGGGAAGCATAAGCAATTAACGACACAAGAATCAAACGAGTCTCGTTATGTCACAAAAATTCGCTGGGCAGTTAAAGCCGTACATTGAATTTTGAAACTAAAGTATCGACTCTTGGATCACAAATTAGGCATCGAATTGCTCCCAGAAATTTTAATATATTTTCGAATTGCGTCGTTTCTCAAAAATCTATTCGGGAATAGATTACAATCCGATTCAGAACTTCTGGATGAGATCTTAGAAAGAATGAAGGTAAGAAAAGGCGTTGAAAATTCTTTAACTGTTGAAGCAGAAGTAGATCACTGGCAGCGAAAAAAACAAGTGTTTCAAAGCGTTTCAGCTGATGATTTATTGTATTTCCCAGAAATAACAGAGAAAGATCTAAAAATTCTGTTTACCGGATCATACCAACTTTCACAAGCGGTATCATACCTTGCCGAAATAATGGATAAGGATGGAGAAATTACCGGCAGTACGTAAAAGAACGTACTAATGTGTTGAAATTCCTGGTTCCATGTCGTCATATTTCCTGCTATTTCCTGCAAAACATAAATGCTTCATAAAATATAAACCTAATAGTGTTGGAATTTCTGGGGTACTAGAGTATGTATGTGAGTGTGCTAATGGGAACAAAACTGTTGGTTACTGCTCACACATCGCTGCAATCATCTACTATTTGTCTCACGCAAGATATTTGGCTAAAATTGTCAGACCTTCTGAAATCCTCAGTCGAATGATTCAACAACGTAACATTGTCCCTGTTATTGAAAGTGTCAGTGACGAAGATTGAGAATATTGACGAATAGAAGATACCAAGGAATGTGAGAGGCAAGGGGAGTCACTATAAAAAAGCACCCCGAATTGTGAGAGGCGAGGGCACTCACAATAAAAAAGCCCCCCTAATTGTGAGAGGCAAGAGGACTCGCAATAAAAAATCACCCAGAATTGTGTACACCTGCTTTTCAAGTATCATTGGAATATTTTGAAGTACTATTGAATTATTTCGGAATAGTACGCTGGAGATTTTTAATTTTCTGAACCATGGGCAGTATCTCCGATTGATTTTAAACTTTCACATATTTCTCCGCATGATGTAAGGTATTTTTAGGCACAAAACGGTGATTGCGCCTCAAGAATTTTCCATTTTTAAAAAATCGAAAAAAATTTCAAATTTTGTTTTGACCTTTTCTTTTTGTCTAAAATGTCCCATAATTTTTTCAAAACATCCCTCCATAGAGACCCATAACTCATTAGTGCCAACTCAGGGTGAAAATGTCTAACAGACTCCGCCGGGGGCAGCTTATACAAGCTTATCCTTCTATATCCTTTCTTCAAATCCATAAAAAAATATATGCGTTTAAAAAATGATATTCAGATGTTCCGCAAGCCCCATGAAGTTTAACACGTATTTCCCGTAAGAAAAAAGACGTTTTTGTAAATTTTATTCAGAATTGTCAATATTAGATGAATCGAGGTGAACCTCAACACTTTTCTCCACAATTAGCTATAGAATATAGAAGTAAAATTAGTTTTTAAATATCGCCCCTATAAGTCATCATTTCCATGAGTCGCGCAAAAATCATAACTAGCGCTAGAAACTCGCAAAACCCAATTTTTCACTTATGGGGTTTTTTGGGACCCAATGAAATAGACTTCTGCGGGTGATATACAAAAACTAATTATTTATTTGTATTTTACAGCAAATTGAGAAGAGAAATGTTGAGTTACAACTCAATTCACCTAATATTGACGATACTGAATAAAATGTTCTGAAATTCTGAATTAACATGAAAAACAAAAAAATTCTTCCTACTTTGTATCATGGAGCTTACGTTTTTAAGAAAAAATAAATTTGGAACCAATCCACAGCTCCTTTAGTCTTCGTAACTTTTAAATACCAAGAATATGGATATTTTCATAAAATATGAAATAAGTCCGCGTGGACAGAGAAGACAGGGCCGGGCTTCATCAAAAGTCCACGCTTGTCCACAAGGGGGGGGGGGGGGGGAAAAAAGTGCTAACAGATTGTCCACGTGGTATACGTTCGGCCCCTATACTCTGGAAACTAATGACTTAATAGAACCTAGGCTAACGACAGGCTTTAAATACTAATAACATAGTAGTATATTTTTTAAATAAACACAGTACTTTAAACTCATAACTAAACATTTCTAAATAGTTTTTTCGATGATCTCAGACCCATTTTCTTACGCAAAGTTTCTCATAGTAAAAAAGTCAAGCTTTCTTTTGAAACTATTTAAACAAAAATCTCAGAACCCTACAATGCAAAAAATTTTAAATAAACAATTGATTAATTCAAAAAATTGTGAACAAATTTTGATGTCATAAATAATAAAATAGGATGATAGAGTGTAAAACGCAGTTTCCAAGACGCTGATAAAAATTTAAATCGCATAATTAGAACTTGAGTTACAGGCTTTTGAAACTACCCTTCAAGGCATTGGGGTTGAAAATTCACCCCTTACGACTTGGGAGGGGTGGTAATGCTGGTCTATAAATTTGTGGCTTAGCTACTGTTGGGTAGTAAACATATTTCTAGAATTTAAAGACAATCGGAGAACATGACCTTTTAAGTTGGGGCAGTTGAGAAATAATGCCCCCTATACACTTTGTAATGAGGAATGTTTCTCAAAGGCAAAATAAACAAGCTACCAAAAGAATTTATATTCCACTAAGGTGACAAGTTTGTATATAAGTATATTAGGGTGGTTCATAAAACATCAACTTTTAAAAAGTTGAGGTGCTCCTTAATATTTCGGTTCCAAATCATGAAAAAGTATTGCTGTATGAAGAGCCAAATCGGAGTATATTTAGTGCTCCCGAAACGGCGTTAAAGATTTAATAGAGAATATCTTGGAAACTATTAGAGATGAATGATTTTTAATATAGCACTCTAAATTCGTCTTGATTTCCTATATAATTGCAGATAACCTATATAACATAATAATAATAACATATGATCAACAATATGGAAAATGAACAGAACAATTTTTTTATTAAACGAGATTTCTTTCCATTAGTACTTTAATTCACATCAATTCTAGCGGATAATAAATTTTACTTGCGGACTAATTTCGGATTGATTCAGACTCGTTCCGGATTCCGTGTTTTTAGCCAGACAAAGTCCGGATTCAACTGGACTTCTTTCCATTAGTACTTTTATTCTACAGGATAATAAATTTTTCTCTTGAAATAATTTCGGATTGATTCAGACTTGTTCTGGATTCCGTATTTTGACCAGAAGACTTCCCGATTCAACGAACTTCTTTCCATTAGCACTTTAATTCTAGTGGATAGTAAATTTTCCTTCGGAACTAATTTCAGATTGATTCGGACTTCTTCAGGATTCCGTGTTTTTAGCCGAAAAAATTCCAAATTAAACTGGACTTCTTTCCATCAACACTTTAATTTTAGTAAATGCTCAATTTCTCTCTCTGACTAATTTCAGATTAATTAGGAATTGTTCCGGATTCCGTATTTTTTTCCGGACATATTTCGGTTTAAGGGGGGGTATTGTTAATTAAGGTAAAAAAAGAGCCTTTTTCAATATTTTTTTTTTAATACAGGTAATGTATTTTAAATTAGCTAATTACAGTATTGTAGTATATCATTTAAAAAACATTTTGTGAAATTTTCAGTGAAAATATCGAAAACTAAGCCGTTGGCAGCCAAGCGAAAAACACGATTTTTGCTTAAAAAATCGGTAAAATTGTTATTATAAAATAAAAAATAACAACAAATTTTTAAAAAACTCGACAGGGTTACCGCATGAATTATACAAAGTAGTAGTGTTCAAATTTTTGATAGGATCGGTACAGTGGATTTGAAATGACAGCCTCCACCGGCTTTGAAAACTGGAAGTGTGGGAAAATCGATTTAAAGTTTTAAACAGTAAAAAATCATGTATACTCACACAGAATCGTCGATGCCTTTTTCTTTCTTCTCTGCTAACTTTTCACGGCATTTTCACTTACAAACGTATAACACGTTAAAACTCTAACGAAAATCAGTCAAAATATTCGAAAACTGACACGAAACAAGCTAACGTACCTACAGAACTGCTCTGTAGAACGCGTCGTTCTCGACTGATCTTTAGTACACTGAATCTTCCTTATTTTTGCTCCAAATGCTCTAAAAATGTAGTGCAACCCCCTTAAATCGGATTCTTTCCGGAGTGGAAGTTTTTGTCCGGACAAATTACAGATTAGACCGGACGACTTTCCATTTATACTTCAAGGAAAATTATTTAAGGTTCTGAATCCCGGAGAAATTTTGGATCTAATCAGACTCCATCCGGAGTGGACATTTTTTGTCAGGATGAATTTCAGTCTCAACCGGACACATTCCTGACTATTTTCGTAAAATTTTTGGAGAAAACCGGACATGTTTAGTAGAAAATTCATTAATCGGATTGATTTCGGATAAGTTCGGACCAATTGCGGAATCCGAAACGTATCCGAAATTCTTAGCAGGGTTAGATCCGATTAAGTTCAATCCAAAGGCCCTGACACACCATCAATAAGTCATTTTGCCAAAAACATTTGTTAGAAAAATCAGATTTAATTCTTGTTATGCACAGAAAAAAGCTGAGCTTATTTTGAGTCAGATATCAACCCAAAAATGAAGCACAGCATTTTTCAGCCAAAAAGAACTTAATTGACTTTTTAACAAAACACAATTACATGAACTTCGCCCTGCAATGCTTGAATTAGGACCTGAAAAAACATAAGGCGCAGCAAAAATAATTTCAGCTTTTATCTGTGTATAACGTTTTTGTAAATTATTTACCGTGTCTATAAATGCATTTTTGAGTCATGTCGAAAGGTTTATCATCTACACACCATTAAAATCTTGCAAAAATTTGTTTACTGTGTTTCGGAAAAACAAATAAAATAAATAAAGTACCTAATTGTCAGGTTTTGATAGCGCGTATTAAAAACTGGTTTGACTATAATGAAGATGATGATAGTTTGCCATATGCTGTGTGTAGTAGTTGTACAAGAGACGTATATTGCATTTAAAAAGTGTGATGGAATCATGGGCTAATGTATCAATTGCGAACTGTCAATTCTTTCTGATTTGAAGAGGTTAGTCATTAGAAGATAAAATTCTAACAGCCCATGCAACTGTCAGACAAGTATATTATTAGGAGATATTTCAAAGAGAGTAGTATTTGGTAAGTGTGCAATTTTATTCAAATAAAGAAAAAACCTAACTTAATATACTTTTCTACTTATTTCCTACATTCCTAAATTTTCGTATATATTTTTACATTTTCTCATTTTAGATCAATCAACTAAACCGTTCGTCGAACAACGTTGCAGTTATTGTTTTTGTTTACTTGCAAAAGGCAAGTCTCATATCTGCCACTTGTCCACTCACTTATACAATTTAACTAAGTGTATCGTCTCTAACTCGAGTCCAAAGTTTAATCAGCAGGTGATTACGAAACTTGTAAAATAGCAACCAATAAAGAGAATGTGAAATCAGCATCACCACTGTCCCTCACTCAGCCTCGTTGTGGGCACCCTCTTAAAATTATTATGGGCAAAAGAAGTGCAGATAAATCTCTGAAGGAACATTTACTTTCCGTAAATGACTACTCAAAGATTAGAAAAAGCTTTAATTTTAGTCTTAAGACAACTTATGGTATTGCTTTAGCTAATCGAGTAGCATCTCAGCATTTTAAAGTTATTGAACTTAATTTAAAGAAGAAGCACTGCAGACCCATTTAATCGATGACTATTTCGCCAAAGATACTACAAAGGAGTCTGTGCAAAGAGGTTCAAAGATTCCGACGTGAACAAATTTATCGCACTTTTACTGGCCCAATGTTCACAAGAACATTACAATAATGTTTCACTTTGTGGTCTGCAATAAACATTGACCCGGCGTCATGGGGGTTGGGTCTGTGAGACCCGGCAATTTTTATTTTGCTTGACGCTCAGTTACTATGCGTGCGACGTTGTCGTTCTCCTCAGTAGCTGGAGCTGCATATTAGTTTTTTATTTTGGTGCAGCCTGGATTGAATTTTGAAATTTTGAAAATAAACCATTTGAAAATTACCCATCATATGGAACATGTTTATTTGTAAAATTGATAGAAAACATTGTTATTTATGTATGCGTTCGGGGCAGACATTTCGACTCCATTAGAAATACACGTCTGCTCCGATCACATACATAAATAGCAATGTTTTCTATGAATTTTTCAAATTCAAAATTCTCATATGATGGGTAATTTTTAACCCGGCGTCATAGGGGTTGGGTCTGTGAGGCCCGGCATATTTTATTTTGCTTGACGTTCGGTTACCATGCGTGCGACGTGGCTGTTCTTCTCAGTAGCTGGAGCTGCATATTACCTTTTTTTAATTATAAAGTACTGGTATAATTCATATCTAATGAGCGGGTCTATATGACCCAACCCTACGTCCGTGTAACACTTTTCCACCCCATGATGCCGGGTTAATGCATTTGAAGGAACCACTGCAATCGGTCTAATGCTTGCTAACATCATGGTAGGAATTATACCTCACAGTAGCCTTTTCCCCCGCGCGTGGTGTTATGCGGAAAAAAATATCTTGACAAACGTGGGCTCATTAGAACGATTGGGAATTCATTGCAAAACTACATAGATTCGCGTGAAGCAGGGGCTGTTGAGCATCTGCTATTGGGCACAGTAAAAACTTTATTCTCACGTATGTTGAAAGAATTTCAAAAAAAAAGAAGCTTTGACATGGACTTTAAAGTACTTTTTACTGCATGCTTTGGTCAGATCCTACATCAAAGTTATAAAATGAAAATTGCCGATTTCAATAAGAGTTACTGAGTCCTCAACCTTTCGGTTACTCCTAAAATTTACGCAGTATTTTTATATTCAAGACTTATGTGAAGATAAATAAATGAGATTAGGTATTTTTAGCGAACAGACGATGCAATCAGTCTATTTCGACTTCAAAACTGCGTGGAACAAGTACAAGGTTGCCAAAGATTATCCAGTCTATGCCAGTCGACTGATGCGTGCATTATATGAATACGATAGTCTTTATTCGTTGTAATACTCATTTTTAGAGATTATACAATAAATAATATTGTTCTGAAAGTTATTCTTAATTTTTATTTGTAAATAGTCTTAATATATTCCAGAACAAGATAAAACAGAACGTTTAAATATCTTTCACTGAAATGAAGTCGTAGTATAAAACAAAATTAAAATCGATTTCTCTAAAAAATGGGTCTAGCGATGTTTTTATTTCTAGCCTTAAAATATTTGTAATACGTACTAGCAACGAAATCAACACAAAAATCGAGAGTACCAGCAACTTTTGGTTGAACTTAATCGAGACTAACCGTGTTCCTTTTATGTAAGTACAAACATGTGCAAGGAATCATGCTTTGTAATCTTCACCATCGTCATTACCTTTCTCCTCATAAAGGAAAAAAAACACGACGTCTGTTTGGTATTAAACTTTATTGTAGTTATTTGTTTATCAGTATTTTGGTTTAAAATAATCACAGTCTGCATAAAAAAGTATAAATAATGCGTGTTACAAATTTCCCAAAAACTTGACAATTTTAGACGACTGTAGCACCATCTTGCGATCAGGAAAAACGTCTGGCAAGTAGATTTTCAAGTCTATTTCAGTGAAAGTAACTGGTCCTCAAACAATCAAATGGTATCAAATTATACCGGACGCCTTAAAAAAAAAAATTTGAACGGCTATCTCTTGTAACCGGGTTAAACGATAGAAAATCATACAAAAGTCATTGATTTTCTAACCATTTTAGTTGCAAAAATAAATATGCTACAACCAGAGGGGGCAGGGTTTCTGGCTGGCACTTAAGTAAAGTTTCGCGTGAAAAATAGACGATATGAAAAGATCAACAGGTAGAAAATAAGATCTGCAAGCAAATACAAACAAACATTAAATATTCATTTTCCCAGCATAATAAGGTATTACTTCTCGTCATACTTCTCGTCATATCAATCAGAAACGTGTGTGTGGTAAGAAAGGCTTTTAATAAATTCGATGAGTCTAATAAAAAAAATGGTTTAAGGCAATTGTGTACGTCTTTTGAAAATGTAGAATCATTGATAATCGTTATTTTTGTTGTAGCACAACAATGTCAAGGTCTATACTGAAGGAGTCACCTAATGCGGCTTTAGATAAAACCCTGCTAAATAGGTATTTGGATTTGCCACAGCCAGAAAATAAGGTGCAAGCAAAATATATCTGGATTGATGGAACTGGTGAAGGATTAAGAAGTAAAACAAGAACTCTGGATTTTGTTCCGAAATATCCTTCCGGTGAGTTGTATTGTTCATAGAAAAAATACAATCATGCATATAAAATCATTGTTATTGAGCGATACTGTTATTGCCTGATACTAAGGGCGCACTTAGCGCTAGGGGCAGGTCTGCCGAAAATCCAAGCTATTCCAGGCACGTCACAGACTCCAGTTTCTCTAATGAAAATCTAAAACAATTTGATGGCGGTCACCATATCTGCGTTTTGTATAGAATTCAGGTCTTTATGTGTAAGTTAGGGATTAAAATATAGAATAAACAAATTTTACCGTCCCTGAAGACAACGTTTCAGATTAACACAGTATTGTCGATCTTATACCGGTTTTTGATGTATTATTCCTTGTTTATGTATTGAAAAATTTTATTTTACTCTTTTCAACTTTGATTTAAGTAAACATATTGTCATACCTTTCGTTAACGAACTCGCCAGGTTTTACAAAAAAAAATGCTTTTATTGTATTTAACGTCTTGACCGTATTTAAATACAAGAAAGTTCCTTACCACTGCTTTTCAAAAAATAAAGATAGAGTATTTATGGATTTTATAACTCACATCATATATCACATTCCATGCAAGTGTGGTTTCATGCTCATTGGACAAACGGAACGTTACTTGAAACACAACCTTAGAGAACATAAGAATGATTGCAAAAAGATTCGAGAAATACAGTTCTAGTTTCACGCTCTTGCATACTTGATCACAACTTGGATTAATTTCATGCGAAAATTTTAGGCACTGAATGAATAACTATGGAAAACGAATCTTCCAAGAGATGTTCCAAATTGTTAAACATGTCAACTCTGTGTATAAACGTTCAGGCACAGACTTTCTCAGCGACGGATATCGTAGTCTTATCTAAATAACTAACATACATTGCAATAGACACTAATAATGATTCAAACTTTCGAAATTATTCCGCGCTTATGAGTTTCATTAAAAATGCTACTGCATTTCCAGGAGAAGATGAAGAATCTTCCAAATAATTTCTCAACTCTTACATTTTAATCATCGACGTAACATATGTAAGTTACTCTTAGGTCTCAATAATAAATTCCTTTAATTTACTGCGTATCTTGAATTTTTGGAAATGCATGCTTATGGGCTTTGCAGTAGTTTCTATACTACGTATGTATGTCTCATTAGGCCTGAGTAGTTGGTTGAAAGGTTAAAATCCAGTTTCTCAATACATAAACAAGAACTAGTAGATCACAAACCATCACAATATCGACAAAACTTTATTATCCATGCTAGCCCATAATTTATCCAAATTTGATCGTTCAAAAACTTGTGAAGCTCATAGTATTGTATGTTTGGCGAACCCGGAAATTGAATTGGCGAATGAGGTCTAGAGGCGTATATGAGGTGTGGACAAAAAGTTCATGGACTGAATTTTTTCCTAGTGTCTATTGTTGTGAACGTAATTTTGGTCGTTTCGGCGGGATGGAGCGAGAGGTTTCAACCGAACAAAGAATCAACATCTAATTTCTCCTAAAACTCGGCAAAAGCGGTCGAGAAATATTGAAAATTTTACAAACTGCGTATGTGGAGTCTGTGATGAAGCATAGTACTGTCTATCAAAGGGTACATCGCACCAAAAAAGAATGCAAGTATCGTTTAAAAATCAAGACCGTGCTCATCGGTTTTTTTTCTCGATAATCGTGGAATTTCTCGTGCTGAATATATTCCAGCAGTCAAACTGTTAATGCAAAATTCAATGTTGAACTCCTGAAGCATCTCTGTGAACGTGTGCGAAGTGTGCGACCCGAATTGTAAGCGGAGAACGCGTGGATCTAGCATTAGGACAATGCACCCGCGACACCGTGCTCCTTACTGGTGAGTTTTTGGCCAAAAACAAGATTACAACCATGGACCGACACCCTACAGTTCGACCGATGAGGCACCTTGCGTCTTCTACCTGTTACTCAGAGTGCAAAATATTATGCGGGGTGAACATTTTGGGGATGTTAATACCATAAAACGAGAAACGACGAAGCTCTTAAAGGGACTGACAATGGAGGACGTCCACCACTACTTTCAATAATGGCAGAAACGTTGAACCAACTTTCGGAATAATTTAAATTAGATACTTGGTAATCTCAGTCCACGAACAATTTTCCGCATCTCGTACATAAATGTGCATCAAGAAAAGTGCAGCTAATTTCGATGCTGCTGTTTGCCACCATGTAGTTGTCGCTTCGTCGCTAACAAAAAGCTTTTCTTACGCTTATATTTCTGTTAAAAGTTGTCGTAAAATTGACGAGTTATACTATTCAGTTTTCTAGATAATCCGTTAGCAAATCAGTAAAAACGCATCTGAAGTCTCACTTTGTATTATTTTTTTTTTATCACACCAATAAAAGGAACAATTTCTCCGTTAACGAAGAAGATGTACAAGTGCAAGAGACGGTAGCCCGTAGCTGTCAAAGTAGGTAGCCCATCCGTTGCTTCCGACGTACATGGCGACACAATGGCTACCAGGCGGTTGGTGTCCATCTGTATTAGCAACAGCCGCAGTTGGTTTTGTCCAAAGCTTGGAGATCTGATCGGCTGAGAATACGCCGAGTGCTTCTGTACGACGAAGTACTTGCAGTATCTGGAGACTGTTTATACTTTTTTGAATATGTACCGCAAGTTGATGTTTAATTATGTGAGGTCGAGATTACTCTATGTATTCGTTCCTTCTCAATTCAATTTCTTAATCTTTAGTGCACTCTTAAGAGCACACATAAATTAAGCCAAAGATTTTGTGTTCAAGATGGGCTTGTGAGATCAGTAATCTCATAAAGCGAAGAAATAATCCAATGAGCTATACAATAGCGATCTTCAGTAACAGCAGCTACTTCTTTAGGTATTAAATGACCAGAATCATCGCCAAGTCCTTGTATATCAATCACGTAATCCACCATGTTTATAGGAATTTTGGCCTGATTCTTCAAAATGATTCTTGGCAGCATTTTTTAAAGGAATCTCCGTATAATTGTAATAATCTACGTAAAGACTCATCATTTTGATTTTATCTAGTTAGTATACTTGAAGTGAAGCGTCGTCGTAAGCGTACCAGACGCAAATGGTATTGATAAACCAACCTGGTCTCTTACATCATCTTCAATTGTAGGAAATCCTGATTTAAAAATTGGTATGTAGTTGAGTGATTAAAATTGTTTGACGTGTGTAGTTCCAAATCAGTAATCTCTTGTTGCCACAGGAATTGTGCGTAAAATTGATGCTTTTACATCGCCTGTAACGTGTAATTCTCAAATATTACAGTGAATAAATAATTTATTCAGAAGAACACGTGCTAGACTAAGTGGATGTCTAGCAGTGTACCCATTAATTTTGATTGGAAGTAAATCATCTGGTGAAAAATCAAGAAATACGTGATAATTTATCACTATTTTTCTCAGTCTTGTTAGTTTGAGACCACAAGAGCCCCTGACGATCCCCTTGTAGACCTAAGTATGAGCCCAAAACCCTCACCATACGGCGAGGACCGCAGCCACACTATTGGCTGATTTGTCTGACTCATTGATGCAGTTACTGCCCGTGAGTGCCAGATTCTTCCCCGCAATCGCAGGGTAGTGACAAAGGATATGATCAGCTGTATCATCATCCTTTCCGCACAGGCGACAGAGGGGGTATCTGTGAGCCCTATCTTATGTCTGTGATAGCCGAGATTTTCATGTCCTGTAAACATTTCTGTTAGAACCTTGACTTCTTTCCTCCCGAACTTGAGTATTTCCTTCGCTCGATTAGGGTTTTCAATTGAAACTCATGAGCGTTTTGGCCTGTCTGCAGCCATTAGCCATCCTCCACTCCTTCTGATGTTCCTTCGTCAGCCAGCTGTTGATTTCTTCAGTGACTACCCAGTTGAAAAAGTTATAAATAGTTTATATATACGGGACAAGATAATTATATTGTTCATTTGTTCTATACATTTTTCTGTATAAATCAAATAAAAAATATCAGTGTTTTGTTCACCACATACAAACTATAAATAAATATATATGTATATATGTGTGTGTGTGTGGGTGTGTGTGTGTCACAGAGCCGAATTCAGGACGTGACATCTATAAAGGGTACTCGCCGATGCAAATACAAACGTCTCATACGACGGATTTGGTCTTCCGAACTGTCGGCGCGGAACAAAGTATCTGCGACAAACATGCTTGCCGTCCCGGTACTACTCTATTCATTTGGAGTAGTTCCATGGACGAAGGACGAGCTCAGAGCCCTCGAAAATAACACTTAATTGATTACTTAAACAGGGTAGATGTTCTAATCAAAGAATTCAGGTCGTTTTGGTGTCGAAATTAGTTAATCTACAGGCCTCTGACTCACTTCAGGGACCAAATTTCGTTCAAAATCAAATTATTTTCTTGAATATTCAACAATTTTGTTGAAAAGTCATACTTTTTGATTGAAAATTTAACTGTTTTGTTGAAAATTCGTCTTTTTGACTTAAAAATTCAATAAATATATTGGAATTTATTTTTCTGGTCTAACGATTTTTCTAAATTAAAAATTCAACTATTTCGTCTATTTTATTATTTAACTGTTTTATCTTTTTGATTTGAAACATCATCTCTTACTGTAGAAATTTCACCTTTTGCAGTAAAAATTGCAACCTTCTGGTTAAAATATAATCTTTTTTGGTAGTAAATTAATTTTCTAGTTGAAAATTTAACTCTTCTGCAGAAAATTTTTGAGAAAATTCATATTTTCAGTTCTAAAACTTAACAATTTAATCAAAAATTTAATTATTTTGTTGAAAATTTATTTTTGTTGGATAAATCCAGCCATATCAGGTATTTATGATGAAATAAATATAGTTTTTTCTATTGGATCCGACCAAAATTATAAATAATTGTCACTCACTTATCAGATTTAGTCATCCAATGCTTTTAGAAAGATATCATCTTATTGTGAAAATATTTTATATTATTAATAAAATAGGAATAAAATACTAATTTAAGCTGCCTATATTCATAAAAATCCGTTTTTTCGTGTGAAAAATAAAATTGTGACGATTTTTTAAGTAATAAATTAGAAACTAATATGCATTGCCTTTAACGGATATATTTTTTAAATCAAGACTCATTTTTAACAATTCTCTTTACACTTTTGTTTTTAGAAAGATGTTATAATATTGTAAAAATATTAGACGCAAATTTGAAATATATGGATTAAAATTGAAAACGTTAAATTGTACTTTTTTTTTTAATTTCTAAGAAGTAAAATATTATTATATATAGTTTTAAGTTATATTAAAAAAATCCAAAGAATTTTAAAAGATTTGATTTCAAACATTTTTAGAATTCTGAATATTCGAAAATTGATCATTATGCATTTTTAAATAGTTTGTTTTTGATCATGTAAAACAAACAGTGGCATTTGGAACGAAAAAATTGATTTTGTAAAGAAAAGACGAATTTTCACAAAATATAAAATTTTTTAACCAAATACAAATTTTCTACTGAATGGTTGAAGTTTAGAATCCAAAGTACGAATTTTCCACAAAACAGTGGAATTTGCAACAAATCGTTTGAATTTTTTAACGAAATATTTACATTTTTAGGTAAAAAAAATTAATTCTTAACAAAAAAAGCAAACGAATTTTGAACTAAAATGATGAATCAACCAAAAAGCTGAAATTTTAAGAGAGTTAGTTCAAATTTCAACCAAGGAACTTAATTTTCCAACTAAAAAGATGAATTTTCAACAATAAATGTAATAGATGACATTTCAACAACAACAAAAAAAAAGATTGTAATTAGACATTAAAAACAGCTGGATTTATCGAACAAAAACGAATTTTGAACAAAATAATTAAATTTTCTATTAAATTGTCAAATTTTAAACCTGAAAATATGAACTTTCTCAAAAATTTTCTACAGAACAGTTATATTTTCAACTAGAGAATTAATTTACTACCAAAAAAGATTATATTTTAACCAGAAGGTTGCAATTTTTACTGCAAAAGGTGAAGTTTCTACAGTAAGAGATGACATTTCAAAACAAAAAGATAATGTTCTACAAAACAGTTTAATTTTTAATTTAGAAAAATCGTTAGACAAGAAAACTAAATTCAAATATATTTGTGGAATTTTCAAGTCAAAAAGACGAATTTTCAACAAAACAGTTGAATTTTCAACCAAAAAGTATGACTTTTTAACAAAATTGTTGAATTTTCAAGAAAATAATTTAATTTTGAATGAAACTTGGTCCCTGAAGTGAATCAGAGGCCTGTAGTTTAACTGATTTCGACACAAAGAATTTTAAGAGATTTCGTTCCAAAATGCGTTTTAGAATAGTTTGTTCTCAATATTGTAAACATCCAGGGACGTGAACCGTGCGTGCGTTTAGTGCTATCTTGGGCAGAAATATTTAATTATACTTCAAGTGTCACGATTAAATTATTATTAATTAATGAATTTTTAGAAGAGGAAATATTCTCGATTGTATAATTGATTTATTAAACATTTGTTATGTTTTTTGGGCTTTTGTATACTGCCATGAACGTATTTTGAACGACCTAAGTATCGTGGAATTGGAACGATTGGAATGAACCATGGAAGAGCCGTGCGTCGATGATGGGGGGGGGGGGCAGTGTTCGGGAGCCAAGTGCTCTGCATCTACTCGTGACGTTTTAAAGAAACCTAACCTCTCAAACTTAAGTTGTGAACGGTGTTATGCAATAATATAAAGGAAAGAATGTTAAAATAAAATAATTACATACATTTCTATTCCTGATGAATATTGTAAAACTCTACAAATATTCGTTTTTTTAACTGGAAAATCATGAAAATTTGTATTATCTTTATGTATGTTTATGTACTTACATTAAAACCGCGACTATAAATTAAAAAAATATATATATGATTGAGAATAAAGCAATGCTTTTAACAATAATGTCCGTCTTTTTAATAAATTAATTTTATAAAATAAATTAAATTCGATGTAATGAAAAGAGACACCGCAAAAATAAAATGTAATATGAAGGATGGAAGTTCAGATGTAGATAACCAAGAAAATCGAAATTTGTTAGGAGAGCGGAATAACATTTTGTTGTAGGCAGCTGTAAACAATAAATCTATTCATTTATAACTCTAGGAAACTAAATTGTTCTGACACTTTAAGACTTTGACTATGCTATGTTAACGAGATTATGATCGTTAACGACTCGACACTTCATCAATTTTTCCTTGATCCAATAATTTTAATAGGATTTTCTTTGCAAAATGAACTTGTGAATTCAATAATAGCTCATTTTAGACATAAATAATGACTCAACTGTTTATATTTGGTTTGAAGACTACGACTTAACGGATTTACGGTAAATACGGTAAATTTGGTCAGAAATTGGGTAAATTTGGTTATTTACGGTCACTGCCCATTGATACACGTAAATCACGTCCGCCATCTTTGATATGTATTATACCAGAGCTTTAAAACAGGACCCTGACAATAAGGAGTTTGAAAACGTACTGTGACCTCCTCGTGGTAAACTCGGGAAACTATACTTGTATGGGCAAAATGCAGACGTCCTTTGAAAAAAATTGGTCCCATTCATCCACCGTGAACCTCGACAGCGGGCAGCGCGGCGCCGTGCCGTGCCGTTACGTACATTGCTTTTGTGAACTATGTTCCACCACACGAAAAAAACATAAAAAATCTGAGTTGTGGTACACAATGCAAGGATGTTTTCTTTAAAAAATCAAAGTGGTATCTCTAAAACAACATGCGAACAATTTTCAAACATTTTTCTAATGCTTTTTTTTGTTCGAGAAATTCATCAATTTTTTTTTAATTCACCAGAGTGGTCTTCAAAAAATATATTTTGTTCATTAAAATCGGTTGAGCCGTTGTCGAGAAAAATCAATTTTTTGATTTTGCTTTCCCCTACCATATCTCCAACAAAAATGGGTTTTTGTAGTTGAAACTTAGTGGAGTTGCAAACCACATATAAAAGAAACTTATGACATTAACGTCAGCTTCATACGCGCGGGGGCCCGGCCGATTTCACATGCTTATTCCGCTAAGCCCTTTAAGGTATTCATATCGGGTTGACACTTTTTTTATACTGTCTGACTCGGCTCGAGACAGTGATAAGAAATGAAATACTCAATTGAAAAATAAACTTATGATCCATCCCAGAGATGTTGAGTTACTGAATACAGCGGGAAAAAGTTTGATGAAAAAATCATTCAGTCCGGAGAAAACTGAGTTTTGCTTTTGAGGTTAGAATTTTTTTATTTCTGAAAATCGTCTTAAAATCGTGACGAAAATTGTAATTTTTATTTTTATTTTTTAAATGGTTAGACGTCCCGAGATTTTCAGTTGATGAACACGGAGAAAGTTTTATCGAAAAAAGTTATTTAATTTTAATTCCCAAAAAATCAATTTCCAATGAGACGGCGTCACAGGAAGATATTGAAATACATGCCTTTTGTGAATATCATAAAAAATAGCTTGATCACGAAAGTCTTTATTTTTAATGAATATGAAAATCAAACTTCAAAGTATTGCTACCATCCGAAAAACGATTTCGAACAAATACTTTTAACTCGATTTGTATTTCAATTTTTGAGAATTTTCTAACAATGAACCACAGTTTCAAAAAATGGTCAGTTCCCACCTTCTGCCTTTCACTCTTCATATATTATTTTTATTACGAACAATACATTAGTATTGGAATATTTCTATACCTCAAGATTACAAACAAAAAAAATTAATTCTAAAATTGTAATTTTAAAATCACTTACATTGGCGCCTTACTTATCGAAGATGGAGAAACTAAGCGGCTGGTTCTGATTGGCTCAGTTTTTTCTACTTGCGCTTAGTTAGGCTTAGTTCGGGAACCAGCTACGCGTGGCGCTGGTGCCACGAACACTGCTTTATGCTTAATGTACGTGAGTGGGGTAAGGGAAGAGAGTGTGCTGTGTACATGAGTCGAACTGCAAAAAATTTAGAACCCTTATACCTGGACTGGTATATCCGAACTATATTCTGGCTATACACTTTCTTCAAATATTTCCGTGAATGGAAATATCCACCAAAACGTTTTTGATTTGAAACTTTGTATTTTAATATTTCAAGTTAAAATTGAAAAACAAAAGAATTTTTTTTTGAACGACCCTATTAGAAACTTTTTGATTCTCTCAGACAAAGAATTCTTTTTTTAGAATGATAAATTACAATAGTTATTATTATTACAATATGTGAACATTTATTTAATATTATTTGCTTTTAAATGGTAAACACAGCAAACACGTGAACTTATCGATAAATATCCACATAAAAATGTACCAATCATGTCCTTCGCATACAATATGTACGTAGAATTCTCACTTTGAGTAATAATTATTTTCTTAGAATTATAATAAAATATATGGGCATTTTCTACATTATTAGCTTTTGTACTTATACATTTTCTACTCGCATAGTTATCTTTCTGCAGTCGTGAAAAAATCAGATTCATATAGGTACAACTTCAGAAAAAAATTATAAATAAAAATTTTTGATCTATAACGCAGATACGCAATTGAGCTCTGGGTTCCAATAACTCACCCGACTCTCGTACTGTTTTACAAAGTGCATATTTCAGTCAATTTTTAATGACTCTATCTAAAATATTCCAGAAATTTTCTTTGAATGTGCTTACCGATCGGCCTTAGTTTCCAGTTGGATATTATTAAACAAATGGCCATTTTTACCTTTTTATCATTTTGCAGGCATTCGCCGAGTATACTTTGTATGTGTGCTCAATTTCAAACAGTTTCAATAATATTTGTACGAGTTATGATGATTTATGTTTTATTCACTTTTTGAATATTAGAAAAAAAATGTTTTTTCAGTTTTTAATTTTCATTCCCAGAACTAATTTTAGGATACAAGATTTCTAAATAGAATCTGCCTTGTTATTATACAGAAGCCTATATTTAAAAAATTAATTTTGTGAATTTGAGCATTCCCATTTCTTGAAACCCAGAGGCCAACGCCCCCGGGTTTATTAAAAGTAAAACAATAACATAATCTTATGATATTCAATAACAAACCAATTAATTTTGATGTTATTTGTATAATTTTGACGTATTTATTCGTCAAAATTGATATTTTTTAACCTACGCGTAGAAAGAAGAATATTCTCCAACAGTGCGGGCTCTTGCAACTTTTTCATTTTTAAAGTAAAGGGAAAAATTAAACAGGGTATAAGGCCCCATTAGGGAATTTCCCGATTATTAATTATTGTGACGTAAATAATTTCTTCACGTAATTTATACACGGCTCCTGAGTAGAAAAATAGGTATTTTCGTTAAGACAAAAAAATCATATTTTCTATACTTTTACCAATACGGTAACGAAAGTTTCAATTGTTATGTAAAAAAATGGTTGCTTTGTCCAAATTTTTTATTTAAAAAAAGTGCAGAAGTGAAAAGGGAGAGAATATTCTTATTTCTTAAGACTACAAGATATAACGATCTGCTTGATAAATATTTAATGGTTTCCATATAATTTATACGTGAGAAGTATTGAAAACAACGCACATTCCATTTTCATACCTGCAGAGTTCTGAAATTGTTACAGAGATTTATATGAAAGGAAAATTTATTATCAACTCTCCCGTTTATTTTATAATCTAAAATTTACTATTGCAGAGTGGCAAGGGAGGTTTGAAGCACCCTGCATATAGAAAGACCAATTGCAGTGTATCAATCCGGGTAAAAATATTTGGTCTTGATTTTGTCTTGGATAAAGACCAATTCAAGGCAATTTCAAGTCATTCTGTATATCTAGCTCGTGAGACGGAACCAGACTATTTTTGATGTCTTAAGGGTCTCTGAGTCAAACTTTCAATCATTTTACGGAAAATTTTGTATGCCTGCAGTTGTTGAGATAGACAGGTTTCGAATTTCTTATTTAAAAATTAGTTGTTAAAAAATTACAAGTTTTATAGGTTGTAAAATTTTAATCCTCATCAGATGTCAACTGCTTGGTTTTAACCTAGCTACCTGATTCCTGGAAATCGCAGGTCGTGAAATTTTATCTTTTTCGTATTGAAAATTCAACTACTTGGTTGAAAGTGAAACAACTTTGACGAAAATTAAATTTTTTGGTTCAAAATTTATTTTTTTGGTCAAAAATGTAACTATTTTATTGCAAAATTAATTATTTGTAAATCAATCTTCTCTGTAGAAATTCGATTTCTTTCTTATGTTGAAAATTCAACTGTACGTGATTGAAATTTTAACAACTTTCTTAGATATTCAATTTTTTGGTTCAAAATTGATCTCTTTGATGGGAAATTTAACTTTTTTTTTGAAAATTTATCCTTTTTGTTGATCTGAACTGTTTTAGTTTAAAATGAAAATCCTTTTTGGCTGAATTATCAAATATTACATTTTTATTCAAGAATCCATCTCTTCGCTTGAAAATTATTATTTTTTTCGTTATACATTACTTTTTCAACTTTACCTTTACCTTGAAAAATATAAACCAAAAAGAAATTATGCCTCTTTTGAAGAAAGGCATATTCAATTTTTGTCTAAAAAAAAATCTCACTTTGGTTTAAAATAAATATTTGACCTTCAACATTAAATGTCAAAAATACATTTGAATTTTTTTTCTTTTCTTTTAATATCATTGAGATGAAAAATTTAATTTTGTGTATGGTGAAAGTAATCGTGTTAAAAATCGGCGCGCGTGCTCAAATATTATTGGGTGTACCGAATCATTTAAATCTTAATTTGTTCCATAAAAAATGAAATTTTACATTTTAATTTGAAGATATTTCAAGAACAAAACCCAATATTTCTTTCTAGTTAAAAAAATAATAATTTAAAAGCGCCCTTCTATAAAAAAAGTCTTATATATTTTTCACAGTTTTTTTTTAAGATCAAATGTTTTTTTTGAATGCATAGGTTTGATGTAAATAGTGTGAAAACAAAAATTTAAACTGTACTGGACAAAATTTTTTTACCGTCCTTAGAATTGTTACAAATCGACAATACAGATGGTATATTTTCGAAAAGCACTCATAGTTGATTTTGACGAATACAAAAATTCTTTTTAATCTCAAATCACTTTTATGAAAAAATCATTTCAAGTCGAAAACGTTCAAAATTGAATGATTGAAAATTAAATTACAGTCCTCAAACTCTTTTCTCTATTCCCCTTTTTCTCCGTTTTTGAAATTTTAGCCCTATTTAAGCCCTGCATAATTCCAAATGGAACCTACGTTGACCCTCTTTAGAACCTTTTAAAAGTCTCATATTCATATTTTCAAGTCCTCTATAAGACCTAATAAGACCTGCCGATTCTCTGTCAATTTGAGGAATTTGAATAAGACCTTTTGAAGTCCTGTGTAAACTTTGAGGCCCTCTTTTCGTTCTCTTAGGACCTATGTAATTATTATTTATTTATATGTGATTTCATTTTAAATATTTAATTTATTAATAAATAGTAAAAACACTTATGGATAATAAGGCAGAAAAATGATAATTTTTTCTACGCTAATAATATAATTTCTGGACAATATTATTGAATATTATTTCCTCTTCTTCTTATTGATCAAAATAAAAAATTTTAATATTTTAAATCAGATGAAAATCAAAATCGTTGAGAGAGAAGCAATTACTTCATTTACATCGGAAAATAAAAAATGTATTATGCAAAATTAATAATATGAGGAGTATTACAAATTTCACCATTTAGTTTTCCTTCCGTAAGACGTTGAAAAACTATCAAAAGGCAAGTTACCAAATTTGTTGGGAGATTAAGAAGGTTGAACTAATTTTCGTGAATCTTGCACGTGCAAGTAAAAATTAACATTTATTACATTTTCATTTTTATTAATTTGTTAAAAAAAGCTTCTCTGTACTTTTAAACTTATCACTTTGTTATTTTCAGGTTGAAGTTGATTTACAAACCCAGATAGATAAGAAGAGGGCTGGTGCACATGACAAAAGTTTGCGACTACAACCTTTTATTGTCTTCATGGGACCAGTCCGCCAGCTACAATCCGTGTACATAGTGGTTGACGAAATAAGGTGTAAGGTCGAAAATCCAATCGAAGCGGTGGATTCACTTTTCAAAATATTCTTTGCGGCGAATATTGAATACCCAAGAGATGCACTCAGTGTCTGGCTGATTTTTCAGAAACTAGTTTATGGCATTCAGACTGCTTACGATAGGTTCAAAACCCAACTCAAAATTCTTCTGAATGAAATCGAAGTTGGTATGCTCAATCATTAATTGAAATCAATAATATGTCATATACACTTCGTTTTTCCCATATTTATTTTTATTTTTTAGTTTCGCCTGATGTAATCGAATACTTTGCGAAGTATGCAAAATATTTGCAGAAGGTGCAGGCGAGAAAGTTAAAAGACTTAGAGGTATTACTTTCTTCTTATTTATTTATATATTTTCATTTTATTAATTGCTTCCTAATATTTTTTCGTGGATACAATTTTTTGACACTAAAAAATTGAAATCATATGCCATTATAAATCGCATATCGCTAATGGATTTCGTTTTTTTTTTCCAGAATAAGGTTCAATATGAATTTGAAGATCCAGCATTGGACAGACCTGGCTACAAAGTAGAGCTGTTGAGAGGATCGAATGTTTGGATGGTAGCCACGGAGAAAGTCACTACCAAAAAATGGTATGCTCATAGTGCCACTGAGCTCACCAGGAAGGTTTTATGCAGCCTTCTTAGAAATGCCGATGTTTCCACGATGTCGAAGAGCGGATTAGGAAATTTGACACATTTTCCTGAGAAACTTCTACACGTCATGTACGGTGAGTTTAAATTCATTTAATAATTGAAAAAACATATTTTCATGCATAAATATAATATTTACAAATATCTATTTTTTTCAGAATACGTCCTGAAGTACCACGAGGACTTCCCCAATAGTAGTTTTACTCGCTGCGTGACGAACCTGTGCAACACTGCGAGGAACCCAAAAATTATCAGCCTAAAATCCACTACCGCGCAAAAAGGAACGAGACCCAAGCCCTACTCGAAAAGGAACAGATTTAATCTTATGAAGCCGAATCCCGCAACTGGTTTTAATTTTAATTATCCTTATTGTCCTTCAACTTCTTCCGCATTTAATGCTTACCCCCCTTATCCCTATCCACCCAACTCTTACCCATCCAATCCTTACCCACCTGCCCCTTACCCACATACCTCTTACCCACCCAACTCATACGCACAATACTATTACCCACAAACAACCAACTCCCATCCACAAATATATTCAATTCTCCACACCATCATCGCCAAATAATGATTGTGGAACGAATGTTGATGATGACCTGCTGGAAATCATTTAATATAGATATAAAGTAATTAAATATATTAAGTGGAAACGTTGCAAGCAATTGAAAACTACAATATTATCCGATGTTGGATCATTTTTATCGGAAGGTGGATACAAATTATCCGACGTCGGAAAAAATTTTACGTATATAAACACGGACGATTTTACAAAATTGTATACTCCAACTCCTCGGAATTAATTATATCAAAAAATGTCAAAAAAGTAGATTTGAAAATGTATGTCATTGCAAACCTCCCAGGGATTTCCTTGTCAAAACTTGTATAAAAATGTTGCAAATAATTGACAACTACAATTACCCGACGTCAGACAATTTTTATCTGAAGGTGGATACAAGTTCTCTCTGGAATCGCCGAGTCCACTTTTAATCGAGAAAATCCGGCAGAGAAAAGCACAGACACCAACTCCAATCACCCATACCACGCACTATGCCACCCGCACTACCTCACTTGGCCAAGCTGATCACGCTCATCAACTGCCATGTCACACCACAGACGATTATGGGGCCCATCCGGATATTAATGTATAGACTTCAAAAATATTCTAAACGAGAAGGATTATTTGTAAAATACCGGGCCATGCCAGACCTCATACCTGTCACAATACGCGGAAGCATCCATCTTGTGCCGGCCGGCATTCCACATACCGAGACGGTCCTAATTCCATCTACTTGAGTCCCAGAAATCGAGTCACGAGTATTTGAGAGGAACAATTGATAACTGAAAAATTATTAGACGAGTTCATTTTTCTGCCCGATTGGCGTCGTAAAAATAAGGAGGGCTCTGTGATTCCGAGGTTTTAGGTAGGCGTCATACCTTTCGTCCTCTATTTGCTCTAGGGTTCATGCGATTATGTGAGTTTTGGGTTCTTTATTTGTATAGTTTTTTTGTTTGTTGAGATTACTTAGACCTAAAATTTGATGGGGGAAAAAATTGTCGCGTTCGGAATAACTGGTTTGATCGATTACTCAGGCAGACACCATGTTTGGCGTAGTGGACCTGTTCCTCTTTGACAGATTTTTAATTTAGGATGGAGCAATTAGTGTAATGTAACATTTATTGAATTATTAATAATTAATAATAAAAATTAATAATAATTCTAATTGTTTTTCGCAATCTGAGTATATGGAAGGTTAATCATGAGTTGGGTCTACATCCTTTTTTGTAAATTCACACATTAACTCTTTTGAATCAATACTATCCTTGACTTTTAATTAAACTTTATATAGTATTTCTATATTTAAAAAAATTCAATTCTGGAGCGCTTTTCTCGCTCCCATGAAATCCCTCTGCCTGAGCTAGGGACTTTTTATAAGAGATCCGTAATATAAATATTTGCGAACATTTTTGAGTGACCCTGAAGAGGTGTCTGGCGCCTAAAAGGTAATTATACAATTAAGGTATTTTCTGTTCCTACTTTGTTGCTGCCATTTTGTAGCGATGCTCCCAGCTTATGTCCCATAAGAGTATAAGACTGGGAAAGCCGCTATAATTGTTTGCAAGGTTTTTATCCAAGTTTTGACAAAAAAAAATCCCTGGTAAGTTTATAATGACATACATTTTCAAATCTACCTTTTTGATATTTTTTTTATATAATTAATCTCGAGGAGCTGGGAAATACAATTATGTAAAATCGTTCGTGTGTGTGTATGTAACATCTTTCCGTTGACCTTGTCTTGAAAAGTTTATATAAAAAAAACTTTTTACATATTAGGAATACTATAGTACAGTATCTTAATTATCTATTATTATCTATCAATATATAATTAGTTATTATATTATTAGTATAATTTTGAAATTTTTTGACATATATTGTAACCTGTGAGTTACAAGGATCGCCTGAGGGTAGGCAAAAGAAGTGGCTCCTGCGTGATAGAAATACAGAATTGCATCACACAGGAGAAACTTCAGAGCGCAGGTTCACGAACTCCCACGCGGGCGATGTTGCGTAAGAGAGAGAGAGAGAGAGAGAGAGAGAGAGAGAGATGTTTGAAATCTTGTGCCCAAATAGCCGGGATCTTGGGTGAAAACCTTGTGGGGAGGTCTGAGGATCGTATCCTCTCCGCCTTGCCACATACTTCACCCACTTCCAAAAGCGAAGAACCCATCTGAGAGTCGAAAGCAATCACATTGCTGAAGACTGTTAACAAATTCACCCTTTTGGGTGAATGCGAGTTAGACTCGTTCGGTCTACATTGAAGAGCTCTTTTCACGCGTTTCTTAGAGACTCATGATCTTAAGTCACTTTGAGTGTACATTTTAATTATTTTCCGGGCGAAATATTATCTTGAATTTGGATAACTATTGTTCTAAAACTATTGAGCAAGGCAGAGGTTACACCGAAGCCCAAGGTCAACATAGTTTTGGGACTACAGTGGAGAAGATTATAGAATTGTACCTTGGCGATATACAAGCACTAAGAGGAGTTATACTGCTCGAATTGGTTGAGAAAGTCGTTCGATACAACTCATAGTAAAAGTGAATACTTCAAGTTAAAAGGGACGTTGAAAATAAAAGGGATATAAGTTCTTCACAGATTGAAGAATTTTGGAAAGTAGCATCCGCTTAGCTTCTCTTGCGCTCTCTCTCTATCTCTTGACAAAGCGCAATACCTGAGGCTCGAACATTCCTTAGCCCATGCGGTAGAGATTGAGCGTGATAATGCAGCCCCTGAGGAGATTAACCTGACGCACCTGAGTGATAGGTCATAAACTCATAAGTGACCTTATAATTGCTCTATTCTAATACCCATTGTGTACTTACCTCTAATTTTATAGTATTTTGACGTTAGCTTCCGATTTTTATGGGAAAACCCCTAACAGAAGGTGCCTTTACTACATGAGCCGATTCATCAAAGTGTCACTGGCAAGAAGGAACATAATCTTAATCTCCCAGAGCGAGGATGAGAGTAAGTTATCTATACAAAGTTTAAAAAAATCAAAAATGGATTTTTTCGAAGAAATCTGTTTGAAAATTTGTTTTTGAAAAATAGAAAGTTTTTCAAATTTTATATTCAAAAAATATTATATGTTTCGATGGCGTCTTATTATGATTAATTCTTGATGAAATTCATCAGATGGTTTGACATGGAATTGCTCACGTAATTACTTTGGCTGTGAAGTTTTTCTTCCAAACCATTTTTTTTACTTTTTTTTTTATAAGTGACATATATGGTGGTTCAAAAATTGCCAAGTTTAAAAAGTATGCATGCAGATATTTTCGTCCCTTTAAAAAACAAGAAAATAACTAAAAAAAATTAATCCAAACGGATAAAACCTTGCACTCCATCATTGAGGTCAAAGGTTAAACCGTGTAAATATCTTTTTTTGATTTCGTGTTTATAGAAAATGTGTGAGAAAACACTGCCGTGCCAATGAAAGAAAGCGTATCTGCAGTTCAGATAACTCCTCTTTTACTTTTACAAATTTTTTAAATAGCACTTAAATGTCGCTGATTCGAATGGTGTTTATTTAATATTTGCATCCCACTTTAAAGTTCCGTAAAAGTGATAAATGACTTATCCTAACTGCAGATACGCTTTATTTTATTTGCAAGACAAAATATTATCCTAATTTTTCATGAAAAATTCAATTTTGTGTAATTTAATGCAAAAAATGTTTTGATCAATTTTTTTTCTTAATAATTTTTTTAAAAATTATTTTAGATGTCTTGATTGGGGGCAATTCAAGTCGAAACCAAGTCGAAGAATTTTTACTCGGGCGCATCAAATTACAATTAAAAACAATGAAACTTGATACACTGAAGGTTTAGGCATCGCTGAATACGAATCTCCTGCCTCAAATTTTTTCGAGAAAAAAAAAATAAACTTAATACCTGCACAATTCTATGTGAATGAAATTTTTAAACATGTGAAACATTTTGTTTTATTTCTATGATATTTCTGATGACGAATCTGAAGTGAGATTTTCAAAATTCAAAACTTATGAACGTTTGCGTACGCATACTTTTCCGGTCGCTAATTACGAATCTTGAATCCGATTTATAAAATTCAAAATGGCCGATCAAATATGGCGGACCAAAAACTTGGGAAATGTATACAAGTTTGTAAGTTGAAAACATTATGAATTTTTGTAAAAATCAGTACCTCCAGATTGTTTGGAGATCTGATTCTGAATGTTAGGACAGATTTTCATAATGCAAAATGGCCATTCCAGTATGGCAGACGCAAAACATGGAAGATTTACAAATATTTGTACAAATGAGTACGTCGGGATCATTTGGGGTTCTGATTATGAATCTTGGGCCATATTTTTATGATTCAAAACAGCTGATCAAATATGGCGGACAAAAAATTACAAAATTGATAAATGTTTGTGAAACTCAGTCATCAGCCATTTTGAATTGTGAAAATATAACTAAAGATTCGCAATAAGCGACCAAAAAAAACCTGGTTACTGACTTTCACAAACATGTAAACTCTTATTAGGTTTTTCGTCCGCCATATTGGATCGGCCATTTTGAATTTTGAAAATAAGATTCAAGATCCGTAACTAGCGACCCATCAATTCACCGTATGCAAACTTTAATTAGTTTTACTTATTTTTACTAAAATTTACCCACTTTTGCATAATTTAGATGCCCATGTTGGAACAGCCATTTTGAATTTTGAAAATCTGACATGAGATTCATCAGCAGCAGTATCATAGTCATAAAATAAAGCGACGACTGCATCGTTTTTCGACGCGAGTATGTTCATACTGGTTCCAAGAGTACGATTTTTGTTGTTAGAATCCGGGCAACATGTGCATTGTCTGCAAGGTCCGGAACGACAGCAGTAAAGAAAAGTACCTGGTAGCGTATGCTGAATGGCTGGTAAAACTGCTGGACTCCAAAGAGGTAAGGAAGGCTATCAGCACAAAAGAATAGCTGAAACTAAAATGGCCCAGCTGTAGAATTGGACCACCACGTTTGCTGAAAAGGGCGTTAACGGAAGAAACAGAATGGGTGGAAATTCTTGTAGTTCTTCTCTCATGTGGAGGTAAAAAACAATTGCCGAAAGTCGTGTTCTTTATAAATGTAGGTTTCAAAATTTAATTTCCATTGCAGTGTGGCCAGTAGTGACGGAGCAGGTAAACTCACTGAAAAAGTATGGAGTAATGGGCGTCACCAAAGAGAGCCGGAAGAATTTGAAAAGAAAGAAATTGGATGAGAGTTTCACCACGGACATAAAAACGGCAAAAAAATAAAGAAACCCTACAAAGGATGAAGAAAATGAAAAATTTAAAAAAAAATGTGACTTGGGAAACTGAAAAGACAGCAGGAGATTATGGAGGGTTGCATCCAAAAAAGCAATATGACTATGCCATCTCAATCCGAGAAGTTGTTGGAAGGTAATTTGAATTTACCATGCATAGGAAAAAAACTTAAATATTCACAGATACATTGCCAGTATGAAACCTTCTTTTTTGTTTGTAGAACTAAGAAGAGGAATGGAGACAAATCCCTCACTTTTGGCGAAAGTGGCGGCTCTAATGGCAGAAAGTCATGCCGACAATAATGATCCGGAAGCTACGCCCACTTGTTCCTACCAGGAGGCGCACCATGCACCTGTGCAAAAAGTACGTAAAGCTGTTTCGTTGATACACGATCAATTTTAATATTTTCCAAAAGACACTGGTGATAATTAAAGTATGCATCTTATTGGGCTTCAGAGGTGCATTGGCAAACCAGAAATCAGGTCGCTGGAAGCAGCAAGCAAAGATTTGGAGTCATGGAAGGAGGTAAGTAAAAATATATAACTTACATATACGTACGCATTCTCTACAATGCTATTTCGAAAAATACTATTAAAAAATGTTAACAATAAGTCTTCATGTAATTTTTATTTGTATTATAGAACTGTGTCGTATTAGCGGACATGACCTCGAGGAATGCCATACCCGAGAGATGCCCGATAATCGTAAGGTTAAGGTAGGAGTTTTGTGTTCTCAATTTAAAGAGTAGGCAAAAAATAAAATAGTAAGTATATAAAAAGTTTTTGTATTTACAGGATAGAGAAAACGTACCTTCCTGCAATGAAGCTTCGCAAAGGGTGCCTCATCCTCCAATGCTTAAAGGGGAGAAGCATGGAAAAAAGCAAATCACTACAAGGTAAGAATGAAGAAATTTAAACGGTTTTACGAAGAACGTAATTTTTCCGAATTGTGTACTAATTTGTAATTTTTATTGTAGACAGTGAGGAGCATCAGTAGGCAGGCGTGGAATGCCGAGCAGGAAAAATTCAAATAACGCCCCTTGTAGCATTTCCTTCAGCAGCGACCCGGAATTGGTATGCCTTCAATGCCAAGCGAATGACGAATGACATGATGACCTACTTCTTCGACAGAGAGAGGATGGAGAGGTCATCAGTCACGGGAGCCCAATGCAACCTCCACAAACGTAAGGGGATTCCAGCCCTGTCCAAGTTGGACGGAGAAAAAGTGAACGCCATATTACGTAAGTAATCAGAACCGTAATTAATATTTAGTTAATTTGTTCCCGTTTGCACCCCCTCGCGACTGGCGCCCGGTGCGGGGGCACCGACGGCAACGCCCTAGTTACGGCTCTGTAAGTAATAATAATGATGTTGTTATATGTATCAATGTATTTAAACATGAATGAAAGACGTAATGTTTAATATTTAATAAATTTATTCGTTGGTTATGTAAACGGCCACTTTCCTGGGCTGGAGAATCCAAAGTAGGTGATTTCGGAGGCGACCAGGGCGAAGTTGAATAATGTGCAAAAAGCGAAGAAGAGTATAGAAAACCTACAACAAGAAGGATGAGTAAGGACGCTCTCAGCTCACATTCGTGCTGCCAAGGCCCTAATGCAAGCTGCACACTAAAATGATTTTTTGCTATAGATCTGCAGTGGACGCGCCAAGGGAAAATGAAGTGCCCGCTATTATATATGGTTCGGACATCTTGAAAGAATGAAAGATGAACGTTTGACTAAACAGGTGTATAAAGGTAAAGTAAATGGCAGAATGCCTAGAGGTAGACCGCCGAAAGCATGGTTAGAATCTGTGAATGAGACATTAATTCAAAGAGACATAAGAAGCCATAGGAAAAAACGAAACAATAAACTTATTTAAATAAAATTAGACGGAATCATTTTGACACACAGGAATGTATAGATGACTCTTTAGGCCCTGCCTGAAGGAGTTTCTTCTAGCTTGCTGAAAGTACACAATAGAGCCTTCCAAGGAGATGGCAAAATCTTGGGACCCAAAAATTGGGAAATGAATTTTGAAATGCAGGAAAGCAGCAATCACATCAGAACATAACAAGTAATAATCCAAAGTCCTCGGGTAGGATCAGAAGTATCCGTTCTTAATATGAAGTTTGCAGCAAAGGGTCGTATCAAAATTTGAATTGATCAAGAGCATCTTGGTTTTTGGAAAGTCTTTTAATTGGGAATCCATAAGTTTCATAAACTTCCAACGTTGAATCGGGATTTTAGGAACACTTACATGAATAAAAATGTTGACAGAATCATTAATCCAATTTAGAGGCTACAAAATGAAAAGCACAATCCAGAAACACCGTGCAGTATTCGAGGCCACAATACTTGCTTCGTCAGACGTTCATTTCTTTCACATTTGTCAACCAGTGTCTCCTCTACACCACATTTTTTTAGGATTCTCTCATTACTGTCTTTGTCAATTAGCGTTTCACTGCACATATTGCGCAGAAGGTAGGTCTAGGTTTCGCTACCGTACATCAACTTGTTCTATTCTCTCATCATTTAGGACAATTCTGCATATTGTTTTCTCACCCTTTCCTTCAAAAAACATAGTTTTTATTGTATTTACTTTAATTTGGGGGTCCATGTTTTTCACGCTTGTCTTCAGTTTGCTTAACATTTTTTGCAAGTCTTCGATTGACTCAATCATTCAAACAATTTCATCTGCGAACGCTAACCCACGTACCAATTGGTTTTTCTAATGTATCGTGTTTTGTCTCGTAGTTGTGGTGTCCTATAACTTCACCTCCCAATAACTCTCCAAAAGAGTCTCTCAAAGCGTCTAGTATCCCTTTTGTATCATATAGCATTTCACCCTTGCTATTTCTCATGCCGACTAACTCTGGAATACTACTTTCTTTCATACTGATCAAAGCCCATTTATTAAACAGTTTCTTGTTTCCTCAAAAATCGATTAGAATTTTGCTTTCTTGTTCTTTTTCAATTTTATCTCTACTTTCTTTGACTAGAAGTCTTACTTCCCTCCTTTTGTCTCTGTAATCATTTGGAAATCTATTTCTCTCCTCATCGCTAAGGCCTGTTTTGCTCAACATTCTTAGATACGCTTGCTTTTTTTCGTGTATGGATGTGCGGATTTCACCAGTTCACCACACATCTTTAATTTTGTGAATTTTCTGAATTCCCTGAAATTCATTGAATTCCCTGAATCCCTCAAATTCCTGAAAATTGATGAATTCCTTGAATTCACTAAAATCCTTGATTTCTCTGAATACCCGGAAATCCTTGAATATTATGATTTTACTGAATTCCCTGATCTCCTAAGACTCTGAATCACCTGAATTCCTCAAATATTCTGAATTCCGGAAATTCCTTCAATTCTTTAAATTTTCTGAATTCCTCAAATTCTCTTAATATTGTGAATTTTCTGAAATTCCTGAATTGCATCATTTCTTCTGAATTCCTCGTTATCCTTTGCAATATTTTTAAGTCCTTGCCATTTAAGGAATTCTCGTAATTCAGGAAATTTCACGTATTCTGAGAATTACACAAATTCTAATAATTCAGATGATTTCAAGGATCATAAAATAATTCAAAATAATTTCAAAGAGTTTGAAACAATTGAAAGCTATTCAAAAGAATGAAAAAGATTAAATAGAATTTAAAGAACTATAACGAATTTTAACGAATGCAGTGTGATTTTAATGTAATTAAATTCAAGAGAATCATGTGAATTGAAGGAAATTCAAGTGAATTTAAATGGATTCAAGTTGATTCAAATTCTTTCACATAATATACTAAACAAGAGTGTATTAATCACTGAACGTGTTTGCTGTTTGCTGCAATCCCGAGAAAATAAAAAATAAACGCTAAGTACTCTTGATAGTTGAATGTTTCAAAGATTTTTGTTTTCAATACTTGTATGCATATATGACATATTTTCAGAGAAATAAATACAATTTTCAAACCGAAAAGATGAATTGTCAACCAAAATATTCACTTTATGAAAAAAAGTCGAATTTAAAATAAAAGATGAATTTCTCACAAAATAGTTATATTTCCGATTTAAAAAGATTCATTTTCAACCATTTTCAGTTTATGATATTTATTTTTAACCAAAAAACGAATTTTCCGCAAGATAGTTACATTTTGAACAAAACAAAAAAAGGAATTTTCAACAAAACAGTTCAACTGTGAACTAATTATCAAATGTTCAACACATAATTTCATTTGTAACCAAAAAAGAACAAAGTTCTACTGATGGAGATGTTTTTTAAAAGTAAAGACTGATTTTCAACGAAAGAGCTGAATTTTTTACCTAAAAGTATGAATTAATAATACGAAAGTTTGTTTTCCAAAGAAAAAGAGGAATTTTCTACAGAGACCTTCATTTTCAACCAAAGAGAATGACTTTATAACAAAATTGTTTTATTTTCAACAAAATATTTGCATTTTCTATCACAAAAATTAATTTTCAACAAAATGGTTACATTTTCAACAAAAATATCAATTCTCAACAAAAAATCTAATAGCAGTGGATATTTCAACCAAATAGACGATTTTTTAACGAAGAAAATTAATTTTCTACAAACAAAAAGAACGAATTTTAATCAAAATACATGCATTTTATTCAAATATCAACCAAAAATTAAATGGTTCAATTTCCAGTTAATTTTATTAATTTTAAACAACAAAAAATTTAACAATAACTTGTACGTACCAAGAAAAGGATAAGAGTAAAATTGACGCGATTGGCATGAAATCCCTGCGTAATATGTGCGGTAAAACGCTAATGGACAATGTCAGTTAAGCCATTTTTCTGCTAAACATTTTTTTTTGTATCTCGTTTAGTTTTGTTGGAAAATAGAATTTTCGATTTTCTTGGAAGGATTTTCGTTGAAACAAACCAAAAATGTTGGCAAAAATGTCTGGTAAAAACTGCATTGTTGAATTTGAAGATGAAAAAATAATTTTCAAACAATAGAAACAAATTTTTAACACGAGATAAGTTTTCAACTATCATGATTATTCTTCATCCACAAAAGGTAACTTTTAACAGAGGAATTCAATTATCAACCAAAAATAGAAATTTTTAACTAGCATGATGAATCTTTAGCAAAAAAAATTAATTTTTCAAGGAAAAATGAAGGAGTTAAATTTTAAACAAAGGAATTTCATTTTAAACCAAAAATAGATTAGTTGAGTTTTCAGGTGAATAAATTTAGTTTCAATCGAATAAAGAATAAATTTTCAACAAAAGAGTTGAATTTTTAGCTGAGAGATGTATTTTCCATTAAAATTATGAATATTTAAGTGAGAAGATTAATTTACAATAAAATAATCAAATATTCAACTAAAACAGATGTACTTTAAAACCAAAGGACAAATTCAATAGTTAAATTTTTTATTGAAAAAATTACTTTTTAAACGATAAAAAAGAATTTTCAACACGAGATGAGTTTTCAAAAAGCATGACCAATCTTCAACCAAGAAAGATAATTTTCAACAGAGAAGTCCTAGTTTCAACCAGAAATATAAATTATTAACTAGCATGATGAATCTTAAACAAACAAAAATTAAATTTTAAGAAAGTGGTTCAACTTTCAGCTGCCGGAGATGATTTTTTAAACCAAAAAGCCGATATGTCAACAAAAGAGGTGATTTTTCAACAAAATAGTTTAATTATCAATCGAAAATTCAATAGTTGAATTTTTAATTAAAAAAATTACTTTTTAAACAATAAAAAAGAATTTTCAACACAAGATGAGTTTTCAAAAAAGCATGATCAATCTTCAATCACAAAAGATAATTTTCAACAGAGTAGTCCAAGTTTCAACCAGAAATATAAATTATTAACTAGCATGATGAATCTTAAACAGAAAAAATTAATTTTTAAGAAAGTAGTTCAACTTTCAGCCGCTGAAGATGAGTTTTTAAACAAAAAAGATGATATGTCAACAGAAGAGGTGATTTTTCAAGAAAATAGTTTAATTATCAATCAAAAATTCAATAGCTGAATTAAAAAAATAATAATAATTTTCAAACGAACCCGATCAATCTGAAACTAAAAAGAATAATGTTTAACAAAGTAGTTTAATTTTCAACCAAAAGTAGAGTGGTAAAATTTTCATCTCAACAAAATTATTTATTTTAAATTAGTTCAATTTTCAACCAGAAATATTAGTTTATAACTAACATGATGAATTCTAATAAAAAAGATGAGTTTTTATGAAATCAGTTCAACTTTCAGCTGCCAGAGATGAGATTTTAAACCAAGAGGCCGAATTTTAGAAAGGAGAGTTAATGTTTTAAAAAATTGTTCAATTATCTACGAAAAATGGAATAGGTAATTTTTTAGTTAGAGAAATTAATTTTGTAACCGAAAATGAAATAGTTACACTTTAAACAAATTTAATTTTAAACCCAAAATAGAGAAGTTAAGTTTTCAATTAAATAAAATTATTTTTATCCAAAAAAAGAATGAATTTTCAACAACAAAGTTTAATTTTCGAGCCAGGAGATGTGTTTTCCATTGAAATTATGAATGCTTAAGTAAAAAGATTATTTTTCAAAAAACTAATTAAAATTTCAACGAAAAGAGATGATTTTTAAAACCAAAGCACAATTTTCAACGAAAGAGTGGATTTTTCGAAGATGAAAGATATTCGATCGCAGTCAAGATTACGGAAAAATGTATGCCCGATGCAAAATTAGTTATTGAAGTACTAAAAGCAGTTCACAAAAATAAAAAAAAAAGACTTCACTTAATAAATTGGAAATTTTTCATCATTACAAAATTTGTATCGCTTCTCTTAATTCTCATTTCACATATAGTTAATATATTTTCTTATAAAAATTAAAATATTCAAAATGTTTGAATGGTTTAGATTTGATTTTTATAGTACAGATAGGAAAGTTGTACTTATTGTTGAAAAGTTTAGAAATTATTTTTTTGAAACTGCAAATTTAGCGATTTCATTTTTGGTTGAAAATCTGTTTTTCAGTTGAATATTCAACAATGAAATAACTTTAAAAAAAATTCTACCATAACCTGAAGATAATAATGAATGATCATCATAAAATAATATTCAATTTTATTGTTGAAAATTCATTTTTCTTGATTAAAAATTAACTTCCTGGTCCAAATTTTTTTTTCCCGCTTTGAAAGTCAACCTTTTTATAAAATATTCGTCTTCTTAGCTTGAAAACTCGAATATTTTGTTACTAGTACTAGTACTAGTACTAGTTTTTTTTCAAATTGATAAACAGACATTATGTGAATAAAATGACTGACTTTTGGCTTTTAATGGAAGATACTAGTTCTGAAATATGATAAAGTACTGATGAAGTTCGACTAATTCTCTTACTTCCTTATCACTTATCGAACATTGCAAGTGATCTGAAAATACATTTACCCAATCGCCGAAAAATGTCATATGAATCAATTTCACAATTGAGCCTAACGCAAAACGAGCTAAAAGTAGATATTGGAAAAAAATGCCATATCCGTATGTTATGATTTGATAAGATAAACCATAATCTTATAAAGCAAGGCGGCAGTGAGTCCAAAAGTCATTATCGTAACCAATTAAGTGCTATCGACAATTTCTCTAAAATTTTATTTTTAGTTAGTTTCAAAAAATTGTGAAATAGTTATTAGTTACGAAATGTGTCTCAGTGTGAAACTTGGATGAACAGTCCAGCATTGTCGAACTTTCACTGATTAGAAGCGCAACTACCAGGCAGTTAAGAAGGTAATACCTTTTTCAGAAACTTAGTTTATAAAAATACTAAAACGAAAATTAACAACATTTTTTGGATATTTCCAAAATAAATACGAAATTCTTGAAAAAAGTTGATTAATTGCTCAATTCTTATTCTCAAAATGTCACATTTCTTGTCCATTTCTATTTAAAAATGTTTAGAGATTCAAGGTGCACTATGCTTTTATAGAGCTAAATTTTATTTCATGAAAATCCATTAATAATTGTGTATGACTTGAATTAAATTTTTCAAAAGCAATAGTGAGAAATAAGGTGCAAATAAAGACTAGTATTCGTTAATAAAAAAATATATATGTCTTACTACATGTAGTACCAACATTTTTTTGAGGCAATGCTAATTTTTTTCCTTTAAGTCAAAAACAATAACCATTCTCAATAAATGGGTCTCATTATCATTATATTTTTTCTTAGATAATCTCATTATTATTTTAAATATCATGTGGGCACTACTTCATTTGGAGACAATACAAGTGAAAAGAGAAAGCAGTGAAAGTGTTGAAATAGATATCGCAGATGTCATAAATTCAATCTGTAAACTGTATTGCCAAATTAGTAAACCTTTTCATACAATTTTTATTCAAATTTGTTCTAAACAATGAGTGTCTTTTAAATTAGTTTTGTTTGAAAACATTGTATACTATTTGTTGTTTTAATTTCATTTTTATTTTATTTTTGTATTGTATATTATTATCTTGTCAAACATACTTTTTTTTATGACGCTTCTCAAAAGTCAATTCTTAAATGATACTGCAGACTATCACTGAGTAGCAAGAATTGATAACGCAAACGACTTGGACATTTTTTTATCTAATTAGGAGAGCAGAAAACGTGGAAAAAATGAATGTTTCATTAACTTTATCAATTAACTCAAGAATTAGATACATGATATTAAAGTGAATAAAAAATACATTTCATATATTGTAATAACTTTTAGTATTATAATTGAATCGACTAGAAATATGATTCATCCATTAATTTGAGCTATTCGACTATCTGAAAATATCAGCAGGCCTTCTATCAATAACACTAATTAGTCGATCTATGATTAATTTCACATTTATTCTAGTCATTATGATAACCTTTATTCAATTTTCAATAGTAATTTTAGAAGTTGCAGTTTTATTTATTCAAGCTTATGTATTTTCTATTTTGCGATAATCATGTTCATTGAAAATTAATTAATTAATAATGGAAATACATTTTTATAATCATCCTCATCCTATTCAACTATAATAAGTATTTTCAATAATATTAGGATCAGATATATTTTATTTTATTTCCAATGATGGCAAGGTGTAATTTAAAATAAACTTTGAAAAATATTAAGAATGACAATATTTTTATTTATTCTTTTCGAATTTTGTTGTTGTTGGGATTATTATCATTCTGCTTCATCACTAAATATTTAATTTGAAAAAATTGTACCACCTATAAATATTAAACAGTTTAATCCTTGTGCAATTCCTTTATTAAATACAATTATTTTACTATCATTTGGGATTACAATCGATTGAGCTTATTATTATTTATTACATATATAGTAATAAATTTTGAACAATGGATGTATTATTTTCTCCAATTTTATCAGGATAAATATCTTTTTAATAAATTAAATGTTTTATTAAAATATATTTTTTATTAGAAATATATTAAAATACATTTAAAGCAACATCTTGATATGAATATATATTGTAGATGTAATTTGAATAATTGTCCTTTCAATAATTTATTGATGAAATTATTTTACATAGTATACAAAATGAAGGGCGGCAGTACAGACGTAATACTCAATATTTTCCAAAAATGGGTTCATTAAATAAAAAATGCTTAAAAAATCAAGTACACGTTTTGATAAAAAGGTTTGTTCCCACTTTCAGATTTTATTATAGTAATACAAAAAAATGATTACAATTTTAATAAAAATGTGAGCGTAGTATTTTAGCATAGTAATGAATATTTTCCTTTCCTTCAGAATCGATATTTCTCAAAATATTTACCATTTACTGAATTTTTTTTTAATATATACTCCTTTGACTGGAAAATCATCTATCTCAGTGCGACACCATCACACTAAATTTCAAATTTCTTGAAATAGATTAGTTTCTTTGAATCAAACATTTGTTATTCTTATTTAGTTTCTTCATATCTCAAGAGTAAGTTTTTAGTTTTTAAAAAAATTGAAAATTCAACTTTCAATCGCTGCCCAAACCCGATTTTCAAAACTTGTGAACTTGTAACTTCAAAATTCTTAGACGATTTACACGGAATTAATTATAAATAAAATATTATAACTATATATTTTTTTTGCAAATAAAGTATTTGACAGAATCAACTTCTTTTGTAAATAATTTTGATTATATTTCATCATTGCGTTGACTACTTTTTATTTATTTTTTTTAAATTGGAATTATTTTTTTGAAGTTCTGATTTATAAATTATTAAATTTTCCCAATTATTGAATTTTAAGATAAAATAAATTTTTATCATGAAAATATTCCCATAAATATTAAATTTATTTATTTTTTTACATTATTAATAATATCAAGAATTATGAAAATGACTATAAAATAAAAAATGATTAATTTTTGAATAGTAGATACAAATATATAACATTTATTTTTTGCATTTAGAAATTGTTATAAATAAAAATGTACCTGAGTAATAAGAATAAAGTTTCACTATTTAATCTCGACTTAGCTATACAATTATTCCATCACTTTATTAAATTCTGTAATAATTTTTTTATAATGAAATTTTAACGTTTTTCTATCGATCATATAAATTTAAATTGGAATATAACAAATTAAATGAAAAAATGTGATTATTGTTTTTTATAAAATTAATTTTATATAATTTAGTTAACATTCATGAATAGACTGGAGTGTTTAATATACTTTATTTAATTAAATAAAAAAAAATGTTCTGAAAATGGTAATCAATTTGAAACTAATATGAGTGTACTTGGTTGTTTTAATAATATTCATACTCAAAAATAGTATTATCTGCAAATTTGATATAATTTTCTAATTAATAATATATAATATTGAAAAACTAAATAATAGTCATTCAATTATAGTTCTCATAATATTTTTTTATAATAAATGATAATCATTTTTGTAGAGAATGTTGGTGTTTATTGTCCCAGCGATTATTTAAAGAATAATAATATTGCTAATTTTTGTTGAAGTATATTTTATTTTTCATGAATAATGTTCATTAAGATTCAAAATTGAATAAAACATTAATCGTAATTATACATTATTGTTGATATAATACATAAATAATTATATAAGATAATAAATAAGTTGATTTAAATGTAAATTTCACTTTATTCAAAAATTAAAACTTTTCAATGAAATACTGATAAAAATGTAGTTCCGCATAAAGATAAATCAGAAAAATTTCAATGTATAATAATTAAAGCTACTTTATTCATTTGAAACTCCTATGAAACGATTATCTTGAAATAAGACAAATTTTAATATTACATAAGAATTTACATAGAAAAACAACATAATTGGTTAAATTTTACGATAATATTAATATTGTTAGTCCTGATTGGCTTCAAGTAGAAAAATCAATCATTCTGTTGAAGTCAAACTCTGTTACTGCATTTTTTCTAGAGATTAATAATATTATTGAGCTAATGAATATACAATTTTTTGATTCTTTGTAATGTTAAGTTATAAGAATATATATTTTAATTGAAAATAAGCAATCAGTAAGAAATCAAACTTAATAATCCATCTTATTCTCAAATCATTCTAATAATTTAGCTCTAATAATTATTTAAATAATTGAAATAACAAATAGTAATGGAAAAATAAAATTTTTTTTTATCTTTTATCATATGTTTTTCACTATCAATTATAATCATTGATGAAACGAATATTACTACATTTATAAATATTAATATTATTCAACCAACAAAATAGACATTTTTTTACAGGATGTATTCAAAATGTTTTTCCGTAATATTTACGTTGATAACGTTACTCAAGAGTGGAAAATCAGAGGGAGAAGATTCGATCTATACTATTCCAGTAAACAATGAATTAATAAATTGTGATCACTCATCTGAAATTTTTAATATTTCATCTCCAAGAAAGTTACTCAAGGAATATAAAGATGAAGATTATCGTTTACCAAAAACAGTTTTACCATATTATTATGACATATCTATATTTTTGAAAAAAGATTTCGCCTTTCGTGGACTCACAAAAATTAATGCGACAATTGCAAGTAAAACTGATGAAATAGTATTACACCGGGGCAATATTCAAATAGAAAGAATTACAATTACTTTGGACGACAGAGTGGTGAAATCAAGCGATAAATATGACAATGTCACTGAAAAGCTTACAATTAAACTCGAAGAATCGCTAGAAAAAAATGGTAGCATTTTAATTGCAATAGACTATAATGGACAAGTCCGGGATGATTTAATAGGATTTTATAAAAGCTCTTATTTTAATGCAACCGATGAATTAACGTAAGTAGACTACATTTTTCATATTATTTAAAAATTCTATGCAAACTTTAGGGTTAGGGTTGCTACAAGACCTGGAAATCCTGGAAGACTTAGGAAGTTCATGTAATTTTCAAAAAGTTCTGGAAAACATGGAAAAGTCATGAATTTTTAAACAAATTTCTGCATTTATTTTATTCGCACCTACCGTAGAATCATCTAACTTCAGATGTGGACCCAAACTTTGGACACCCAATTTTTATTTCTTCTACATTAGCAAATAATCTGAGAGCAATGAAAACTTTGGGTCCGAAGTAAGGAATAAAGTAAAAAACTAATTTTGTTTTCGGATAAATAATTATGAATTCAAGAAAAATAGGTGTCAAAGTCTTAATTGTTATTGTAGCACTTCACGGTGAACTTAAAATTTGCGAATTGATAGGAATTTATTTATTTACTAATGAAAATAATATGATTATAATTTTAGAATTTTAATAAATTTCATAATAATATCAGTGAGAATTGTCTAGAATTCAATAATTATTGAAATAAGTCTAAAATTTCGAATAAGTGATAAATTTTGAAAATAAATTCTGAGCACTGCAAAATTACCAAAAAAAAATCCGAAATAGTAAATTTGCGAGAGAGGAAATTGACTAAAAATGAAATTTTCCGAATGTTCACATTACTGACAAAAATAAAAGTACCGAAAATGTTTATTAACAAAATTGAAATATTGAGGAATGTCAAAAATCAGAAATTAATAAATTATATCTAATACTTGTATGTGTTATAATAATATTTTATTCAGTATGTATAGTAAATTTTCGTCAAATTCAAAAAAGTAATTACTGACACAGAAATTTTTCAAAAATAAAAATTCCTGAAAGAAAATAAAACGACGAAAAATATTGATCGTCGCTTTCTTCCCTAAACATTGAAGTCAGAATTTTAAATTTCCCAAAAATAGTAAATTGCTAAATTTTAAAATTCCGGAAAGTAGTAAAATACCCAATTTGCTAATTCGCAAACCAAAAAAGTTGATACTTTTATGTTTTTGACTAATAATTTATCTTAATTTAAAAATTTGGGAATTAGATAATTCGCGTTTAAAAATTTTGAATATTCAAAATATCTGGAATAATAATTTTCGGTAGTTTTATTTATTTTGGAAATTTTCATCATTCAAAAGGTTTATGTTTTGGTAATTATTGTTTCAGTATTTTTCACATTCGCGATTTTGAAAATTTGACAAAATCATATTACACCCGAAATTTTTAATTTCCTTAGACAAAACATTATCTTCCAAATAGTAAACTTTCTTTAAATCTCAACAAAATAATTACAGAAACAGAAAATTTTCGCATAGTTAAAAATTTTCAAAAGCAAATAAAAATACCGGAAATGTTTATTTGTTGGCTTACTTCCTAAACAGTCAAGACTGAATTCTTAAATTCTGGAAAATAGTAAGCTGCTGAATTTTTCAATTCTCGAAAAAAATATATTTAATAGATTTTTCTGTTAAAGTAACCCTTTATTTTAATTTAAAAATTCGCAAATTTAATAATTTTGGGAATGGAAAAATTCAGATTTTAAAATTCTTTAAATTTAAATTTTCGGGAATAAACATTTTCATTGTTTTTATTTATATTCGGAAATTTTCATTGTTCAAGGAATGTCTTGATAATTATGTTTTGATTATTATCCTTCCACATTCGGGACTTTGAAAATTTGGCGAAATCATGTCATACCAGGAATTTTTAATTTTTCAAGACATTTTCTTTCACAAATAGAAAACTTTCTTTAAATTTGGAAAAAATATATTTTAGTTAATTTTTCGGTTAATTTCCCATTCCCGAAAAAAATACTCAATAGTTTTTTTTTGTTAGAATAATATTTTAGTTTAATTTAAAAATTCGTAAATTTACTAATTTGGGGAATTGGCGAATTCGGAGTTCGAAATTTTTAAAATTTCAAATATTCGGCATAAATATTTTCAGTAATTTAATCTATTTCTGAGAATTGTCATTATCAACAAAATTTCTATTATGGTGATTATCCTTTGAGTATTTTTCCACATTTTAGACTTTGAGAAATTGCAAAATCATATTACACCAGAAATTTTAAATTTGTTAGGACAAACTTTTGTTTTCAAATAGCAAACTTTCGTTAAATTTTGAGAAAATAATTATGTAGACAGACATTTTTCAAAAAATAAAAAGTCCTGAAATGAAATAATACTCCCAAAGATGTTCATTCGTCGGGGTTTTCCTAAATATTAAGGTCTTCAAATATTCAAAATTTCAATTAATATTCAATTATTATTATAAATATTTATGTTTCGAACATTATTTTTTCAGTTTCGGGATTTTGAAAATTTGGCAAAATCATGTTATACTAGAAATTTTAAATTATTTAGGATAACATTTTCTTTTACAAATACTAAACTTCCATTAAATTTTGAAAAAATAATTACCAAAACAGAAATTTTTCGAAAAGTTCAAACTCCGGAAAAAAACTGCCGAAAATTTGAATTCGTCGGTTGATTTCCTAAATATTAAAGCCCGCATTTTAAAATTCACAAAAAGAGTGAATTACTGAATTTTCAAATTTCGGAAAATAGCAATCTGCCGAATTTTTCGATTCCCGCAAAAAAAAGTTTTTTTTTCCTGTTAGAATAATGTTTTATTTCAATTCGTTAACTATGAAAATTTACTAATTTCTGGAATTGGAAAATTCTGGTCGTAAAATTTTGTAAATTTCAAATATCTGGAATAAAAATGTTTGATAGTCTCATTCATGATGGAAATTTTCATTTTTTTTTTAATATTGAGTTTTGGTAACTACTTTTTCGGTCTCTTCACATATTACTGAAAAACTGTAACAACTAGCTTAATTGGAAGTTTCAAATTGCCGTTTTTTTCTTAGAAATTCATAATTTTCTTCAAAAAACTATCAAAAATGACGGAAAATTCGACCATTAATATGACTGTTGTGACAATTTATTCCTACAATAAAATAGAATAAATTGGAATAAATTGCAATAATGTTCATTAATCTGAGATTTGTAATTTTTTGTCCTATAATTACTTGTAAAATTTGGTAAAAGTGTCAGAATTCTATCGAAAACTTGGATTTCATAGTGGATTGCAATTGGTGATTTAAAATTTTTCGTTTAATTGTGAAAAATTGTAGAAAATTACAGGAACTATTGCGGAAAATTCCATGTTACTGGACAATTCAAAAACTGAAAGAATGATTCTTCTAGAAATTACAAGTTTTTGCTAGAATTCTGATGCTTGGACCAAATTTGACAAGTAATTTCAAATTTTTGGAAAAATTACAATTTTCTCAATGGTTCATTCATTTGCACTTTATTGTATTATATCTTGAAAATAAATTTCTAACAGGATTGTGGGGGAGTTGCAGATTTCATATTTTTTCGTATAAAATTGTAGCTGTTCATAATTATGAGCAGAAATTTTTAATTTTTCAAGAACAAATTTCAAAAACTGCATCCAGCTTTTGGGAATCAGAACTTTCTGTAGGAAGTTATAGTCTTTTATCAAAAGTTTAAAAAAATTAAGAAAAACTAAACCATTTTAATGAGGTTCTAGATTTGCCTACTTTTGTATAGAAAATTCTAACTATTCACAATTTAGTGTAGAAATTGGTATCTTTTTACAAAGTAATACTTTTTCGGATGCATATTTTCATAAATTTTCATACAAAGGTATACCTTTTTTTGATTTATTATTTTTTTTTTTCAATTATTTTTTTTCACATAAGTATTTGTAGAAATAAGTAGCGACCCCGTAGCAACCCTTTGATTAGATTTTTATACATATAAAAAATTATATTAAAAATTGTTTAGATATTTATTTGCAACGCAATTTCAAGCAGTGCACGCTAGACACGCATTTCCTTGTTTCGACGAACCTTCTTTTAAAGCACAATTTAAACTCAAGATTCGTAAAAACAAAAATTATAAATGTTTGAGTAATATGCGAGCCACAACCACAAGCAACGGGTAAGCATACATAATTGATAATATCTACTATTTCCACAACTCTCTACGTTAAAGATAATTTTTTCTATATTTATAGAACAGGCGATATTAGTGATGTCTTTTTTGAGGAAAGTGTGCCAATGTCAACGTACTTGGTTGCTTTCGTAATATCTGATTTAGAATCCAGAGGTACTGAAAACTTTAGTGTCTGGGCCAGAAAAGAAGTGATTGATCAAGGAGACTATGCTTTAAATATTGGAAATAAAAGTTTGAGTTTTTTTGAAAAAACTTTCAATCAGAAGTATCAGTTAGATAAAATGGATATGGCGGCTATTCCTGATTTCTCTGCAGGTGCAATGGAAAATTGGGGCCTCATACTTTACAAGGAGGAATTAATGCTTTATCACAAGGACGAATCATCTGATGCTTCTCAGCAGAAAATTGCAGCTACGATTGTTCATGAAATTACGCATATGTGGCTGGGAAATTTAGTGACACACGAGTGGTGGGGTGTTCTTTGGCTGACTGAGGGCTTCGCCAGATATTATGAATATATGGCTACAGCAGAGGTATTACATTTCTTATATCGAATTTTTCAGTTTTGAGATCAAATTCGAAATCAGCGGCCTGAAAACACCCCTTATACCAAGTTTCATACAAATATGTTAATATTTAGTAAGATTGGCTGCCATATTGGATCCTCGATTCGAAATTTTCAAATTTTTAGATCAGATTTGAAGTCAGCGACCCCACAAGCCACTTTATACTAATTCTATGATAACTAAAATTATGGCAGCCATTTTGGGTCGGCTATTAAAATTTTTTTCATTTTGACACCAAATTCGAAGCCAGCAACCAAAACAATCAGCTTCTATCAAGTTTCCAAAAAACCCGTACACCAAGTTTGATACGAATTTGCCCATTTCTTGAAATTCTGACTGCCGTATTGGATGCTATGTTTAATTTTCAAATTTCGACGTCAGATTCGATTTTACATTTTTCATTTTTAAATTTGTATATCAAATTTGAATTCTGCAACCCTAACAAACCAAAATACTAATCTCGATACAAATGCGACAAATCCTGAAATTATGACTGCCATATTGGATTTGCTATTTTAAATTTTCAAGTTTTCACATCAAAATCAGAGTCAGCGACACAAGCACCAACTTATACCAAGTTTTATGGAAATTCGAGAAAATCTGGAAATAACAAGCGCCATATTAGATCCTTTATTATAATTTTTCAAATTTTGATATTAAATTTGAAGTCAGTGACCCCAAAACCCGTCACATACCAAATTTTGAAATTTTCAAATACAATTTGAAGTCAGAAACCCCAAAAAAACCATTTCATAAGGTTCCATACATATAATTTGTACTGTCGTATTGAATCCTTTGATCCGCTATTTTAAATTTTCAAATTTTGATATCAAATTCCATATGAACGCCTCCAAAAACCCCTGTACACCAAGCTTTATACAAATGCCACGAAATCATGAAATGATAACCGCCATATTAGATACACAAACCCAAGAAACTTTTACAAAATTGTATGCAAATATGTAAATATTAATGAATTTTGGCCACCATTTCAATTTTTTTCGATTTTTTCAATTTTAACCGGAATTTAGAAATCACAGACTCCAAAAATCCGCTTGTATCACAAATTTTTTTAAAATTATTTTGGTCGCCATATTGGATGCTCTGTTCCAAATTTTAATTTTGATATCAAATTCAAAGTCAGGGACCCCGAAAACCACCACGTACCAAGTGCTATACAAACCTAGAGAAATCTTGAAAATATAACAGCCATATTAGGAACGCCATTTTGAATTTTGGAATTTCGAGATTGAATTCAAACTCAGCGACTCCAAAATCCATCTTTAACCAAGTTTCATACAAATATGTGAAATTTTTGGAATTTTGTTCGCCATATTGGATCCTTTGATCCGTCAGTTGGAATTTTTAAATTTGGACACTAGATTTGAAATCAGCTATCCAAACAATCTTTATATGCTATGTTTCATGAAAATCAGACAAAATACGATATGATGACCACTATATTAAATGCGCCATTGTGAATGTTTACGTTTTTTATCAAATTCGAAGTCATGGCCCAAAAAAACCCTAATACCAAGTTTCGTACATATCCAACAAAATTTTGAAATTATGACTGCCATATTGGATTCTCCATTCATAATTTATAATTTTGACATGAAATTTGACTTCAGCGGCCCCAAGAAACTCCATATGAGAAGTTTTATACAAATATGTGAAAATTGAACAATTTGGCACCCATACTGGATTCTATTGTTTACATTTTTTAATTTTTGACAATTATTTCAAATTCACTTACCTCAAAAACCCGTCAATACCAAGTTTCATACCAATATTTTCAAATTGTTTTGGCCGCCATATTGGATCCTTTGATCCGTCAGTTGGGACTTTCAAATTTTGACACCAGTTTCGAAATCAGCGACTGCAAACCCCCTGTATACCAAGTTTTATACAAATTTGTAAGAATTCTGTAATTTTAGCCACCACATTGCATCCTGAAATTTATATTTTCAAATTTTTACATCGAATTTAAAGTCGAATATCCCAAAAACACCTTCATGACAAGTTAAATACATATCTGACAAAATTTTGAAATTATGACCGCGATATTGGATTCTCCATTTTGAATTTTGGTCGCTATTTTAAATCCTCTGATCCTCCATTTTCAATTTTGACATTCAATCTACATGTCATTGACCCAAAAAAAAACCCTATACCAAGTTTCATTATTATTATCAATCCGGTCGGTACGGTAGAAACCTTTGCCCGTAGTCCGTCTCTAGTGGAATGTCAACGAATAAGAGATATCACAGTTATCACTATTTTTATTAAAAATAACTTATTCTTCTTGCTGGACATGTTGAAAGGTAATTTTTCTAGTACATAAAATACCACAGACGCGAACCATAATGTTTTCCCATCTTCAAATGTTTTGATTTTTATGAAAAGCTGCGGTCGGCTTTGCCTTCCGATGTGGGGCAAAGCCGACGAAATACAGCTTGTTAGAAATAATTAAAAGATTAAATCATTGTTTTATTCATGTAACTAATACTTATAGAAATATGATATACAATAATGTAGGCCTCGAAATGAAAAAAAAATGGATCAATTCTACATCTCATTAACTTTAAAAAAATCATTGACTGTTAACTCGTCGGCGCTGCCCCTCCTTACCCTATTAACCACATAGACAAGAATATAAACCCAAGTGGCCAGCATACCGCTATTTCATCGATTTTTAAACAATTCCACCAGTAGCACACTTTTCATCTACACATTTTCTGTCTTCGACACTAAAAAATATATTCGAGAATTCCCGTTTGAAATTAAATATCTAATAAAATTAGGAATATTAAAACTAATACATTTTCAATCTTTACTAGCTCAAGACAAAATGATGAATAACAGCTTTTCTCAATCAGGCAGGAAATAATTTCAAAACATTAAAATTTGTACATTTCTAATGTTTTGAATCAAAACTTGATGGTGTTTTACATTCTCATCAATGAGAAGGTATTGGTTTTATGTGAAAAATGACTTTGGCGGATTTCATCAAATGTCGAAGTTTTGCGCCCCCCTGAATCCGAAAAAACAGGTTTTATGATGGTGTCTGTCTGTCGTCACCGTTGTTGTTGTCATTTTGTTTTTGTCTGTATACGGGATAACTTTTGAAAGACTAATCGGATATGATTATGCTTTGGCAAAAAGTTTTAGGGACGAAAAAGAAAGATCGACTTTGTCAAACAGCTATTTTGGATAAAGATTCAAAAAGTTAGAGCATTTTCAAAATTTTCGAGACTATTTTTTTCGAAATTCTATGTACGGCTATTCATAGTACTCAAAAAGATGAACAATTTATCCTCATGATTTATTTCGATCAAAAAAATTACCAGAGTTAGAAAATTGTAAAATTCAGGAAAACAAACGAAAATAAAAATTTTAAGCCAAACAACGCACAATATGAAAAAATGTCAGGAGAAGAAAAGCGTTGCTTTTTAAAAGCCCTACAAGCTTCTCATAATAACTTTCTAAATTTATGGAAGGACGACACAAGTTGCAATAAAATGTTTAATAAAAAAATGTTTTTTTTCAATAGAATTCGCATTTTTTTAACGATAGAAACAAGACAATGAAAATACGTGTGTTTCACTGTCAGTTCATATTATGAATTGTAATAATATACATGTATTGAAATGATATAAATTTTTCAGGATAGCTGAGAATAAAATTTAATGCAAAATAAAGAACAAATATTAAAGTAATCATGATAAATACAATTTTTACTTTATTTTGCAATATCTGACTCAGCAATCCCAGGCTGAGGTACATAAATAAATCTAAGATAAATTTGATATAAAAGTGTTGAAGGTAATGTAGAAAAGTTCGCAGTTTGCACAAAATCGAGTGCAAAGCACGAGAATCATGATGAGAATGTGTTCGTTAAAGCCGAAGGAGCTTTAACAAAAGAGAATTCACAACCATCAATATACAGTTGTCAATGCGTTGACCTTTAGTTTTAAAAAGTATGTGCACGTATGTGGGAGGAGTACAAAGACCGAGCACGTAGCGCGAGGTAAATACATTATCGAACTCAAAGCGCGAGTACCACCAGAGGCGCACAAACTTGTGAACCGCGCGCGTAGCGCGCGAAGGGAGTGCACCCGCGTGGCGGGCAGATTTTTTTTTAATTCTTACACTTTGAATTCTTTTGATTTCTTATAATCCAAAAACTTTATTGATTTTAATTCACTTAAAGTTCTAGCTAGACTTACAATTAGAACATTTCTTAATTTCTTCAAATAGAGGGAATATGTATTTTATTAAAGTTTCCCAAAATTTGAAAGGACTTCATTTTAAAAACGACAAATAAGCTTGGCAAAAATTATAATGAGAACTTTCTTAATTTGCAAAGCATCAAGTGGGACCTTTCCTAATTTATAGAGCGTCAAGATTTAAAATCTCTTATTTGAGGCGGGTAGTAATGATTGCAAATATAAAAACTGCATGGAATAATATTTTTTTCACAGGAATTGATTTCATAAATTTCATAATCTCAGTTAAAAAGATTCAATGTTTTGCTATGTAATAGAATTTATGCAATATTCGGAAACTCCATGCCCCGTCTCTATGCCGACCTTTACATATACTATTTATTGGCCTATGTATATATGAAAACAGTGTACACTTTTCATACTTGTCGACCGTGGCCTACGAACGTCGCGTCGTCGTGACGACGTCTACACTCGCTGTGTCGATTCCGTCGACAGAAGGTCTGACAAGGTGACGGTTTACACATTCCTCGATTTAAAAGAAAAAAATTTGTTATTAAAATTTTTTTCAGTTTTTAACCAGAAAAGTTCTTAGTATTTTATTTTAAATCAAAATGGGACTCTTTAAAATGAATGCCGTTTTGTATTCGTTATCTTTTAAACTCTAAAAATCTTACCCGGTTTTAAAAGTGAAAAGTGAAATATAGTACTTTGAAGTTAAATCCAACGGTGACGATTTTCACATCAGTGTTTAACATTTATCTGAAAATTATTTAGTTTTATATCAAATTTTTTGAAAATTGAAAGATGACGCCGGTTTTATGAAGTATATTTCTAACAATCTTGATTAATAGGTAGCGCATTTTTACAAATTGCAAGCCCTTCTTAGTCTTATTGAAACAAAAAATAGAATTTATTTTCTCAATATAAATGCTTCAGTTTTACGACGCGACAATTTTCGTCCGTATTTTCCTTTGTTCGCAATATTTGAACATTTTTATTTTCAGCTGGCAGGATTCACGTCCCGCGTTAATCCTGCGGAAATGTCCCTTCCAATGACAAATATTCATAATGGAAATGGGTCCACTTTCCAAATGAACCGAGCCGATCGACCCGACGATATTCGGAATCGAATAATTGGAGGTGAGTTTTTCCCATTTTGAAATAAAAGTCCTCTTTAATCTCACAATAATAAACCGTATTTTTTTAATTATTTGAAATTTTTAAAATAAATGTACTTTGAATTCGATTTACAATATAGAAGATTATCATAATCTGTCAGTTTCTGGGAATTTTACATTGTGACGTTGATGGCAATTTATTTCAGATTTATTTGCAATTCTCTGACTTATATGGTATTCTTATTAATTAAGTAGCTACGAACATGACATTGCATGAAACCCATTCTTAGAATAGTGTGCAAAGCCGAATGCCATTTTTGCTATTCTGATAAAAACTAAACTAATTCAAAGGTATAATTTTATTCAGATTAAAAAATATTAAGAATTTCATAGGGAATTTCAACCATAAATAAACTAATTTTGTGATCAATGGATCTTAAAATACTTCTCCATCAGAAAATATAATTAAATGTTATATGTATTTAATATAGTAAATTGAGTTAATTTAATTAAATTTGTCAATTGCATTTAAATCTAAATTTCATAACAATTAAAGAAAAAAAAAGAATCTCGATTTCTCCGTACCTTACAGAGCACCCGAACGGCAGTCTCAAGACCTGGGTTCGATTCCCAGCAGAGCTATAGAATATTTGTTCATGAAAAGAAATATAAATATGTAAATACGTGACCAGTAGACCAACTATCAATTAACATCTAGAACAACAATGCATAATAATTAAATGTAAATCTTCATAAGTCAAGTTTCGATAATTTAGTTTTTCCGTGTAGTTTTAAAGGTTCTTTAATTAAAAATTTTTCCAATTGAATTGAATTTCAAAAGTTCCCTTTGTTTGGACTGTAAATATTCTTACTTAGAGGAAGTAATCTTAAAAAATTACTGTTTTATCGATTGCTATCACTTCTATAATAGCTATCAAAATTAGCTTTACACAGTATAAAAGCTTAGGGAATATTATAGGTATAACTATGTCATCAGTGAATTATTAAAGATAATGTAAGGAAGGTCAACACTCAACATCTAATATTTGATACACGTATGACAATTTTCAAAAAGAGGTTTTCCCATTTTAACATGCATAGTTCATAACATCATCTATAAAAACGACATTAGACTCTTTTTTTTGAACAACTTGGTTCCACATTAAATGAGATATCTATTTCAAAATTTGTATATTTTTTTAAAATTTGTTCTTATATTTAGGATTGACTCTAAAAAAATTTCAAGTAGTTTACTTCAGATGCAGTCATAGTTCATAAAACTTGATTGAGAACACGATATGTGTTCATGACGTGGTTTATAGTAAACCCTAAGTAGAACAAAAGAACAAACTATGCAATGTCTGACCATGGATGAATTTACTACTAGAGCTAAAAATACTGCATTTCAATCCTATTTTCAACTTCAAACAAGAGCGAGGTGATTTTTATAAATATTAAAAATCATTCCTAAAAATCAAAAAGATGTCATCAATTGAAATCGGCGACAAAGTTTATTTATAAATTACTTGACTGTACTTAACAGTACTTGACATAATAATTAAATGAAACAATATTGTGCACTGTACAGTTATTGTATAATTTTCAATAATTAATCTGCAAAAAATCAGAAAAATAAGGTTTTTCCTTATAAATATCTAAATGAAGCAAATTTTTTCAGTGTTAGGAGATCTACAGCTCATTATATAGTTTCTCCGTTGGGAATTCCAAATTCAAATATTATATTAATTATATTTACAGGAGAGTATTATGAAAGCGATTATTGCAAAGTATGATGATCCTCTTTAAGACGCTAATGGGTTAGTTTTAATTGAAAGCCGATAATGAGCTTGTTACATATAAATTAGTATGTAAATGCTGAAAATTATTAGAAAATAACTTATATTGTAAAAATATTCGCACTGAATCAATTAAAATTGATAATTCTCTTAGTAATCAACATATATTAACAATTAAATAAATTTAATAATATCTAGTTCTTATAATAATTATATAATTCAGAATTCTGCAAAATTGAAAAAAATATAAATTTACTGCACAGCGCAAAACAACAAGTTCTGTTTCTAAAATGTAAATCAATATTTCACTCTACAAGCTATATTTTCCCAGAATACAATATTCCAGGAAAATCTCAGTTAATTTCAAAATGCAGAAATTTTAAAAAAATTTGAAAATTTTACGAAGTAGTATTCTTTTATAAAACAATTTTTATAATGAAAAAAAGTGCTTTCATTGACTTATGGAATTTTATTTTAAATTGATATCCTATTTTAAAATTCTAAACTTGATTTGCCCTTTTACCTATCGAATTAATTTTATAGACATTTTGAAATTTTATTATTTTTAATTAATTAATTACTTCATTTGCCGAAGATTATGGAACGATTTACCTGAAGACTGAATTTTCCTAGCTAATTTTTATTTCAATTTTGATTTTCTGAAACCTGATAGATTTTAATTTTAAAAACGGAAGGTGTTCATTTTTATTCCATATTCATGCTATTTTCCCCCTATTTCCACCCCGCCTGAATGTAATTATCAAAATTTTAGACCTCCTCTCCCCAAGTAAGGTTTTTTCTTAAAGTAAATGTATATTGTATGCAACTTTAACATAAGCGTAAGATCTTGGCGAGCCCCACCCCATGCCCCCAAAAGCCTCACGAATTTATGTACGGAGCCAAAGCTTGGAGTCTTAACTTGCAAATTACAAATTTGAACAATTCTAACTTTTAAATACTGAACGCGAAGATTTTCAATTTCTTAAAAGTTCAATCAGGAAGGTTTTCACTTTTGAAAGTCTTGAATTTTAAATTTGATTTCCCCATATTAATAAATTCAGATTTTAATTTTTTAAATTGAACAAATTTGATTAATTTTATTTAAAGTTTCAGGAGTCTAAATCTTAAGCTCTTTTAAATGTAGAAGCATCTAAATGAGAATTGCAAGGCTCTGACAGACGCGTTGTGTCGCGTGTCAGAGACCGGAGGCTTGCTTCTCTTCACCCACTCAAAGGAGACCTTCAGTTATTTTTTTGACTTCATAGAGTATTCTTCTCTCTCCCTCTCCCCCCCCCCCTCTCTCGATTATCCCGAAGAAAATGGTCTTACAGTTTATTATTAATAAAACTGAAGTGCTTGTTCAACCTATTGGAAAGTAGATCGCTGGAAACTTTTTCACGACATTAAATATAAGAGAACATACATTTTTATACTCCTACATGTACGTGAGTTATTATTTTCTTTATGTAAGATTTCAATTTCAGTTAACGTTTACCGAAGATGTTTACGAAACCCTTTTTTCTAAATAAGAAGAAAAAATGGGACACAGTTCTATCCTATTTATATCCTTCCCCATAACCAGATTCTCCCTTCTCTAAATAATGAAATTGTACACCACTTCCCCTAAGATAATACTAAACCCTTCGACTATTTCTCACTCTTCAATCTCTAAAGAGCCATCACTTTTTTATACAGTGTCTGTTTGTAAATCTATGTATTATACATAAACCATTAAAACCCGCCTATTACACCAGGTTTATACGCTCCCATCATAATAATATTTTAGAGGAAAATCATTATAGGCCGATAATGATTTTTCTATAATTTTTTCACTATTTCATGAAAGATCATTGCAGAAATTGTATAGGACAGTAATTAGGAATTAGGAAACAATTCACTTAAGATTCATTATAATGAATCTCTCAAACCATTAAGGGGCCATCCATTAATTACGTAAGGGCGATTTTGACCATTTCTGACCCCCCCCCCTTCTTATGTAATATTTAACATAGATTTTTTCTGAACAGCGTTGAATAGTTACATATCATTAGAAAAACTAAAACACGCGATTTTAAAAATTGTAAAATGGGTAGTTTGAGCAGAATTAATGTAGCTACTGTGATTGTTCGAATTGAAACAATAATTGACGTAGAAAGATATTACGTAAGAATGGTTTAACCCCCCCCCCCACCCGTGGTAAGGTCATGTAGAGATTTAAAACAAAAACCCTCCCCGTCCGGACCCTTAAGTAATTAATGAATGGCCCCTAAGCCCTTTTGGATAGAGGGGTGTAGGAGCAGATTACATGCTTTGCTTCGCGTGGGAATAGTGGGAATATCGAAGAGGAGTCTTTATAGAGCAATTGCGGATCGCCGCACAAAAGGGAGACGCGATTACAGAGAGAAGGTTAAGACAGTGCGTAAGAGAGAGAGACAGAGACTTTAGTTAGAGAGAGACAGACACTTCCGTTCGGTCGTTCAGTCGTTTTTTTCTATACACTTCCATCCCAAAAGAAGTTTCACTTCAAAAATTACTACCAGGAACTATTATCAGTAACATACCTAAATCATTTTTAAAACTATAAGTGGATAATCGAAGTGAATTTTTTCAGATATATTGACCAAACTTTGTAAATATACAGAACCTACCAAAGTACAAATATTGATTGAATGAAATATGAATTCAAAATGGAAGAAATCCGCGACCCTCAAAATTTAAACAAAATGCTTAAGAAAAAGTTAACTGCAGAGAAATTGATTACTGTATGTGAATTTGTTATTATTACTAAAGACATTAATGAAATCATAACCAAAACATTAAATGGAAAAAAAACTCAGCCAATTACCTACATAAATTTTAATATTTTATTTATTTATGTTTAAGGTAATGCAAGTTGTCAAATCACAAAATACAGCCAAGTACGAATAGCAGTCAAGAGAATAGCTTTTGAGTAGCATTCAAGTAAATATATAGATAGATAAATGTTTATTTTTCGGCCTGCTGGCCTTAAAAAATTTACGTGCTTACGCTTCCATTTTTTACCAAATTTTCTTAAAAATAACCCTTAAAAACTAACATCCAACCACACCTAATCTCTAAGACCGCTCGCGCTTATCGCCTTGCCTTCCTCGCTTCGCCTCGCCTGACACGCATGTCCCTACTTTCTCGCGTTGCCTTGCCCTTTTGTCCTACCTTTCATGCATCAATATCTGCATGCTTGTCCCACTCTTTTCTACCTCCTCGCGCTCCTCCAACCAGTGCTCCACTCTTGCATCCCCCTTCCGGCACAGTTCACACATCCTCTTCTCCCTAGAAAGTCAGAACCTATTAAAACCCTCCATGCACCCACATCTCATTCTCACTATAAGCTCCTGACTTCCCTTTTCTCCTTTCTCACACAAATATTATGCACTATCCCTTGGCATAATCCACCCATAGTTCCCGTTAAAGCTTGACTCTTATTCTCTCCTCCCCTGCTGCTTTCTCTTTCTCCATGCCATTTTCCTCAACCATCTCATATGCCTTCCTTTTTTCCTCGCGCATCCTTCTCACTTCATCCATCTGCAGTCCATTCGTTCTAAAATACCTTTCCCTTTCAACCTCCATCTTCCCTCCTCCTGTCCTGTTCTCCTTCTAAGGGACTGGATGCAGAATAGAGGCTGGGAGGTGGCGAATGGTATGGTAACAGGGGTGGAGAGGGAGAATACACTTATGTGAGATAGGTGGGGGTATCTGTGATAGACTATGTGTTCAAGAATATGCAAAGTTGGGAGGAGATGGAGAAATTCGCAGTAGAAGGGAGGGTGGTATCAGACCATCAGCCATTAAGATTATCGACAAGAGGGTAAGGCGGCGGAAGGCAAGGTGAGGAAGAAGTCTCGTTAGAGCAGAGGGTGACCTGGACGAGGGAGGCGATAGAGAAGTATCTGGAGCTATTAGGAAAGGTACGCTTTGAAGGGGAGTCGGTGGAAGATATATATAAGGATCTGAAAGAGAAAGTGAAAAAGTATGTGCAAAAGAAGGTATTTAGAAAGAAGAAAAAAGGAATGGTGAAGCGGTGGTGGGATAGGGAATGTAAAAAGATGAAAAGAAAGGTGAAAAGGAAGTTCAAGAAGTGGAAAGAGGGAACTGCGAAAAGGCAGGAGTACGTAGAAATGAGGAAGGAGTTTATGTTGACGTATAAGAAGAAAGATCAGGAAAAGGAGAAAGATCTGGAAGAGGAGTTGAGAAGTGTTAATAGACTTAGGAAAAGTAGGGTGGGGATAAGCGAGAAGATAGGGAGTGAGGAGTGGAGGGAATTATTTAAAAAATCATTTCAGGGCTCAGATTCACGGAAGAGAGATGAGGGGAGTAGAAAAACGTGGGAGGTAGATGGAGAGGAGTTGCATGATGAGGAGATAGAGAAGCAGATACGGAAGTTGATAAGTTCTAAGGCAGCAGGGCTGTACGGGGTAGAGAACGAAGCGTGGCTGTTTAGCACACAAGAGGTTAGGGAGAGGCTGAAGGGGATATTGAAGAAAGTATGGAGGGGGGAGGCATTCCCAAGAGGGTGGAGGGAAGGGGTTGATTGTGCCACTGTATAAGAAAGGGGATAGGGATAGGCAGGAAAATTATAGTGGGATTACGCTAATGAATACGGCGTATAAAATATACGCGATGGTGTTGGCGGACAGGCTGTGGAAGGATGTTGAGGGGAAAGGAATATTGCCGAGACGCAGGCGGGCTTTAGGGAGGGCAGGAGCACTATTGAAAGTGTACGCGTTTTTTGTGGATCTCAAAGGCGCGTTTCCTTCGGTGGATAGGGGGAGGTTGCAGGAGGCGATGAAGGAGAGGGAAGTGGAGAGAGGCCTGATCGATAGGGTAAGGGTGGTATATGAAGAGACAAAAGATAGGGTGAGAGGAGAGGAGGGAATTTCGGAGGGTTTCTGGATGGATAGGGGGTTAAGGCAAGGGTGTCCGCTTAGTCTAACGCTTTTTGCGATTTTAATCGCGGATATGGAAAGTAAGCAAGCGGCTGGATAAGGCAGGAGGAGGTAGGGTAGGAGGGGTAAGGATATGGTCACTCGCGTATGCAGATGACATAGTGCTGCTAGCAAAGAGCGAGAAGGCCTTAAAGGAGATGATGAAGAAGTTGAGAAGATATCTGGATAAGGACAGGTTAAAATAAGGGAAGGGTGAGTGGAAGTAAAAGGGAAAGGCAGTGCAGGGGGTGAAAGAGTTTGTGTACCTGGGCTCCTTATTTCGGAGGAATGGGGGAGTGGATGGTCATATAAAAGAGAGTGAGAAGGGCAAATGTGGTGATGAGGCAGGTGTGGGGGCTGAGAAAGTAGTTTTTCGCAGATAATTTTGGAAGGAGAATGAAATTGTTCGAGTTGCTAGTGATGAGTGTCTTATTTTATGGAGTGGTGGTGTGGGGGTGGAAGGAGAGTGAGGAGTTAATTAGGATACAGGAGAGGTATGTAAAGTGGACACTGGGGTTGGCAAGGAACACGCCTAATTATATTGTCAAGAGGGAGACGGGGAGAACGAGCTTAGGATTTGTAACGGGGTGTTGGGCGCGTAAATGCTTTGGAGTATTAGAACAAGAAGAAATCATTTGTTGTGCCTGTCATACTGTTTTATAATAATAATAATAATCAATTATTATATTACAGACCTGTCAAACGAGATTTTCTCTTCTTATATTTCTCTACATTATCAATTTAAGTTTGTTTTATAAAACCAAAACCTTCAACATTAATAAATAAAATATTAAACTTTATGTAGATTATACTTAGCGGGTTTTTTCGCAACTCGTGATTCTGTTAAGATCATTTTTTTAATGAAAATATAGTACTTTTGAGCAGTGGGGGGTCTGGCCAAATGTTACATAATGGGGGACAGGGGATCGAAACTTCCGAAAAACTGCGTTACGTAATACTTGAACGCTCCCTTATCAAATTCTGCCGCCCTAGGTTGCAGCCTGGGGAAATATAGGAAATCCGCCACTGCTTTTGATTTAGTTAAATTATTCCACAGAAATTTCAAATTTATTGTACTTTTAGAACGAAGTAGAGGAAAGTCAAGTGAAAAAATTTACTCAAATAGTTTAATAAAAATTATTTATTTTATATCTATAATTTAAGATTACTTTTAAAGGTAATAACAGGGATAAGCAGTTCGAATTTATTGTAAGCATTTTTTCATAAAATTTATAGTTTAGAAGATATAAATGATACATTTTATGACTTTTATTTAAGTGAATATACATACTGCACGCGTGGCCTTTTAATGCATTTCTGCAAGATTTTAAAACATTTAATGGACTTTAAATAGCTTAGTCATGTTTCATAATCGCTAAATCCGTATTCTCACGATCGCTATCTTTGACGCCATTTTTCTAAGGGTTCCGCAAAACTAAAATCTAAAAAACTGTCATATCCTTTCTCAGAGCATCGAAAAATATCGATTTGAAACAAAAACTGCGACTAGAAAGCGATTTATCGCTTGGTGAACGAGATGACGTGTGATCTGCTCGCTTATAATGTTTTCACATCTTCAATGTAGAGTTATTAGGGACCGTCCATGAACGACTTTATTAATTTTGGGCTATTTTTGACTCCCCCCGTCCCACTCGTCGATGACCATAGTTTTGTCTTACCACCACGCCCCTCCCTTCTCTATCCCAAAAATTAGCGTAGCCCAAAATTCTTTAAAAACAGAAGAAATAGGGTGATCTTTCACAAAAATAGGGGAATAATAGAATAATGAATTCTTTCAAATAAAATTAATGTATCATATATTTAATTCAATATGAAACACTTTACATAGACAGTTGAACTAGAACAAAATAATTGAACTTTCAAGCAAAAAAGTATGAATTTTCAACCAAATAGTTGAAGATTTAACCAAATAGTTCAATTTTCAAGCCAACAAGACGATTTTTTTTGAACATAGTCAACAAAAAAATTCATCTTCAAAAGAAAATTGAATTTTTAAACAAGAAAGATAACTTTTCTAAAAAAAATTATTTATCAATCCAAAAGGACGAATTTTTAGCAAAACAGTTGAATATTTAACCAAAAAGATGACTTTTCTACCATAAAAGATGAATTTTCTGCCACAAGACGAATTTTCAACCAGTTCAATTTAATGAAACAAAAACGAGTTTTTAACAAAGTAGAATTTTAAGTTAAACAGTTGAATCCTTAACCAAAAAGATGATTTTTCAACAAGAAAGATTCATTTTCTAACTAAAAATACGAATTTTCAACAAAATACATTAATTTTCTACAAAATAGTTGAATTTCAAACGTATAAAAGATAAATTTTTTAATAATGGAATAATTGAATTCTCAGATGAAAAAATTAATTGTTAACCAAATGGTGAAATTTTCAACCAAAAAGATGAATTTTCCACCAAGAAGTTTAATGTTCTACCAAACAGAAGAATTTTCAACAAAATAAATAAATTTTCAACACAATTGTTGAATTTTGAATTCGAAAAGACGAAGGGGGGTCGCGAGTCGAAAAACAAAGTTCTTATAAAACTTACGTATTTCATAAAGAAGAATCTGAATCTGTGATAAAAATTGGGGTTGCCATTTGAAATTACAAAGTCACCCACCCCCCTGCGCCAGATACGTATTTTTTATGTGTCGCCGCGAGTTGTGTAGTTTCTTTTAGGAAATATCGTATTAAGTTATTATTGAACTGTGCCATTGCAGGGTCATCTTTCGCAAATATTCGCTAAAATTTATCATCAGGAAACGTATGAAACGTTATCTATGTAAGTTCGTGAATTTACTTCTACTGACCCCCCCACCCCTCCCTATCCCCTGCTAACAACTGTAGATTTTAGCGCGACGCCCTCCCTCCCTCAAATTGGTAACGTAGTTTATCAACGGTCCTTTACGGAACACATGCTTCTATCATTTTATAAAAAATGTTATATTTGAAAACTTATCGTAGAAAACTTTTTTTGTTCATCCTACAAAATTTAATTTTTGTTTCTTATCTATCAGTTGTCATTTTCATGTCTTCAACTATAGAACATATATCTAGATGCTGATTTCGTACTCGGTTTTCCACCACGCATGCACAAACAAAACGATATAGGGGAAAACACCCTACAGTAGATAATGATTTACAGTAGATAATCTTAATTAACTAGAAAATTGACAAAAAAAAGCCCTTTACTCTTGTTAGTATAACATTTCAGCAAGGATGTTGTATGTTCTGACGAAGTTTCATTGCAATTTTATAATTAATTAATGTGTTGGAGCAAAAAATTAATTTTTAACCTGAAAAAAAAGTTTCGCCTTTTCTTCATTCATACTTTTTGACTTAATGAAACATTTTTATGGTATGCTCATGCATTAGAATCAAAGCTTGAAGTTTAATGAACAATATTTATTGATACAAAGAGTTCTTTTTTTAATATTTATAAATATTTAAGGTCTTCTTCTCGGAGATTACATTTTCCAACAGTAGATAACCAACAGTAGATAATCGGAAAATTACGAAAAATGTCGCTATCAAAATTGGCAGCTCTGCGACTGTCTCGCAGTTGTTTTAAGTTAAAGGTTGTGTTTGTTTGTTTATTTTGATTCGTGACGTTTTTAAATTTAAGTTTTTGTAAATAATAAACCAAGCAAATAGTGTAAATTATTATTTATTGAAAATCACATACTATTTAGTTGTGTTTTAAGGAGTTCTTCGGAAAACATCATTTTTGGGATTAAGGTATGTAAAAATTCTGCACTTTTCTGTCATCGCTAGTCAGGTTAAATGGAATGAAGATTAAACATCCCGTACCAATCGTACCAATCTCACGGAATATGTGAGATAGAAAAAATGTCAATAACTTAAACTTTGGTGATTTTTGTAAAATAATCACGGTTTAAACTATTATTTACTCAATAAACTGATTCTAATTGCAAGTATACTAATGATAAATTATAATGATCGAGAATTGAGTATTTTATCATACCCCAGGAGCAATACCAGAAACGATTATCTATTGATGGACAGAGATGTCAAAATGGTACCCTTGACCAAGTCTAATAAAAATGTTTAATACAGCTAGTTGATTAATTTCGTGATATTTTTTTCTATAAGAATACTCAATTGAATATGTAAGCTTTATTTGAAAACGATAAACTTACTTTATTTTTGGAAGCTGATGCAGTTAAAACGCTGTTGAATTTTTTGCTATCTACTGTAGGGTGGTTTCCCCTACTGACCAAATGACCTGAGTGCATATTATGTAACATTCCAAACAAAATAGTCTTAACGAATAGTTTCAGAAACATAATGCATTAACGATATACTGCTTTTGCTTCGAGTATTGTATCCATCGCCATTTATTAATATATCCATATATAGATTATAAAGAGATGAAATTTTAGCGAAGCGGAACATAGTTGCTGCACTTTGTTATCGGAAACTTTTTATTAGATTATTTTCTTTGGGGTGCAGTCCATGTAATTTCAGAGGGGGTTAGGAAGAGTCAATGAAGGTAGAAAAGTATCGAAATTCGATACGTTGAAGATCGATGGGTACCAGAATATCTGGTTGAGCTTACCAGAACATCTGGCTAAGTTTACCAGAATATCTGGTTAAGTTGACCAAAACGCTGCATTCTTAAGCTACTAGAAAACTGTCTAGTAAATGTTTCTGGTTACCCTTACCAGAAATTCTGATTAAATTTACCCGAATTTCTGGTAACATTAACCAGAAAATTGCCAACCAGAATTTATAGTAAGGTCATATTTAACACTCTATTCTAGTTGAATTAACAAGAATTCTGGTTGGTTCAACTAGAATTTTTTTTGAGTGTAGAATTCTTAAATTTTGATGATTTTCAAGACCAAGAGTCAAGTTTTCAATTCTAAATCTTCCAAATTGCAGAAGTTTCAAATGTAAAGCATCAAAATTACAGCTTTTTTAATTGTAAAACTTAAAATTTGCATAGTTTTTAATTGTAAATTTAGTCTGGAATTTCAGAGATGTATATAAAAATCCCTCAATTTTGATGATCAAAATTTTGGAAATCAAAAGCCAAGTCTTCAATTGTAATGATTTGATAAGTAACAAATCAATCCTTTTCTTCGACCGACGATGATTAAGAATTTTAAATTGTGAATTATTTATGTCTTATGGTCCACATACGGACCGTAAGACATAAATAATTCACAATTTAAAATTCTTAAGTCTTCAATTCTATGTAAATCTCCAAAAATTGAAGAAAATTCGAATGTGAATCATCAAAATTACATAAAAAGAAAATTTATAATACAAAATTATAAGTTTTGATTCCGAAGAGTTACAATTGAAAACTGTTCAATTTTGAATATGTATAATATGGTGGGTCGAAAATAAATACTTGCGGAATTCGAAATCGCTACAACGCGGAAAAGTAGCGCATTGGGGTCCTAAAAAAGTATAATTAATTTGGAATTGATCGACATGCAGCTTGGTTACCCATTGTTTTCGGAAAATTTGTTTAACATTAAATAACTTGTAGTTTAAACATTTTTGTGAGCATGTATGGGCTTTTAAAACATATAAATACACTAAAAAAAATCCACAAGACCCAGGAGTTGAAATTGGCAATGCAGCGAATTAAAAAAATTTTATTTTGGTATTTTATGAACTTATCTTTATAACTTGTAGTTTAACCATTTTTCTGAGCATGTGTGGGGTTTTCAAACATAGAAATACACTAGAAAAATAATTGACAAGACCCAGGAATGGAAATTGGAATGACAACAAATTTTCTTATTTCGGAATTTTGTATCTACCATAATTAATTTTTTTTATTTTCAGCAAATCTACATATTTATCCATTGTGTTAACTTACTAACGACACTTCAGACAAAAATAAAAATATTTAAAAAAAAGAAACGCCGCTTCAGCATTTAAAAATTTTTCTGTTTCCCATTTTCATTTTCGGGTCAAGTCAATTTTTTTTCTAGTGTATTTCTAAGCTTAAAAAATCCACACAAGCTCGAAAAATCTTGAACTTATGCATAAAACAAATTAATTCTGTTAGATACAAAATTCCGAAATCAGACAATTTGCTGTCATTCCAATTTCGATTCCTGGGTCTTTCGATTTTTTTTCTAGTGTATTTCTATGTTTGAAAAACCCACACATGCTCAGAAAAATGTTTAAACTACAAGTTATAAAGATAAGTTCATAAAATACCAAAACCAACAATTTTAACATTCGCTGTATTGCCTACTTCGATTCCTGGGTCTTCGGGATTTTTTTTCTAATGCATTTTCGTCACTAAAAAGTTTTCATATACCTCAAATAATTCTCCTCGTACTTGCAAACGTGTTAAAAAAAATTGCCAAAAACAATGGTAAATTAAATAGGAATTACCTCTCCGAAAATGATAGATTAAAATCCGAAAAAAATTCAGAAGACTTTTTTGACCTCTAAGTATGTAAAAAAATTGAAACTCAATAAAATTTACAGACTCTGCAAACAAGAATTTTTTAAATCCTTTTTTTCGAGCGCGGGTAACCAAGCTGCATGTCGATCGATTCCATATTAATTATACTTTTTTAGGACCCCAATACGCTCCTTTTCCGCGCTGTAGCGATTTCGAATTTCAAAAGTATTCATTTCGACCCACCCTAATGTATAAATAGAAATTCTTAAATTGTAATGAATATGTCTCTCTCGGTTCCAGTTCTGCCCCCACACTACGTCCTTCAGTAACCGAAGTTTGGTGGAACTGACGTTACAACTTGACTCTCCACCCTACGACGACTAACTACTTAATTTGGATATGATTTCGACTAGCAAAATAAATTTTTCGCATAAAGGTGGTAGTTGGGCGTACACTTTAAACAATGAATAATACAAACAATAAAATAGCCTCGGAATGGACTGAAACTTTGATTGACGAAGGGCATGCACACGGTAAAGGTAAAGGTCAAGTTTCAGGTGATGAATGGTGACTGGGTGTTTGGAATGTTAGAGGGGTGAATAATCTTAAGGGCATGTGATACTTCGTCGTGTGGTAAATCGGGTTCGGTTACCCCGGGTTTTTGTCCACAAAAATTAAAAATGTTAAAAACTGTATTTGGAGATGCTATAAAATTGAACAACAGACGTCCCCGAAATCTTTTTTGAGGGATAATAGCAAACAAAATTTATTCTGCTAAATAAAAATGTTCTCTATGTGCACTATTTGGAGGTTAGGATTCGTTTTTGAGGTCTCTGCCATTCTAGCCCACAACAATCTGGGTGATACAAAGTCATGGTCTTTGAGATGCTGTCTTGCTTTTTCATTCATAATTAACACAGTATATTCGAACATTCAAAAAGTCAAATATTAATTTTTTTTAAATTTGTTTTGTAATTAGAAATTTCGGGAATTTAAAATTTCGAAAATTTCATACTTCGGACCTTTGAAATTTCGAGAATACTCTACTTTCGTTAACTTCTACTTTTGGAAGTTTTTAAGCTCGGTTATAAACGTTTGCTTTTATTTTCAATTGAGGGAATTATTTTTCAAGTATATTTCCATATTCTGGATTTTTGTTTTTCTGCAAACCTTTGTCATCTCAGCTAATCATGGCAACATACCCAGTGGGCACAAAATTTGACGACGCCTTTACGACATCGTGACGGGATTTTTACGACGACTTGTAAACATCCTATGCCCATGTCATCAAGATGTGATTATAATGTTGAAAAGTCTTCGTCAGATCGTACGACGTTTTACGATATCGTAAAGACATCTTAACGAAATCGACATAGAATGTCGCAAAGTCGTCGTCAAGATGTCGTAACGATGTCGTCAAGAAATCACGAAATTTCGCACCCACTGGGTTACCATAAATAACGAAAATTTCATGTAATTTTTTAAGAATTAAAAGCAAATTTTCGGGTCAGATTTGAAACCCGCTCCGAATGGACCTGAAGTCTCCAGGAACCCATGTTCGAGCCAGAAAAGCAGAAGAGAGTCAAATCAATTATAATTATTTTAAAAAAAGTTGACACATTTTGAGTGAATCGAAGCTCAGTTATTGAAATGTAGAGAGTATTGAGAGGAAAAACATGATATGACATAAGTTACAAAAGAAAGCTTTGATACAATGCCTGGTGAGCTTCTTTCTAAAATTAATTTTAATTTACTGAATTATTATTAATGAGCTTAATTAATTAGTTCATGATTTTCCTTTTTATAATTAATCTGTATTCTTTTATTTAGTTCAATGAAAATCCAATGGAAGTCAATGAAAAGTCACTAAAACTTCCAGTAATATCACTAATCGCTCAGTTAATTGAGCCAAAAATTCACTTGGAACTAACTAATTACACTAATTTCACGAAGCATTTTAATTTAGACTAGTTTCAAGAAGCAAGAAAAATAGAACCAAAATAAATCTTAATGCTTTTGGGAACAGCCTGCAATAAATTTCATAGCAAAACTTTGGGTTCGATTTAAAATTGAGTGTCGGATTTAACATTTATAACGTTTTCTCTTGAATATTAGTTAACAATTATAATTTCCATCCAATATATTACGGTACAATAACTCAATTATTTTATGCAAATGTTTTGAACAATTATTATCTACTGTTTATTAATATATTTGCATTTTTTGGAAACATTCAAATAAAAGAATTTAAAATCAACGATCCTAGAAACCTATAATATTCACAAGATTTCAGTGTAATCGAAAATGTTGAGCTTTGTCATCACCGTATAGGATCGGACATTTTGTTTTTGAAAATTAAAAAAACAGATATCAAATCAGGGACCCGGAATCACTCATAGAAAAAATTGTGTTGAAATGGAATCATTTTTGGAGTTTTTTACAACTGCTTATGGCTCTAGATCACAGCGCGACGGCCCTGTTCAACTTTGTCGCATCCCTACTCCCTCAACCAAATTTATCGCGCGGGATCGAAGATTCTCACTTTTTCGCCAAAATATGAAGTCCCGCGTCTCATCCTTACCACGTCACCCAACTCTGTCGCATCCCCACCATCTCACCGCAAAAGTATTAATAAATATATATAATAAATAAATAAAAACATTATTATTTATTTGCTATTGCTCCAAACATTTCGGTGTTAAAAATCAGTTTCAACAAGCAGCAAAAACCGAACCAAAATGATCCCAATGCTCTCGGGAATAGGCTGCAATACATTATTATAAAAAATGTGGGTTCTATTTAAAATTGACTGTCTGATGATACTCATTTAACATTTATAGTGTTTTCTCTTTATTCCTATTTATTAATTGTAATTTTCATCCGATATATTAATAAACAATAGCACATTTTGTTCATTGGAATATTTTGTACAATTCTGAGCTATTATTTATTAACCTATTCGCCATCATTGTAATCGTAGATTTCTTTGAGCTTTTTCATCACTGAATAAGATCCGACATTTTGTTTTTGACAATCTAAAAAACGGATATGAAATTAGGGACTCAAAAAAACCTTTAAAAAAATGGTGTTGAAATTGAACCATTTTTGGTGTTTTTTCACAACTTCTCATGGCTCTAGTCCACAGCACGACGGCCCTGCTCAACTTTGTCGAATCCCCACCACCTCGACGATTGTCTTGCGACAGAAATTTTACGCCGGAAACCTCTTTTCCGTCGGAACGAGTCTTACTGTGATTCCTTGCGACAAAATTAGTCGAGGTGGTGGGGATGCGACAAAGTTGAGCAGGGCCATCGCTCTGCTGATTGGAACCATGAAAAGTTGTCAAAAATTCCAAACATGGTTCCATTTCAACACATGAATCATATGTCATACTCTTTGTAGACTCGAATATTTCTATTATTTATTTTGTCAAGGACGCTAACGGCGCACACCAGAAACAAAACGAAACAGTGTTAAGTAAGTGACTTTTTTCGATTGACTAGTCACAGTTACGCTACTTAGACGAAAAAGGTAAGTACAGTTACTAGATAAAGTAATTTCAACTTTCCTGAAAAGTTACTTTTACCACTTCCTTAATTTTATAGTTTGAAAATCAAAATAACGAAGATGATAACTGATAAAAACTTAACTAAAAAGAAATAGGCATAAGTTGAAGTAAGATTTGTCAGTCATATTTTTCAACCAAACATTTGTATTTTTACCCAAAAAATATGAAATTTTTTTTACACGAAAAAAATTAATTTTCAAGCAAAAAAGAAACGATTTTTCCACAAAAAAGTTACTTTTTAACCAAATTTGGACTTTCTACCAAAAATGTTAACTTTTTAACAAAATACATGCATTTTCAAACAAATGGTTGAATTTTTATACCGAATTAATAATTTCAACAAAATACATGAGTTTTCAACCAAATTTTGGAATTTTCATACAAAAAGATTAATTTTCATCAAAAAAGTTAATTTTCAACTGAATGGCTTAATTTTCTACTATTTTCGAACCAAAAATACGAATTTCCAACAAAAAACTTGATTCTCAACCAAATGGTTGAATTTTTTAACAAAATATTTGAACTTTCCACCATAAAAAAAGAAAAAAAGAAAAACAACGAATTAGAAAGAATATAGTTAATTTTTCTACGCGAGATGAATTTTAAACCTACATTATGAATCTTTAATCGAAAAACTAATTTTTTTAGAAAGTGGGTATACTTTCAAACAAGCAGTTACATTTTCTACCAGAAAAGAAGAATTTAAAAGAAAATAGCTGAACCCTCTTTGAAATTTTTTTTACCAAAACATATAAATTTCCCTAAAAGAATCGATATTTTCCAAAAAAACAAAGACGAGTTTTCTACAAAACAGTTGCATTTTCAAACCGAAAATATGATTTTGTCATGAAAAAGTTGCCTTTCAAATAAATAAAATAGATTAATTTTTTACCCGTGCAAAAAATGGTGTTGAAATGGAACTATTTTTGGATTTTTTAAAAACTTTTCATGGTTCTGGCCCACAGCGCGTCGACCCTGTTCAACTTTGTCACATCCCTACCACCTCGTCCAAATTTGTCGCGCGGAATCGAAGATTCTCATTTTTACGCCGAAATATGAAGTCCCCGCGTCTCATCCCTACCACTTCACCTAGCTCTGTCTCATCCCCACCATTCCACCACAAATGAATTAATAAATTAATACTTCCTTTATTACTTTTTTTGTTAGTGCTCCAACCATCCGGCGTTAAGAATCGGTTTCAAGAAGCAGAAAAAATCAAACCAAAATTAATCTTAATGCTTTTGGGAACAGGCTGAAATACATTTCTGATAAAAAATTTGAGATCGATTTAAAATAAACTCTCGAATTACACCTATTTAACATTTAAAATGTTTTTTCTTCAATCTTAGTCAACAATTGTAATTTATATCCAATATATTAATGAACAATAGCTCTATTTCTTCATTGGAATATTTTGTACAATTCTGAGCTATTGTTTATCAACATATTCTACATTTTTTTGGAAATTCAAATGAGAAAATTTAAAATGAACGACTCTTGAAACGTATCATATTTACAAGATTTCATTTAATTCGAATATTTTTTTCAGCATTTTAATCACGGTATAGGATCCGAGATTTTGTTTTTGACAAATTAAAAAACGGATATTAAATCAGGAACTCAAAAAAACCCATAAAAAATTGTTCTGAAATGGAACCATTTTGGGTGTTTCTTACAACTTCTCATGGCTCCAGTCCACAGCGCGACGGCCCTGCTCAAATTTGTCGCATCCCCACCACCTCGACGATTGTCTTGAGACAGAAATATTTCTTTTTAGTCAAGTTTTTATGAGTTATCATCTTCGTCATTTTGATTTTCAAACTATAAAGTTAAGGAAGTGGAAAAAGTAACTTTTTAGGTAACTTGAAGTTACTTTATCTAGTAAATGTACTTACCTTTCTCGGCTAAGTAGCGTAACTGTAACCAGTTAATCAAAAAAAGTCACTTACCCAACTCTGTTTCGTTTTATTTCAGGTGTACGCGGTTAGCGTTCTTTACAAAATAAATAATAGAAATATTCGAGTCTACAGAGAGTATGACATATATTATTCATGTGTTGTTTGATGTTTTCTTTTTTCGCGTTTGTTTTCCATTACATCATTATCAAAATTTAAACAAATGAAATGGAACCGTGTTTGGAATTTTTGACAACTTGTCATGGTTCCAATCAGCAGCGCGACGGCCCTGCTCAACTTTGTCGCATCCCCACCACCTGGACCAATTTTGTCGCAACACTCGTTCCGACGGAAAATAGGTTTCTGGCGTAAAATTTCTGTCGCAAGACAATCGTCGAGGATGTGGGGATGCGACATAGTTAAGCAGGGCCGTCGTGCTGTGGACTAGAGCCATGAGAAGTTGTGAAAAAACACCAAAAATTGTTCCATTTGAACACAATTTGTTTTAAATGTTTTTTTTGAGTCCCTAATTTTATATCCGTTTGTGGAATTGTCAAAAACAAAATGTCGGATCTTATACAGTGATGAAAAAGCTAAAAAAAATGTTTGATTACAATGAAATCTTGTAAACATAATATGCATCTTGAGTCGTAGATTTAAAATCCTTTTATTTGAATGTCCCAAAAAAATTGCGAATGAATTAATAAACAATAGCTCAGAATTGTACAAAATATTCCAATAAACAAAATGAGCTATTGTTAATTAATATATCGGATGGAAATTACAATTATTAAATAAGATTGGAGAGAAAACACTATAAATGTTAAATTAGTATCATTAGACAGTCAATTTTAAATCGAACTCAAATTTTTTATAAGAAATGTATTGCAGCCTATTCCCAATAGCATTGGGATAATTTTGGTTCGCTTTTTCCTGCTTCTTGAAAACGATTTTTAACACCGAAATGTTTGTAACACTCACAAATGAATAATAATGTTATTATTTATTTATTATGTATATTGATTAATATTTTTGTGGTGAGATGGTGGGGATGCTTCACAGTTGGGTGACGTGGTAGGGATAAGTCGCGGGGACTTCATACTTCGGCGTAAAAGTGAGAATCTTCGATCCCGCGCGACAAATTTGGTTGAGAGAGTAGCGATGCGACAAAGTTGAGCAAGGCCGTCGCGCTGTGAACTAGAGCCATGAGAAGTTGTAAAAAATTCCAAAAATGGTTGCATTTCAACCCAATTTTTTATGGGTGCTTTGGGGTCCCTGATTTCATATCTGTTTTTTAAATTATCAGCAACAAAATGTCCTATCCTATACGGTGATGAAAAAGCTCAAAATTTTCGATTACAATGAAATATTGTAAATATAATATGTATCTAGAGTCGTAGATTTAAAATCCTTTCATTTGAATTTTTCAAAAAAATGGCAAATATATTAATAAACAATAGATCATAATTGTTCAAAATATTTAAATAGAATAATTGATTTATTGTTTAGTAATATATTGGATTGAAATTATAATTGTTGAGTAATATTTAAGAGAAAACGTGGTAAATGTTAAATAAGTATCATCAGACAGTCATTTTTAACTCGAACCAAAATTTTTGCTAAGAAATGTATTGCAGGCTGTTCCCAAAAGCATTAGGATTCATTTTGGTTCTATTTTTCCTGCTTCTTGAAACTAGCGTAAATTGAAATGCTTCGTGAAATTAGTATAATTATTTAGTTCGAAGTAAATTTGTGGCTCATTTAACTGAGTGATCTGACTGAGTTTTAGCGACTTTGCACTGACTTCCATTGGGTTTTTACTTAATTAAATAAAATTAATGAAATTATTGCAGAGAACTTATAAAAATCAAAATAAATAATTAATTAATTAAGCTTATTAATAGTAATTCGGAAAATTAAAATTAATTTTAGAAAGAAGCTCACCAGGCATTGCATTAAAGCTTTCTTTTGTAACTTATGTCAAATCATGTTTTTCCTCTCAATACTCTCTACATTTCAATAACTGAGCTCTGATTCATTCAAAATGTGTCAACTGTTTTTTTAATAATTATAATTTATTTGACTGTCTTCTGCTTTTCTCTCTCCGACATGGGTTCCTGGAGACTTCAGGTCCATTCGGAGCGGGTTTCGATTCTGACACGAAAATTTGCTTTAAATTTGTAAAAAATTACATGAAATTTTCGTTATTTGTGGTAACCCAGTGGGTGCAAAATCTCGTGATTTCTTGACGACATCGTTATGACATCTTGACACCTTTGCGACACCCTATGTCGATTTCGTTAAGATGTCTTTACGATATCGTAAATACGTCGTACGATCTGACGATGTCTTTTCAGCATTATAATCACATCTTGATGACATGGGCATAGGATATTTACAAGTCGTCGTGAAAATCCCGTAACGATGTCATAAAGGCGTCCTCAAATTTTGTGCCCACTGGGAAAGTTGCCATGATTAACTGAGATGACATAATTTTGCCGAGAATCAAAAATCCAGAATATGGAAATATACTTGAAAAATAATTCCCTCAATTGAAAATAAGAGCAAATGTTTACAACCGAGCTTGAAAACTTCCGAAAGTAGCAGCTAACGAAAGTAGAGTATTCCCGAAATTTCAAAGGTCTGAAGTATCAAATTTTCGAAATTTTAAATTCCCGAAAGGGCAGGATAAGCATGTACGTGCTGCCCCCGCTCGGATCTGATTGAGATTTTTACAGTAAGTTGGCACTGATGTAAGACTAAATTTCCCAAAAGATAATATTGGAGAGATAATTTTTATGGGAGTTATGGGAGTTAGAAGAAAAATAAAAAATTAATTTTCCTCAAGAACGGCTAAACTGTTGGGGTGCTTGGGGGCGACTGAGTTTCCAACAGAAAATTGTAATAGTAACTAAAGTCTTAATTATTTTATTGCAGTATGTTTGCATTTCTTTTCAATTATTGTAATTGAAAAGAGAAATTCACAAAGTGTTTCTTTGCTGAACATTATTGAATAATTTAATGTCACCGTTTGTTACATTGTATGTAAAATATACACAAATAGTGGTTGATGCTTTCTGCAGTATAATAATCTATTAACATTGTGCACAACGTAGAAAGTTAAGTTATATATTTGAAAAATAGTTAAAAAATCTGTTAAAAAATCTGTTAGTATAACGGTTTTTGTAGCGATTAATATTTGCCAATACGTCAGCTCAGAAGAAGTTTTTTTTTCTTTAATTGACATTCTGATTTTACACAAAGTGTTTTCGCTTTCTTGCACAATTGCCAGTTTGACAGTTACCTCCTACCTTTCCCACTTCGTCCCTAAGAATTGAAAAAGCAATTTTTAAATAATTTTTTTAATTTTCTATCCCCATTAATTAAAAAAGCAATTTTTGAACAACTTCTCCTATTTCCTATTTACAGCATCTCGAAATGATGATCGTGATTATGAGATCTGGACCAAGTCTGATAATATTTTAGATCAACATCGGAAGAGACAATTTTTCATTTTTGCTTTTCCTAATCTTCAAATTATGCGATGAAAAAATGAATTACTGGGCGACATTATGCGCGGGAAATCTGCGGATTATGCGATATTCTATGCAAGTTTCAATGTAACTTATATTTGTCTTACCAACGAGTATTATTATGTTATTAGGTTCATGAAATATGAAAGAAAACTTCGTAAATTTGGTCTAATAGTAGTCCAGCATGTATTTCATATCATCAGTCCACCCAACTTATATATTAGGAATAAGCGCGAATTTGAAAAAGGCTACTACGGTAGATCATTGCCCAATTTTTGCACCAGCATATGTCGGAAAGTGAAACAGAAACATATAGTATATATATACCATTGCATAATGTTGATATATTGTTAGACTTTCAAAAGAATCAAAAGTATCAGACAACCAAAACTGTGATATTAAAATATTCAATAATGTACAACAAAGAAACACTTTGTGAACTCGTCTTTTCAATTACATTAATTAAAAAGAAATGTAAACATACTGCAATAAAATAATTAGGACTCTAGTTATTATTAAAATTTTCTTTTGAAAAGTCAGTCGCCGCCAACCACTCCAACAGATATTTCGTATCTGCGATGCAGCGTACGTCACAGAGTAGATATTCTTGCATGCGACTACCACCACTCCCGCTCTCCAGGAGAATAAGTGGTGAAAGCGGAACATGTGGTCCCAAAGGGAATTTCCCCGGGTTGGTCATGTCTGTTTTAGAAGATATAAAATAAAAACTGTTTTGTTGCTTATAAATAATTATTCGAATATTTAAGAGACAAGGGGCACTCTTTCCCGTACCCAAGCAAGCTAAAACTGTCCAGGAATTATTTTTTCATCAAACGGAACCAAACTGGTAGGGTTCCGCAAAAAAATGCAACAAAAATATTTCACCAAGAGTAGTTAAAGGCTACCCTAATGACGCATTGCGTCAGGTATAGAGAGCGAACTAAGATAGGGCATGGAGAATAGACATAAGGAGTCCAAAAGTGAAACTGAAAATGAGCACTTTTCTGTGTACAGAAGTACGTAATCTACAATCTTCAGACCATTTAGAGTTTAGTACGGATTTGTGTGAAATGCTTTTGGGTGCAAATATTCCTGTAATGAAAATAAATGATCCCCTTGTGAAAGAATTCCTCCACAAGTACACTGGCAAATAAGTACCGGACGAATCAAAGCTTAGGATAAAATGGCATGCCTATGATTTAGAAAAAAATCTCAGAGGAAGTGTAGAATAAAGTAAATCCCAAACTTGTTATTTAATAACTCCCGAAGAACTTCTTGCTGCGAATAGTGATCCGATAGTTCTTCTTTTACATGATTCATTGCAATTACTGTGGCTAGGTGAAGATTTTTATGAAACGCTCTGGAAGTTTTGTGCGTAATTGCAATGAATCATGAAAAAGAACAACTATATGATCACTAATCACAGCAAGAAGTTCTTCGGGAGTTATTGAATAACAACTTTGGGATTTACTTCATACTGCACTTCCTCTGAGATTTTTTTGTAAATCATATGCATGCAATTTCATCCAAAGCTTTGATTCGTCCGGTACTTATTTTCCACTGTACTTGTGCAGGAATTCTTTCACAAAGGGATTATTTATTTTCATTACAGGAATATTTGCACCCAAGAGCATTTCACAAAAATCCGTACTAAACTCTAATTGGTCTAGAGATTGTAGATTACATTTATTAGGCTCAATATTATTATCGTCATATTTCGGTCTTTTGTTCTGCTGTACTGTTGTATTGCAATAAATACACACTTATTCTGACGCTTCAGGCTGCTTCCGTATAAATTTTTGAATGCATTAACTCGAGAATCAAACAATTTATTTTCTTTAGTTCATGCGATTTTATAAAAAAAAAGGACATCACAGTTTTAAAAAAGTGTTTAGGTTAATCTCAAAGAAACTTTTGAAGATCCCTGTGCTAACAATTTCTTAAATCCATACCGAAGCGAGTCGCACACCTCTGATTTCTGATTTTCATGACACAGAAAATCGAGTTATTTGTCTATTTCCTGAATTTCAATTTTCCCACTCTGGACAGAGTGAAGTGGGTTTTGTAAATTCAAGTCTTTCTGCTCGCTTATACTCGCAACTCCACCACCCCATTCAGTGGCTCATCTGTTGCAGGCGATTCGTAACCAATTTCATGTCTTAGCTAGTCCGCTTTCTAATCATGTATCTCGCGTGCGCAAAAATATTATTTTTTTGAAAGTTATATCTGTTATACTAAACCGACGGCATTAGCTGCACGGTGAATATCGACTTGGGAAGAGTGCATATGTCAAGCCATTTCGAGCGCAGATAACACTCGGGTGGATGACCATCTGCGACGTACGACCAGGATGTGTATTAGCTGCATTTTAAGTTATGTCGAGCGGGTGGTTTAACGCGGTGGATGATTGTGTGCATTCGATGGATAGGGTCGAATGACTGCTTTCAAACTCGACTGTCAAAAAACTGGCAGAGTTCGCGAGCTGGTTTTCTGCAGTTTTCCTCTCACCTGGCAAAACGTCCAGGCAAATGCGAGTACTTCTGATAAAGTCGTATGCAGCCGCGGGTTATTACTGGTTGTGATTAAATTCACACAGTGATTCTAAACCCACCTTAGTACTATGGGACTTAAATGGACCAGCCTAAAAAGACAATTATAACAATAATCTGTTATACTAAGCACAAGGAAAATGAGAATTTAAAAAAAATACTTGTATTATATTCTTCAACACATCTGTAGGTTTTAACCTAAATAGGACAAGCAGTTTTGATGCTTGAATAAAAAGTGTTGCAATTGTACAAGTTTTCTACAGAGGACACATACAAAAGGTACTATTTTAAATAACCAATATTTACCGAAACAGACTAAACATCAAATTAATAATTACAAGACCATTTCCTAATAATCTCCTCTAAATATTGTGCAAATTTCAGGTAATTCCAACAAGAAGTGAGATTTCGCGAGAACTATCCTAACTGGATGGATTTTAACCATTCACTGACTTCTAATCCGGATTAATTACTTTAGGATTGGGAGTTTCGTTAAAATGAATCCATCCAATTATTAATTGATACATATATCTCGCGTCCAAAATGTACGTGCGTATTTTGGACAGTTTATTTTACTCACTTCTACATCACTTTTTTTACTGGATACCTATTTATACGTGTATTGTTGAGTGATGACATAAAATATTTCAAAATATCATTACTGTAGGCATATCATCACCTCAAAATATAAACTTTCAACTTTTTTTGACAGTTTACCACACTTTTACAATACAAGTGTAACGAAAAATTACAATACCGGTACCATGAAGTCTTTTGGGTCGAGGGGGGGGGGTATATGCGATCCAACATGATGTACGGGGGGGGGGCGTGTTTGAAACCATTCCTTATATAAGATTTGAAAAAAAAAATCACGAAATAATAATAAATAAACAAATAAACTTGACAAAAAATATTTCGGAACAAACTACGTAAGATAGGAGGAGGGGGGGTCAGAACTTGAGGCTATTTTCAAGACACTTAGAACAGTTCAGACGTCCTAAATGGAAATTGGAGCAGAGGTTTTGAGAGCACAGCGGGTGGCGCGCAGTCAGTTTTCGTGTTCGCGGATGTCGGCAGATGTCGTATTTTCTTACGTCAATTGAGTGAAGAGTTATGTAAACCTTTGATCGAAGACTGATCTCCAAATAATCAAATTATGCGCCACCACTCAACAAAAAATGCAATCGAGGATATACTCAGACCTCATCTCGGTGCTGTTCCTATTGCTGAAAGAGATGATCAGCCTCGAGATAGATCTGGTAGGGTGAAAGTAACAGGTTCTTGTCATCTTTGTTATAGATTAACAATTAAAAGGCGTAGAAAGACTAGAAAGAGGTGCGCAAAGTGCGGAAAACCTGTATGCGATGAAAATTCGTCTAAAATAGTATTATGTTCCGATTGCACTGAATAAATGTAAAATTATTTATTTTCAACATGTAAACTACTATTAAATTATTGATTTCCAACTTGAAAATTATTGCAATTATTTATTTATTAACCTGCATTAATTAATTCTCATATTTATTAATAATAAAACTCATTTCAAAATAAAGAAATCACTTTTTATCTAGTGGGTACCCGGGTGCCCGGTTGTCCAATGGGGCTATTTTTTTCAACAGCTGAATTTTCACATAAATTTGTTTTTATGCATGTAACATAGTTAATAGCTTCTAGAAAGGCCAAATCGCGAGGATCCGGAATCTCAGACCGTAAAAATTTGTTTAAAAAAAATAATCGATAAAATTGTGATGCGGTGGATACCCGGGTATCCGGTTGCCTACATAAGGGTGAAAATGATATTTAGAGGTGACGCAAGCCCGACAAAGTTTAATGCGCATTTCCCATAAGAAAAAAATACGTTTTTGTAAATTTTATTCAGAATCGTGAATATTAGCTTAATCGAGTTGAAACTCAACATTTCTCTTCAAAAATAACCATAGAATACGAATAAAATATTACTTTTCAAATATCACCTCCATAAGTCTGGTTTATAGGGTCCCAAAGAAACCCCATAAGTTAAAAAATGTGTTTTACGAGTTTTTCGCGCTAATAATGATTTTTTTGCGTGTTTTTTTAATGAAAATTGTTTCTAGTACATAAAATACTACTTTATACTGATAATGAGATGTTTACATGAGTTCTTTAAGCAATTAATATTTATGGTTGATTATGAACCAATCTATTTAGATTATTACATTTTCCAATTAGGAAAGGAAACAATAAAAAATGTAATGTATTTCTAACATTGCTAATATTTAATGCATTCTTCTTTCAAATATTTTAAACATAAAATAGATTTCTTTCAAGAAATTGAGGTAAAATTATTAAGACTCAATTAAAACAATTCTGAAAATATTGATAAGCAAACCCTGCAGATTGGAACGAATCATGAGTTTAGTGTCTCTATTTAAAAATTTTAAAATTAAGATCGAAAAGAAATCTATTTTATCATAAATAATTTTATGCAAAATGAGCATGAAAAGGATTCACAATTAAAAAAACAAAATTCCAAATTTGTTGAAGATTTGATTATTTTTTTGAAAATTTACCTGTCTGGTTGAAAATTTGTCCCTTTGGATAAAAAGTTCATCCCGTTAAATTAAAAATTCAACTCTCTTTTGAAAAGTTCCTCTTTGGGCTTGAAAATTCCACTATTTGTTTGAAAATACAACTGTTTTGCATTGGATTCATACGTTCCTGGCTTGTAGGGTTTGGCTTGTACTAACCACCAAGGATAAGGGCGTTTCGGCGAGTTGGGCCGATCTTCTGGTCCGGCAGAACCTCCTGGAGGATCACTTGGACCACTTGAACCACTTGAACCACTTGAACCACTTGAACCACTTGAACTACTTGGACTTCCTGCAAAAGGATCTTCATTTCCTGATTTTCTTTCTGGGTTTGGAGGTTCCTTATCTTTCGTGAATCCTCTAAATCTAAATTGCCATTTCAAAAATTTTCTTGTATAGGTGTTGGTGGTGGCTCTTTAGAACCTGAAGGAGCTTTTTTGTTAGACTGTGAACTCAGTTCTGCAAGCAAAAAAAAACCTCATGAAGTACGAGTTTTCACATTCTCATCCTGAATGAGAAGGTACCAAGTAGACTCATGTAAAATTTGAAGTTGACGGTTTTCATCAATGCTCCACGTTTTGAGACTCTCTAAATTTCACAAAAGGAATTTAACAAAGGTTCCTATGTGTAGATTGTAGTCCATTTGAATTAGGATATGAAATCGAAATTTTCTTATGCAAAATTTGAAACCTTTTATTTTAAGGGAGTAATAAAAATGAACGTACAAAATGGTACATTAATTTATAATTATTATTAATAAATTATTACGCTTACCAATGAAATTAAATAAAACAGCAATGGCAAGAAGCAGACCCGCAAATATGAGCTTCAATTTCTTCAACCAGTGAACACTGATTTTTTTCTTCTTCAAATGTGTGAATTGATGACCGATAATTTATTAACAACGGTTCGCTATATATACGAGGCTCTAGACAATACTTCAGTAAAAATGACACATATTAAGATTCGAATAGAGAAACTTAGTTTACATAGTTTTTCATAAAGCCCTATCATAGAGAAACACGTATTATTCGACAATGTAATGCGTAATATAATTTTGCACGCGGCTTTCAGTTTTCCTTATATGCTGACTCAACGCTACTTTCTGTAATCCATTATTTTACGTATGAGTTTATGGAAATACTTTAAATCCACTTTTTATTATTTTTTTAGGATGTTGAACTTTCAAGCAAAAGAGACGACTTTTTGAACAAATAGTGGAATTTTCAATCAAAAACACTTCTACAAAAAAAAATGAATTTTCAATCCAAAAGGTCAAATTTTTAACTAAGCAGTTGAATTTTTAACTTTTTAACAAAATACTTCAATTGCCAACAAGTTAATTCTTTTTCAATAAAAATAGTTTAATTTGTAAACATACAGTTGAAGTTGCGGCCACCAAAGATGATTTTTCAACTAAGTATTCGAATTTTGAACAAAAAAATATATGGTCGAATTCTTATACAGAATACATTCAACTTAAATCAAAAACAGTTGCATTACACAGCTCCACACAAAAAATCGAGAAAAGTACCCCTGGAGTCTGACTATGTCTATCGTATGTTTTCGGGGTCGCTGAATCCAAATTCGGGGTTCGTTTGGCTCCATCACGTCAGATTTCGTCCATACCCTCAAAAAACATGAAAGTCGCCGATTTAAGGTGAAACATCATTCGTACCTATGAAAAGTGGTCATATCCAATGTTTTCGAGGTCGCTGAGTACGAATACGGAGTCGTTGTTGTTCTATGACGTCACGCTTCGTCCTTAACCTCAAAGGAAAACGGTTAATTGGTAATTTTATGAAAAACATGTATTTTTTAATGTAACACAACAACTCTAAATTCGTACTCAGCGACCTCGAAAACGTTGGATATGACCACTTTTCATAAGTACGAATGATGTTTCTCCTTAAATCAGCGATTTTCATGTTTTTGGGGGTTATGGACGAAATCTGACGTGATGGAGCCAAACGGACCCCGAATTTGGATTCAGCGACCCCGAAAAAATATGATAGACATAGTCAGACTCCAGGCGTACTTTTCTCGATTTTTTTTTGTGGAGCTGTGTTATCAACCAAATAGTTGAATTTTCAGGCCAAAAGAGGAACTTTTCAAAAGATAGTAGAATTTTTAAACCAACGGGACGAATTTTTCATCCAAATGGACGAATGTTCAATCAAACAGTTGAATTTTCGAAAAAATTATTGAATCTTTAATAAAATGGTTCAATTTTCAAGTATGTGTTCCAATTTTCATACAAAAGAAATTAAAGTTTAACCAAAAGCAGTTGCATTTTCAACCATATAGGTAAACTTTCTATTCAAAAAGACAAACCTTCAACAAAACAGTTGATCATTCAACGAATTTAATAATTTTTAACAAAATATTTTAATTTTCAACAAAATAATTAAATTTTCCACTAAAATGATTATTCTTCAACAAAAAAAAAGAAATTTTGTTTACAAAATAGTTTAACTTTCAACCAAGAAGTTGAATTTTCAATTTGAAAAAATATGTTTCTAACTAAAAATGTAATATTTCATATTTCAACCAATTATAAATTTTATTTGTACATAAAGAGCAGTCGAATTTGAACGAAAAAATTAATTCTTAATGAAAACAGTTAAATTTTCAAACCAAAATATAAATTTTTACCTAAAAAGTTTATTTTCTACCAAATAGTTGAATTTTCTACAAAAATAATAGAATTTTCAACCCAAAAAGACGAATTTTCAACAAAAAATATATTTATATAAATATATATTCAACAACAATAAAAATGAATTTTCTACAAAATAGTTCAGCTTTCAAGCAAGAAGTTTAATTTTACATAAAGAGCAGTCGAATTAAAAAAAATGAATTCTCAACAAAAACAGTTAAATTTTCAACCCGAAATATAAATTTTCAATTAAAAAGTTAATGTTCTACCAAATAGTTGAATTTTCTGCAAAAATAATAGAAATTTTAACCCAAAAAGGCGAATTTTCAACAAGACAGTTGAATCCTTCAGACAAAAAGACAAACTTTCCACATAATAGTTTAATTTTCATAAATTAAATTTTCAACTAAAATGATTAATCTTCAACAACAAAAAAATGAATTTTCTACAAAATAGTTTCACTTTCAATCAAGAAGTTAAATTTTCTATTTAAACAAATAAATTTTTTAAGAAAAATGTAATACATAGTTGATATTTCAACCAAGAATTAATTTGAATTTTATATATGGAGCAGTTGAATTTAAACAAAAAAATGAATTCTCAATAAAAACAGTTAAATTTTCAACCCAAAATATAAATTTTTAATCAAAAAGGTAATGTTCTACCATATAGTTGAATTTTCTACAAAAATAATATAAGTTGCAACCCAAAAAGACGAATTATCAACAAAGCAGTTGAATCTTTGAGACAAAAAGACAAATTTTCGACAAAATAGTTGAATTTTCAACAAAACGGTTACCTTTTTAAGCAAAAATGATACTTTTCAAAAAAATGTTTTAATTTTCAACAAAGTACATTAATTTTTACAAAGTTCCTCATCTTCCCGAAATGCGGGATGAGTAGTGAAGTATTTTTCGTAAGCTTGGCTAATCGTCCCAAATTTTCGGAACGACTAGTCCATCCCCTTTTCCAACTTTTTGTTGTTTGTCCTTCTGATGATTCTGACAAATCAGATTATCCTTGGTGGATACTAAAAACCAAACCTCCAAGCTAGGAACACTTCATTCTTCAAGTATTATCTCATTGCTCACTTTGTCCGTCAGTATTTTGCCGCATATCATACGCAGGAATTTCATTATGATTGCTTTAATTTCACTCTTATCCTTTTCTTGATAGGTACAGGTCTCGCTACCGTACAGCTCAGTTTGTATAAATATAGAATTATGTATTGCCCTTTTAGCTTTACTTGTATTTTTCCCATGCATTTGAATAATTGTCGGCCTAAAAGTACAGCCAGCGCCGCCACTCGGCCGTCTTCAAATCTTATGACAAGTTTATTCTCAGGCCTTTATAGGAGAGCCATCCCCCTGCACCCAACCGAACGGCTAGGAAAAAATGGTGGGAAAACCATGACATTAGGTTATTAGGTATTTTCCATGGACATATAGAAATGGACTGGCTACTCCGTGGGTAAAACGCGAATGACAATTAGAAAAAGAAGGGAGAGAGTGATGGGCCCTGTGTCTCTTTCTGTTCAAAGGTGATTGGTCTAGAACCAACAGTTGAAAACGTTCTAGATCAATCACTGTCGACCAGAAAGAGACAGAGGCCAATCACTCTCTCCCTTCTCTTTCTCATTCGCGTTTCACCGACGGAGTAGCCAGTCAGTTTCTTTATGTCAATGTTATTTTCACTTAAACCACCAGATAACTTCACATCATTGAGTGCTGTGGGGTCCATTTTTGCCCTATTTTGCTAATATCTTTGTAAAAACTATTTTTTTATATATATAAGTGCATTTGAAAAATAGTTTTTATTTTAAAATGATAAAATAATTATTATTGATTACGAAGGTATTACAAAAATAGTTTTGTTTACTGCATTTGGTCCATTATTTTCCCCCCAAGACTCAATGAAGTGAAGTTAGCTGGTGGTTGAAGTGGAAATATCTAATGGTCCCTTCTCACGGACCATGGAACTTGAATTAATATTTTACACAGGATTCATTTCTTGTTACCTTGTTGGTTTATGGCAAATGTGATTGGTTGAGAACCTAGATGCGAACCCTATGTGAAATATTAATTCGAGTGAAAAGGTACCCTAATAGAGGAGTTTACCACTCACCAGAGCGCGCGATCTTTTCGTGTCTGAGTTCTGCGAAAATTCAAATTTAATATAGGAAAATAGGTTTTTTATACAAATTATTGATAAAAATTTATAGTTAATTCGTAAAATAGAGTCCAAGTTTCAGTCAACAAAAAATCAACTGTTTTGGAGAAAAATCGTCTTATTATTTTTTTTTTGTTGAATTCAACTGTTTTTTATTAAAATTTGATCAGTTGAAGTTTCTTCTCTTTGGTTTAAAATTTTACTATTTTGTTGAAAATTTTTCTTTTATTCGTGGTTTTATTTTTAGTTCAAAATTGATCATTTTATTTGAAAAATTGTATGATTTGTTGAAAATTCGTCCTTTTTCGTTGCATTAAACGGCTTTTAATTTAAAATATTTTTTGGTTGAAATATCAACTATTACAATTTACTTTGTTGAAGAATCATCTCTTTGGTTTTAAATAAACTATTTTGGTGAAAAACATTTTTTTTCGTTAAAAATATATTAAATGAAAAGTTAAATTGCCATTTTTCGTTAAAATTTCACCTCTTTTAGTTTAAAAATGAACCATTTGGATGAAAATTCATTTCTCTTTGTTGAAAATTAATCTTTATGCTTAACAATTAATCTTTTTGATTGAAAAATCATTTTTTCGGTTGCAAATTTAACTATTTTTTGAAAAAATTGATGTTTTTAGTTGAAAATTCAACTATGTGTTTGAAATTTTACTTTTTTTTCAAAGAAAATTCTTCTTCTTGTTTATAAATTCATTTATTGTTGTTTTTTTGGCCCAAAATAATTTTTTTAACTGAACATTGAACTATTTCATTTTTCGTTACCATTTTTTTTTAATTGCAAATTCATTTCTTTCGATGAAAATTTAACTAATTTATTGAAATTTTTTGTTTGAAAATTAGATTTCTATTTTTTTATATGAAAATTTCACTGTTCCATTTTTGTATAGAAACTAAATTTTTTAGTTGAAAATCTAACAGTTTTGTTGAAAATTCTTTTTCTTTTAGTAGAAAACTTGCCTTTTTTAGTTATAACTTCAAATATTTAGTTGGAAATTTATGTAATTTGTTGAAAATTTGTCTTTCTAGTAGAAACTTATTCCTTCTTGTTTGAAAACTCATCTTTTTGGTTGAAAATTGAACTACTTCATTTTTGGTTCAAAATTTATCTTCATTAGTTGATTAATTAACCATCCATTAATCCATTAATTCTACTAGTTGGTAAAAAAAAGAATGTTATCAAAACACTTACTTTGTATGTCAGGGGTGCCTACGAGAACATCAAGATTTTCTTTAAATTAAAATAAAATCTAACATAATAAACATTTTACAAAGTTGATACAAAAAATTTGAAGACACCTTATCTTTAGTGAGGAAAAAATATATTTTTAAAAAATTTGATAGAAACCTCATGATTACTTATTTCATATATTTTACATAAATATTTCTTTCAGCTGAAAAAAAATATTTCATTTTTCCCAGCATTTTTGTTTGAACTTTAAACAAATACAATTGTACAAAAAAAGTGAAAACAGAGTCTTGTCTTGGTTCAAACCTTATGAACAATATTTTACAGAATCTTTTTTTCACAAGCAATGTCGTTGTTAAAAAGTCCTTGTTTAAAAAATTAGAATAAAGTTACACTCTAGATATCTTACAAGTGGAATGCCGAGTAGTGTGTTTTTGGTTTGGATTTATAATTTTTGTAAGTAAAGTTTATACCCCCAGAGAGTTTGTAGCCGGAATATTGCAGGCTCGATTCTCGCCGTCTACACTTTTTTCTATTTTTTGCACTTTATTTATTAAAATGTTTAAATATTTACCTTTATTCACTATCATTATCTTATTCCAAAATGTAAATGCTCACGGATTATACATAAAGAAATAAATTCAATAATAAAAAAATATTTTTCTGAGAAAAAAAAACGACAATCATGCGAAAAAGCGAGTTCTTCCTTTCTCAGAAAATTTTTGCCAATAGATCTTGCATACGTTGTTGTTGAGAACCTGAATGGTTGCATTCTGCGTGAATATGACATTTGGTGGCTGTTTTCAGTTTGTTCTTTGCCGAGATTTAAAATTTTAAAACAAAATATATATTTTGGAAGACTTCGAAAAACAAGAAAGCTTTTTAAGAACTTTTAAAGATTTTAAAAAATTAATTCGATGAGAATATTTTAAAAGATTTAAAAAGATTTAAAGATAATATACACATTTGCTTCAGGTTCCTGAGAGATTGAAAATAATTGATTAAAAAAAATTATTTGAAGCAAATGTTCAAAAACATTTTAATACATTTTAAAAATTGTCAAAAAAGAATCTGGAAGATTTAAAGGCAAAAAATGAAATTATCGACACTATGAAATTTCCGAAAATGTACTTATTTGAAATAAAATATGAGGTAATAATGAAATGAAAAAAAAAGAATTTTAATAAATAAAACAAAAAAAAATTGAAAAAAGAGTAGGCAGCGAGAATCGAGCCCGCAACCTTCCGGTTACATATCCGACGCGCTGTCACCTGAGTTCCATTTAGGACCATGCCCGCAGCCGCACTTAAATGGGATTTTCAGTGTACTCTTCGTATCTTTCACAGGTGATATCGTCCCATTTTAATTCAGACGTCCTTTGTTGGGGTGGATATTTGTCCATTTTTTTCTTCAGCTCATCAAAACTAACATCACTGAATCCAGGCTTCATGTCATATTCAGCAATCCAGCTTCGCACCGTTGACAGAGAAGGCAGCTTCATTCCAGCCTGTTGCATATGTCTGTACGCTGAACTAGAGTAATAACTGAATCTTTTTGCGAAATCCTTTTCATTTTCAGTAAAACGCCTTTTGCCTTTACGAAGTTGCAGGGTAACCACAGCACGAGATATGGGATTTTCGCAATGGCGCGCATCCAAAAAATGTTCAATACTAATTTTTTTCCGTTTTATTGCGGCCATCTTTTTTCTGTGTTCCGTCCGTTCAGTTTTTAATTGTTGCTGGAGACTCAGAATTTTCCTTGCCATTTTCCTTTTCTCTCTCTCCTCACCCCTTCTCAACTTTTTGTACTTATTAGCCAAATCTTCCTGAATGTTCGCAATCTTCTGTTGAGCAGAAAGAGGACTGCATATCTCCTCATTGTCAGAGCTCGTACTTGGTAATGGAGGTTCAATTTTAAACCACTCCATTTCATCATTTTCTTCATCTACGGTGATGAACCCATCCATATTTACAGCAGATGAATAGTTTTGCAGCACATTCTCTTTCCTCACACGTAGCTGATCTTCTTCATTGTAAAATATTTCTTCCGAAGTAAGATCTTCTTCGTTGTGAAATGTTTCTGCCGAAGTAAGATCTTCTTCATCTTCGTGAACAGCTTCCATCTCTGTTTCCTCTTCTACAATACAGGTTACCCTTTCGTCTTCTCCTTCCATCTTTATATCTGTGTCCTCTTCCATCCTCGTCGCTGTGTTCTCTTCTATCCTCTTCTCAAAGTTCTCCTCTTCTTCTCCGATGCCTCTGGTGTCCTCCATCCTCTTCGGTGCTTTCTCACCTTCTTCAACAACAGCCGTATATGGAATTGGATTCTGCTTTGGTCTCAACCTTCGCCGAGTCCTGTCCCAAAATGCTTCACGGAAAAAGTGAGCATTACAAATTCCGGCTCTCCGAATTGATGACGGTCTCCACGTTCTCAAATAATTTTCGTTTCCTAAAGGTAAAATCCATACTTTTTTAGGGTCCTAATACGCTACTTTTTACGCATTATTTTCGAATTAGAAAATTTAAGGGGATTAATAGGGAATTTTTTGTGGTGAGGGGGGAGGGGGGAGTTTAAAAAGGGGACGGACTGTGATGTGTGCTTTAATTATTGGCAAAGATGACATAAGACGTCAGACATTTTTTTGCAAAACGAAGGAGCGGGGGAATGGAGCGAAGTGTGAAATTTCACCAGAGTGACGACCATTTTTGACAAACGGCTTCAATTCTGTTCTTTACTTGTTGACCATATAAATCTGATAACGAATTTTCTGTACTATCAATTCAGTAAATCAAAATTTTCAATTAGGTCATTTTATTTCATCATAAATAGTTATATATTAGGAAATAATTCTGTTCCTTACTGAATTATAATTTAATAAACCGAAAATGAATTCAGAAAATTCTTAATTACCTCTTCTAATATTGCAGAATTAAAAAAAAATCCAATCCTTTTGAAAGATATTTACAAGTTTTGAAAAATAATTCAACTTTGAAAAGAGTTAAGAAAAAATTTAGAAGCTGTTTAAGAAGTTTTATAGGTTCCGAAAGGATAACTAAGTTTTTATTTCGAAAATTTAATTTTTAGAGATTGTGTAAAAAGATTTCAAGAATTGTAAAACAAGAATCTAAAACATTCTAAGGACTAATTAATTAAGGATAAATTAAAACTCAATTTAGAATATACTCAAAAGGTTTCAAAGTTTCAAAAAGATTAAAAAATAATTTAAAAATTGAACGGATTGAAAAGAATGTAGCTTTTTCAAGATTTAAAAAAAATGTGGAAGCTTCTTGAAAATTTTTAAAAGGTTTCAAGAAATTCGCAGAAAACTTTTAGATGATTTTTTATATTGAAAAAATAATATTTAACGAAAATTTGCAGAGATTTAAAATCGTTCCAAAAGATTTTCAAAATTGTCGAAAAAAAATTCTGAACATCCGTGGGATTTAAAAGGATTTTTTATTTGGGATTTCACATATAGGCTACGGTAGGCTGCAGCCTATGGCGGCCAAATTTGATAACTACAATTTCGAACTGTAGATTCAAAATCGATTAGTTAATATGTTAGCCTAAGGACGGTAAATTTCTGCGCCTAGGGGCGGCAAGTACCTAAATACGCTACTGGATTTAAAAGTTGTAGTAGATTTAAAAAGTATTTAAGAATTAAACGGATGAAAAATTTAATGTATATTATAACTTTTTCAAATAACAAATCATAAAAATTTTTTAATCCATTCAATTTTTAAATTATTGATAAATTTTCTTAAAACTTTTGAAGTATCTGATTATTTTTTAAATTGAGTCAAATTTTTCCTACATTTCTTTTTAAAATTTTGCAAACTTTAAATAAGTGTTCGTAAAATATTTCAGATTCTTGTTTTGCAATTTTTGAAATGTTCTGTAATATTCTCTAAAAATGACTTTTTCCAAATAAAAAAACATGAAAATTTTTGTAATCCATTCAATTTTTAATTTAATTATAAACTTTCTTAAAATTTCTGAACTATCTGATTATTTTTTCAAATGAGTCAAATTTTTCCTACATTTAAAAAAAAAAGTTTAAACATTAACGAAGTGTCCTTAAAATGTTTCAGATTCTTGTTCTTCTATTTTTTTAAATCTTTTGAAATATTCTCTTAAAATCAATTTTCCCAAACATAAAATCATTATAAATTTGTAATCCATTAATTTTTAAATCTTTTTAAAACTTTTAAACCATCTGCTTATCTTTAGAAATGAGTCAACATTTTCCTAATTTCTTCTTGTAATTTTGAAAATGTATCATTTGAGATTTTTAATCCATTCGATTTTAAAATTATTTTTAAATCTTTTGCTTCCTCGTAAAGGGAGGTTTGTAATTACATTAATTTTCAAATATACTTTTTTGTAATATTTTGATATAATTCGACCCCAGAAGCTCAAAAATATTCTTTTTTTAAATGATCGCGTGTGCGTATGTGTGTGTAACTTTTTCCTGTTCATCGTATTTCGAAAAGTAAGAGCTACGATCATGAAATTTGAATGCAGTTTTATATCCACGTCTGATAGGATTTTGAGCTAAATCGACCATTTAGAACTAGTTTTTTTTCTTGCGTTTCGAGATTTAAAAAGAAAAATTTTACCTTTTTTATATAAGGAAAACTTTTTTGATATTCAAAATACAATAGAATATCTAGCGTAATTGTTTGCGTTTCTGAGACGCATCGATCGACCTATTGTTTAAATTTTTATGACCTATCAGTACCGATTTATGAAGTTTCAAAAAATGATTTATTCTGTTTATATGAGAAAAACTGTTTTGATATTCAAATACGACAATATTACATGTAAAGTATTTGTCCGCGTCCTTGAGACGCATTGATTTACCTATTTATGAACCTTTTATGACCCACCAGTACCGATTTATGAAGTTTCAAAAAATGGTTTATTCTGTTTATATGAGGGAAACTTTTTTGATATTAAAAATACGACAATATTACATGTAGAGTATTTGTTCGCGTTCTTGAGATGCATCGATTGACTGATTGATGAACCTTTTATGACCCACCAGTACCGATTTATCAAGTTTCAAAAAATGGTTTATTCTGTTTATATGAGGAAAACTTTTTTGATATTAAAAATACGACAATATTGCATGTAGAGTATTTGTTCGCGTTCTTGAGACGCCTCGATTGACCTAGTGATGAACCTTTTATGACCCACCATTATCGATTTATGAAGTTTGAAAAAAAGGGTTTATTCTGTTTATATGAGAAAAACTTTTTTTTATATTCAAAATACGACAATATTACATGTAGAGAATTTGTCCGCATCCTTGAGACGCATTGATTGAGCTACTAATGAAGTTTCAAAAAAGGTTTTATTCTATTTATATAGGAAAAACTTTTTTTATATTCAAAATACGACAATATTATATGTAGAGTATTTGTTCGCATCCTTGAGACGCATCGATTGACCGATTAATGAAGCTTTTATGACCCACCAGTACCGATTAATGAAGTTTAAAAAAATGGTTTATTCTGTTTATATGAAAAAAGCTTTTTTGATATTCAAAAAACGACAATATTACATGTAGAGTATTTGTTGGCGTCCTTGAGACGCATCGATTGACCTATTGACGAACCTTTCTTAACCCACCAGTACCGATTTATGAAGTTTAAAAAAATGGTTTATTCTGTTTAGATAAGAAAAACTTTTTTGATATTCAAAATCCGACAATATTACATGTCAAGTATTTGTTCGCGTTCTTGAGACGCATCGATTGACCTATTGATTAACCTTTTATGACCCATCATTACCGATTTATGAAGTTTGAAAAAAGGTTTTATTCTGTTTATATAAGAAAAACTTTTATTTTTATTTTGAAAATACGACAATATTACATGTGGAGAATTTGTCTGCGTCCTCGAGACGCATTGATCGACCTATTAATGAAGTTTCCAAAAAGTTTTTATTTTGTTTATATAGGAAAAACTTTTTTTATTTTCAAAATACGACAATATTATATGTAGAGTATTTGTTGGCGTACTTGAGACGCATCGATTGACCGATTGATGAACCTTTTATGACCCACCAGTACCGATTTATGAAGTTTGAAAAAAGTTTTTATTCTATTTATATAAGAAGAACTTCTTTTATATTCAAAATACGACAATATTACATGTAGAGTATTTGTTCGCGTTCTTGAGACGCATCGATTGACCGATTGATGAAACTTTTATGACCCACCAGTACCGATTTATGAATTTAAAAAAAGTTTTTATTCTATTTATATAAGAACTTTTTTTATATTCAGAATACGACAATATTACATGTAGAGTATTTGTTCGCGTCCTTGAGACACGTCGAATGACTCATTGACAAACCTTCTATAACCTCTTATCACCTAGCAATACCGACTTTTAAATTGAAAAAATATGTTGTTTATCTTCTTGATATGAGGAAAAATTTTTTTAATGTTTGGAATACAACTAAAATGTATATAATACATTTGTTCGCGTCTTCGAGACGCATCGATTGCCAAAATTAAGAACTTTTCTCGAACTACCATAACCTATCAATATCGATTTTAAATTTTTCAAAAAAATTAGTTTACTTGTTTATAAAAGTATTTTTTTTTTATATTGGGAACTACCGTTGGTTAAAAAGTTGTTCATTGTAACAGAACACATTTTCAGAAAGACAGAAACATAAGCTTGAAAAATATTGAGTGCCCATTTTTTTTCTTTTGTTATGGAAAACCTCCCTCTATGAGGAAGCAAATTTATTGGATACTTATGAGGAAGCAAAATGCTAATAAAATGAACACAAATACACTCATAGTGAATACGTCCGTAGTACTTCGCAGTTGTATTTAAAACTTTTAAACCATCGGATTATATTTTAAAATGAGTGAAAATTTTCCTAATTTTTGGTTAATTTTGAAAACTTTACAGAATTGTTCTTGAAATATTTCAGATATTTCTTAAAATTTGTTTGAAATATTCTGAAAATTTTAAAAAGTGCCCTAACATGTTTCAGATTCTTGTTTTACAAATTTGGAAATCTTTTAAAATATTCTCAAATCTTAATTTTTCCAAATCAAAAATCATTAAAAAATTGCCTACGAATGTTAAGAGTTATAATTTATATTCATATAACTTTTATATAATAAACGGAATTAAAATAAATTAAATCATTATTGAAGCTGATTACACTTACCTGAATTTGTAATCCACACTTCCCATCTTTCATCGTGTTTTGCAGGAAAACGGAACAAATTTATTTCTGCCGACTGAATATTTGGACAGTCCTTGTATTGGCAGTGATCGTAAATTCTTGGCATTTTAAAAACCTGATAATTAAAACAAACGCCAGCAAGAACGCATACAGACACTCCGACAAACAAAATACTTCTGGCGATTTTGGAATTTGGGTCAAACAAAAAAATGCTTTAGGGTGGAGCATGATCCAATCCACACCAGGTCTAGCCGAAAAACGTTCCATTTTCGTCCAGATCGCGCATACCAGCTCCACGGCCATCTTGGTATCCTGCAACTCAGCCGCCAGCTGTACACTTATTCAATATGGCGGTGTAGCTGGTATCGCTTCTGATTGCCTGCGTTTTTTTTACTTGGGCGTGGCTATCTGGTGTGGATTGGATCATGGGGTGACGTCTCATGGCCAGGGATATGCAGTTACGCGTAACTAGAGGATTTTGACGTAAAATACCTAAGTGAAGTATTTTACGTAGAAAATAGGTAAAACACATAGTTAATTACGTGCCAAGATGGCGGACCTGCAGAACTGTGCATAACCTCACTTTTTTTCATTTCTGGTGTCGACATTCGTAAGACATTTTTTTTTAATGCCTATATTGTTAATTAAAGAATAATAATGGCAAATAAAGCAAAACAGAAGCAAGAAAATTTTACGTAAAATACTTCGAGTATGTAAAATATATGTGGGAAACCTCTGATTGGCTGTCTGACTCAAGTTTTCAATTTACCGCCTCAGAGGTGGCGCCCTCATATATAGAATAAGATGTAATTTACATCATGTAGAAAAATGTTGACGTAAAATACCAGGTAAATTACCGTAGAAAACCAAGTAAATTACCACGAGTATTTTACTTCTCACCCCTGCTCATGACAGCGACAAACTTGGCGCAACTGTTACGTCCTGGGCCTATCCTGGCCCTCTGTTGTAGAGTTGTGAAAGTTCCGTGAACGCCGCCACATTCAAATGATAATATAATATTCTTTTATATTAATGATTAATTATTGTTCGTTACTGCTAAAAGGTTGAAACGTTGCCTGAAATTAGGATGGAAAGGCTTTCTATTCACAAAAAATTAAACACTGTAAATTTGTAGCAAATTATTATCCTTTAATTATCTGCTCAAATAAATATAAATTTGGTCACGCACACTCATAATTTGAAGGTCTATTAATATTTCTTGAGAGCGTGTGCAATTTACGTTTAATGAATTCCGAAGTAGATTCGTAAAGCAATAAAAACCGATGGAAGCTCAATAAAATCGGAACGGTCTTTGCTGAGCATTGTCTCCCTTTTACAGACCTATTCCCACCCAAAACCCTTAGTCATCTGTATGATTGCCGGCACGTGGAACTTAATCTAGGAATGTTCAACACACACAAAAACTGTTATAGACTAGTCAGCCCTATACTTGTTTTGCAACCGAGATTCATTTTCCTTAATACGTGTCGTATATTATCACTAATTCTAGAGTAAAGACATTTTTATGGATTTCTGACTCATCTATTCCATCCTGTTTCTCACACATATATTAATTATCAGTGACAATGTTGAGTCAGATCTTTCAGGTTTCCCACGCTTTCTTAATCTGTTATTGCATGACTCCTGAAATTCCGAAAAAGTGATTCTTTCTATTAAGGAAATTTCGAATCCAACCCATTAATTCGAATAATATTGGAATTTTCCTGCTTTTTCCTATCCCCTCTCCGATAATAAAGTTCCCTACCATTTCTGCATAGTTGCTATTATAGGTTCGCTAGTGAGGTGCCGCGTCTAGGCTTGTAATATCTTTGGACGTGTTAAAAGTCGAAATTCAAACGGACCTCTTTTTCCAAAGTGTAGAGTTAGAAAGAGAACTACGTTCAAGTTTTCTCTTTGAAACGGCCTTAGAGTCCCACTGCTGCTCGAGCTAATCACACGGAACAAGGTTTAGTCAATAGACCTTTTTTTCCTGACTTTAGGGACCCTAGAATTTTCCAGCCCTTACATGTTAAACTTCCTAGAATTTTAATGTTAAATTTCCCATGCGTGAAGTTGGTTGCAAATTGGGATAAAAAGGTCTATTAGACATAACCAGCAATACGTTTTCTACGTAATATACGTCGAAATCGTAGAAGCAGAAACGTTGGCGTAGGTCTACTGTAGGTAGGTATATTGTCAGCACTGACTGTTAAAGTTACTAGAATTATCAGGCATTTCTATTAGGTTATTTCACAATCATTACCTGTTCCGAAAATATTAACTTATTGTCTGCTAACGCGTATACTGGGTATTCCAAAAGCCTCGCTGTCTTATAAAAATCATTAATTAGGAATTTGAAAAATAAGGTATGAAAGAATATCAGTTATTGGATTTATTCTCGGAAAGAAGAAAGATCCTTCTTTTAGTCACGCGCTACTTTGAACTGATAGAAAATTAAATTATCATAAAAAAATCAACGAAAAGCTATTTGTTTGAAGTTATCTAGAACTTGAAAAAGTAAATAAAAGTGATATCTGTGAAATAAGGAAGTGTAGTACTGTTTTGTGATTAAAGAATCATTAAAAAGTGTTAAGTAGATACTATTGAAGTTTGAAGTGTAATTTGAAAATCTGGTATGTGGAAAAAATTAGTTTTTCTAGACTATGATCATTATGATAAAAAATAAATTTTGGGCTTAAATCTGCAAATTGAACGCGATTTTGATTATTCTGATATTTACAATTATTTTTTAGAAGAAGATAAAAAATACTGGACTTACGTTTCTTGGCTTTTTGGTCTTTGTTTATACTTTTTGAAGCTCAAGATAACGTCTACCAAACAGCTTTTTAGACGAGTTTTCACAATAATTTACTTCATTATTACTTAAAAATATAACGTAACTAAATTAAGGATCTTTCTTGACTCCGAGAATGAATTCAATAACCAATAATCTATCCTACTTTGTTTGAAGAATTCATTAATGATGATTTTTAAATTGGCAGTAATTGCATTTTGCATACCCGGTATTTACGATAGCAGACGAAAAGTTAATCTTTTCTGAACAAACAGTGATTGTGAAATAACCTAATATTAAATTCCCCTAGAGTCAAGGATATTATTGTCAGAGTTCTGAGTCGGTTATATTCATCAACATATAGAAATGGACTGGCTACTGCGTGAGTGAAACGCAAATGACCATTAGAAAGAGAAGAAAGAGAGTGTAGGGTCGTCTGTCTCTTTCTGTCGAAGGTGATTTGTCTAGAACCAAACATCATAAACGTTCTAAACTAATCACCTTTGACCAGAAAGAGACATATGTCCCACCACTCTCTCCTTTCTCTTTCTAATTGTCATTCGCGTTTTACTCACGGAGTAGTCAGTCCATTTCTATATGTCGATGGTTATATTACTTTGAGAACGGTAACGAGAATGAGAATATTACCGAGAATATAACCAGTGTATCAATTCTTTGAGAATTGATAAGAACGAACCAGAATTAACATAACCTCACATTTCAACTCAATATTTGATAAATTGGCGGTAAATTCAAGTTTAGATATTTTACAATACAAAATTCTTATATTTTAACAGTAAAGCTTCTTCTATGCATTTTTCTTTATTTATGAATATATTTATTCAAGTAAATAACTTGAAAGTAACTATGTAAATAAAGTAAACAATAACATTATTGTTAAAAATCATAAGGTCTCTTAAATTCTTCTAATTCTCCTGAATTCTATCATATTCTCCGTTATATAACATGAACCTAAATTCTCGAGAATTTAAGAACTCTAATTCCCCTCGCGTGAAGGTAGTCTGTGGTCAAATCTAACCTCTACTTCAAAATAAATTTTTGCAATACTTTTTATTTATAATTATCTACAGAATGTGAATTTTACCCTCACTCTGAAAAAAGGAAGCTTTGAACTTTGAAACTTTTGAAATATTAGTTAGCAAGAGAGAGATATAAAATTTCAAATTTCTAAAAAAATTGAATTTATTAAACTTTCATTAATGATTGCCATGTTTCATTATATATACGCGCAATAATACAATTAACCACTCCAAGCAACTGAGCACTGGTGTTTTTTGAATTTTGACGCAGATACAAATTCAAATTTTACCAAAACACGCCGCGCCACACAACGCCACGGATTGGAATTAACCTGTACTATTTTAAATAACTAGCATCCCATCTTTCTTGTATTTTACTACAGGCCAAAAAAAGTATTCATTTTTTTATTTCAAATGTGCTTTGATTTACTTGAGATTTAGTGCAATAGGATTCCTACCTAAATCTTCTAAAACTTAAACGGCAACCCTTTTTGACTTTATTCAAAGATTTTTGTTGATTATTTTATTTTATATTTGATTTTATATTATTTTTGACGTTACTAGAAAATTAAAGAATTTAAATTTTAGCGCCAAATATTCCATTAGTGCTGCCTCCGTTCCAAAATTGTTCTTTTTTCTACTTTTTACCATTTTAAAAATTTTTCAATACCGAAAAATCAAAATGAATCATGATTTCATCAACAAATTACATTTTAAAATTAGGAACTTTCCTAAAATCGTAAAATTGCTTTAAAAAAATAAGCTTTTCTCGTGAATCAAAATGGCCGCTATTACTGGCATGTTCCTTCCGCGCTCCCTCTTTCTCTGTTTATGATTCCGTTGCTGAGGACGTGAGCTCGTCAAAAACGGTAAGAAAACATACAATTTCCCTCATTTCTCAACCCCAATAGTATTTATTAATGAAATGTAATGTTAGATTTTCTAAAAATTCTTTAATTATACAGTATTGTTGCTTTTTATATGTTTAATCCGTAATCCATACTTTCCTCCTCGCCAGTCACGTGTCAAGTTTATTCATTTAACTCAACTTTGTCTTATTTTTCTGGAAAAATCCTATCCCCTTTGTAATTATTTTCAATAATAACGAGATATTTTCTTAATTTTATACCCGGCGTAAAAGGATTTGCGAAAAATGTGACCCGATTTTTCCTAACCTCAAATATTTCGAGCCATCCTGGTGTACAGAATTTTAGTTTTTTTGGTAGCTTGTACTTATTCTATCCTTTTTTTAAGTGTTGTAATACTTTTTTTTTTTACTTCTTTTAATCTGGAAAAGAATTTTTTTTTATAAATTCTGAAAATGTCACGGATCTTTTAAAAAACTGACTGGATTTCTTTTAATTCGCGCCTACTTCAAACTAAGTAATTATTTTAGCACATTATGGAGAAATTTACATTTGTGCATCAATACGAATTAATTTTTTTTATAATAAAAATAATATAATTTTAGTATTTTCAAAAAAATTTATGCATGATTTTTATACTTTTTTTTTTAGAAAATAGTATTTATTCATAATTGTGGGTAGAAACTTGTAATTTTTTATGAAAAACTGCAAATATAGCTTTTGCAAGTTGATAATTTTCTTTATTTAATTGTATTAATTCGTAATTTTCTACAAAAACTCGTTGAAAATGATAAAAAACTGAACCTTCATTTTGGAGTCGTAAATTTTCCTATTTATTCATAGAAAATTGTATTTATTTATAATTATGTTTAGAAAATTGTAAGTTAAAAAAAAAAAAAAACTAAAAATAGCTTTTGCAAATCGTAAATTTTCGTTATTTTTTGTAAAAACTCACAATTTTCTATAAAAACTTATGAAAAATTAAATCGTTATTATAGGGTTGTAACATTTATTAAAAAAAATATATATAAAAAATTAAGATTACGTTTTGTTGTAGATTTTCATAATTGTTCTTAGATATTTTTAATTTTTCATACAAAATCATCAAACTTCATAATTATTAATTAAAAATCTTGATTTTTCGTTTCGAAATTTGGGTTGTACTATTCAAAAAGGTCTACATCTTTCCATTTTAAACTGATTTAAAGGTTTTGAAATTTAGAATTAACACGTACGAAGCGATATCTTAACTTTAGTCATTTTTAGCCAATTTTTTAGAAATTTAAAAATTTTTAATTTTAAAAATTTTAGTTACAAAAGAGGTGTATTTTTAAGAAAAATATTTTGTTCTTATCAATCCACTTGAATTAGATTCTGAGCATACAGCAATAGAAATTAATTTGTTAATTGTTCAATTTTATTGTTATAAACAAACTTCATAAACAAATAAACTATTATTATACTTTCTAACTAACAAAAAAAATTCCAATCCAATATGTGCCAAAATATCTTCTCAGATTTGCTAGCTTACAAGAAATTGTTAACATTTACCTTTGTTATAAATAATTTAGATTAACAAATAGAACATTTTCATCCTTTTTTGCGGAAAATTTTTTTTTTTCCTATCTAATATGTATCAGAATAGTTTTTTTAGTCTACTAGACTGCAGATTATTGTTTATACATAACATTTAGCTTTTTTATGCAATCAATGTGTCAAAAATTCAACGATTTTGTTAAAAGGTCATCTTTTTTGTCAAAATGTCAACTTTCTTGTTGAAAATTCGTCTTTTTTTGCTTGAGAATTCTATTATTTTGATTAAAAATTCAACTATTTGGTTAAAAATTCGTCTTTTTGGATGAAAATTCAATTATTTTCTGTATTTGGTTGAAAAATTTACTGTTTTGATAAAAATTCGTCTTTTATAGAAAATTCGTCCTCTTGGATTGAAAATTTAACTTTCTTCTAAAAAAAATCAACTATTTGGTTGAAAATTCATCTCTTATTTAAAAATTCGACTATTTGGTTGAAAAATAAATTATTTTGTTCAAAAATCTTTTTTTTTTCTTCAGAAATTCAGATGATTTGTCGAACATTTTGAGTAGAAAATGCGTCATTATGGATTGAAAATTCATAATTTATTGTGGAGAAGTCATATGTTTTGGTGAAAAATTAACTTTTTTTTTTGAAAATTCAAGTTTGTTCTAAAATAAATTCGTTTATTGTTCAAAATTCAACTGTCTTCTGAAAAAATCGTTTCTTGCTTCAAAATTCAACTAGTCAGTTAAAAATTCATCTATTTTGTGGGAAAATTGTCGTTTCTATTGAAAATTCAACCTTTGGGTTAAAAATTCGATCATTGGGTTGAAAATTCAATTATTTTTCTCAAAAGACATCTTTCTTGGTCAAAAATTCGAATGGTTTGTCGAACATTTGTTTTTTAGGTAGAAAATTCTACCTTATGGATTGAAAATTCATCTTTTATGGTGGAAAAGTAATCTTTTTTGGTTGAAAATTAACTTTTCTGTTGAAAATTCAACTGTATTCTAAAGAATTCGTCTTTTTGCTCAAAACTCAAATTTTTTCAGTTCAACTATTTGGTTAAAAATTCATCTATTTTGTTGAAAATTCGTCTATTTTGATTGAATGTCTTACAATTTGGTTATAAACGCTTCTGTTTGGTTAAAAATTAATTTTCTTGTTTGAAAAATAACTTCTTCTGATGAAAATTCAACTGTTTTCTAAAAAAAATCGTCTTTTTGCTTGAACATTCAACTACTTTGTTAAAAATTGAAGATTCAACTATTTTGTTAAAAATTCGTGTCTTTTGATTGAAAGTTCAACTCATTTCGAAAACATTCGACTTTTTAACTTGAAAACTCAACTCTCCTTGAATTTTTTTTAACCTTGAAAACCTGGAAATCTCCTTGAATTTCTTCTCGAGAACTTTGAATTAATTTTTGTTTTCTTTTAAAACAGTTATTTTATGTTTTAGAAGAAATCTTGCTACTGAGTTAAAAATTTCGATGTTAATTCAGTTTCAGAATTAGAATGAGTCATGGTTTTAAAATATTTAAAAGGATTTTGAACATTTTACAAAGATTTCATGGATTTCAAAGATTTAAAAAAGGCGTGTACATTACCAAATTGACAAATTTTGCTTTAAAATCTTGTATGCTCTTTTGCGAAAGTTTAGGAAATCATTTGAAATGTTTGAAACCCTCTTTTAATTTTTTTTTAAGTTCATTTTTCAAGATGAAAAACCACTTTAAATTTTCACACAAATATTAAGAATTTTTTAAATCCTGTTTTTTTTATAATTCTGTAACATTAAAAAAAATGCATTAAAAAATTCTTAACAAAAAATAACAATTTTTAAATATTTTTAAATCCTTTTAAAACTGCTGAATATCTCTTAAACTTACTCAACTTTCTTCTAAAATTATGTAATATAGCAACATTTTTTCCTATGAACCTTAAGAACATTTTTTTTCTTGACACCCTGCAAAATTTACCTACAAAATTTTAAATCTTGAAAAATTAAAAAAATTGTCTCAAAGTCTTCCATATTCTTTTTTCACGCATTTTCAAATCTTCAAAACTTCAAATTATTCTTTTAAAATAAGGACTAAACCATTTAAGATTTTCCCACAAATCTTGAAAAAAATTAAATCTCAAATTTTTCATAATGATTAAAAAGCTACCAATTTTTTACGGATTATTCAAAACAAGTTTTTGCTCATTATTTAATTTTTCTTATCTCTTTGAAAATGTAAAATAGTTGATAAATTATAGTGTGGTAGCGAAATGTTAAGAACATAATTATTTCCGATTATTAAAAAATCACTACCAATTAAAATTTTCCCTTCTATCAATAATGTTTAGAAAAATTTAGAAAGAAATTTTATGATGAAGTAAAATTATTTATTGATAAATTTTTATATACAAAGTTGATGGTTTCGAAAATTCAGAAAATGTTAATATTTTCATTGAATTATTAAAATTGAAATCATTATTTTTATAAACCAAAACTTACCCCGTAAGGGTAATTTTTGCTTCCTAATGCAAAATTGGACCTCCTTTTTATTTTTTGATACTGTAATATGTCAAGTTTCACTTTAAAATTGATCCTTGAGATATTTGCCATATATTTGGAGATGAATATCTCTTAAAGAGATAAAAATTACTCGCAAATCTCTATTTTTAGGTTTGGTATTTGATTACGACTAAGTTTAAGTTTTTGTTCGTCATTATAAAATAAATCTATTTTTCTGAAATTTTAATTATTCAGGTAAAAATGTACATTTTGTTGAAAATTCATATTTTTAGATTAAAAATTATACTCTTGTTTTGAAAATACATCTTTTTGGTTTAAAAATTCATTTCTTTGGAAGAAATGTCATATTTTCAATTAAAGATGCAACTGTTTGGATGAAAATTAATCTGCTTTGGTTGTGGATTTAACTATTTTGTAGAAAATTGATCTTTTTCGTTAAAAATTAACTTTTGTTGTTGATAATAAAATTTTTGTTGTTAATAATTCATGTATCCAGGTAAAAACTTGAACTGTTTTGCAAAAAATTCTTCTTTTTAGCGGAAATTCAAAAATTTGGAAGAAAAATAAAATATTCGGTTGCAAACTAACTTTTTTTGTTAAAAATTAACTATTTAGTTGAAAATTAACTTTTTTGTTGAAAATTCATATTTTCAGTTTGAAAATTCAACTCTTTTGTGGAAAAATCGTCTTTACGGTTTGAAAATTCATATCTTTTAGTAAAAATTTCATCTTATTGGTTGAAAATTAACTTTTTTGTTGAAAATTCATACATTTGTGTTATGAAGTCAACTGTTTTTAGAAGATATTCGGCTTTTTAGCTTGAAATTTGAAAATTTCATTAGAAAATTAAATTATTCGATTGAAAATTCAACTCTTGTGTTGAAAATTTATATTTTCTGATAGAAAATTCAACTCCTTCGTTACTGAAATAAATTTGCTCGTTTTAACTGTTTCGTAGACGCGGCTTTTTTACTTTTAGTCGAATTTGGGGCCTGAAGTTTTCGCACTAATAATTTTAAATAAAAATAAAATATCTCAATATTGTAAAAAATGGATTGAGGTTTTCTACGAAAAACTTTCTTGTAAGCGCAAGCCATTGACTTTAAATAATTTTTCCATACTGTTTTCGAGAAAGCTCGATTTACTTTTCTCCTGGTCAGCAAAATGTGTCATGAATCATGTTTCAAGAATTACCACGAGTAAAGCTAGTTGATTTCAAGATTTAACGTCTATGCAGGATAAATGATACCACCAGGGTGTGGCTAACAGGTCGACCAGTTTGTAAATTTCTTCTCGAAACATCATATGACCCAGCTCAAGAAACTTTAACTCAATATTTAATTATGATTTATGATTCGTTCGACGTTCAAGCTATATTAAATTACTTTTTCAATATATTCATTTCCATTCTTCGAGATTTTTTTCTGGTCAATTTATATAGAAATAAACGAGACATATTGAACTATCAATTAAAGAATCTACTGTGGTGATTTCCAAACTAAAGATATAAAAATTATCTTAATTGATTTTGTACTATGAGTTTATTTCAATTCTTATTTCAATTTTTATCATAAGTCTCTGATGTTGATTGCCTCATTACTGAATCATAATAAATGCTTCAATTTGAAGTGGTATTAAATATAATTATTAATAATCATACATTAGATTGAATATTAAAATAGCTACTTCGGCTTTCATACAATTTTTATTTTTATTTAGTTTTAATATAATTAAAATTTTAATATTAACTTCAATTTAAATTTAAATTTTATTGGAAGATTATGTGATTTTGAAAGTTTTTTCTAATAATTCAATTTCTCATTTGTTAAATTTAGAAGATTTTAATGATTAGAAGTGAAATTTTCAATTTTACATCGACAAAATTGAAAATTCTTTAATTTAAAAAGATCTAAAATTCAAATATCTACAAGTTTGAAGTGAACCTAAATTTAATTTGACTTTAAATTGTTTTCACTTACTGAATTGAATTTGAATTCAATTATTGAAATTAAATTTATTGAATTTTGGAAATATATAATTGGAAATTGTTCAATTTTCATGATTTTTATTTTAGAGATTTATAATTTCAAACATTTTTTTTAATCAATTTAATAATTTTAATTTTGAAGATTCACAATTAATTTTTTTTTTTAAATGTTAACGATTTGCAATTTGAAATTCTTTAATTTTGAATATTTGCTATTGAAATTAATTGATTTCAAATATGTATCAATAAAATTGATCAGGTTTTGATAATTTTGAAAATCAAAAGTCAAGTTTTCAAATCTAAATCTTTCAAATTGAAGACATTTTTAATTGTTAATTTGCAAAATCAAAAACTTTTTAAGTTTAAAAATTTATAATTTTCAGTTCTACGATGTTGAAGAGTTACAATTGAAAACTCTTCAATTATAAGGAGTTGAAAATGAAATTTTCAAAATGTTGAAGATCAAAATACAAGATTAGCAATTTAAAATCTTCAAAATTGAATTTTCTGAAATATGCAACTTTTTGTCCACTTTTCAATTAGAGCAAGATAAAAATCGATGCAAGTTAATAAAAATAATTATTTAAACAAGGTATTAGAGTTTATAACTATCTTCTCCCATAGTAATGCTAGATAGTTGAAGCTTTTTCTGAAATTTTCCACTTTTTTCAACTTTTTACTTATTGAGGTAATAATTAGTGCAGGTTAAAAAAACTAATTGTTTAAACAATTTATCATGGTTCATAACTATCTTCTCTTAGATAGTTGCTAGAAAGTTGTACTTTTTCCTGATTTTTTTTGCTTTGCTTAGGCTTTTTTATTATGAAAAGATAATGAATAAACAATGAAGAGAATCATTTTTGAGACAATCTCATTCTTTTTTGTAAATATATTTTTCTGAAATAAGGCAGATATTTGAAATTCTCATAGAATTAATGTGACTTTTCTTAAAACTTTCTGAGTAGCTATTGATTAATCAATAATAGTTTTTGAAAGTTCGTCAAAAGATCAATCCACGCGTCTCGAAGACGCGAACAATTTCATCAAATGTAGTACTGTTATATTCTCAATATAAAAAAATCCTCTTATAAACAAGGAAACTAATTTTTTGGAAAATTTAAAAACGGTGTTGGTAGGTCATGGTAGATCATGAAAACTTCTTAATTTTGGCAATTGATCCATCTCGAAGGCACGAAAAAATATATTATATACATTATAGTTGTATTCTCAATATTAAAAAAGTTTTCCGTTCATCAACAAGATGAACAACATATTTTTTAAATATATAAATCGGTATTGCTAGATCATAAGAGGTTGTGGAAGGTTCGTCAACAGTTAATTCGTCGTGTCTCGAAGACGCAAACAAACATGTCAGATATGGTACTGTAGTACTCCTAATATAAACAAAGTTTTTCTCATATAAACAGAATATACGAACTTTATTTAAACTTCATAAATTGGTACTGGTCAGTTATAAAAGGTTCACCAATAGGTCAATCAATGCATCTCAAGGACGTGAACAAATACACTACATATAATATTGTCGTATTTTGAATATAAAAAAAGTTTTTTTTTCATATAAACAGACGAAACCATTTTTCGACACTTCATAAATCGGTACTGGTAGATGTAGATCATACAAGTTTCAACAATTGGTCGATCGATGCGTCTAAGAGAGGCAAAAAATACAGAAAAAACTACTTCTGAATGGTCGATCTAGCTTAAAATCCTATCAGACCTAGATATCAATCAGAGCTACACTTCGTCCAAATTTCATGATCGTAGCTCTTTTACTTTTAGAGATATGGTGAACAGAAAAAAGTTACACACACACGGACATTCATTTAAAATGTTATTTTCTAGCTTAAAAGTGCTAAGTTAAAATTAAAGTTCGAGCTAAGTTGAATATTTCAGCAAAACCGCATTTTTCTGGCATTACTCAAAGAGAATATTATTAAATAACATAATAATAAATTGTAAAAACAACTATGATTCTTAACTTGAATTATTTATGAACTCACTCAAACCGAAAAGTGGATAAAAAGTGAAAATTTTTAGAAAAACCCGCAACTTTCTTGAATTATTTTAAGAGAATATTATTATAAATAGTAATAAATTGTTGAAACAATTCCTGTAAGCAGCCGATGATCTGTAGGAGTAGTGTTTTATGTATTAGAAATGATTTATATTTAAAAACCCGCAAAAAATCTTAATAGGCGCTAAAAACTCTCAAAAACCAATTTTTCACTTATGGGAATTTTTTCGGGACCCTATAATACAGACGTGAGGGTGATATTCAAAAAATAATGTTTGACTTGTATACTATATACGATTCTGAATAAAATTTACAAAATGGCTTGCAGACCCTCTAAATATCATTTAAAAATAATTCAATTATTTGTGTGTGGATTTGAACGGAAGCGATTTGCATAAAAATTTGAAAAAAAAGCGTTTACGTTAATTTTATAATTTTAAAACCTTATACTTCGAAGATTACATGATTTATAATGTTTTTTTTTAATATTTGAATTTTTCATTACTTGAATTTAGATGATATTAATGACTAAAAGTTACATTACATTACATTACTTTTCAATATATTCCCTTCCATCCTTCGAGATTTTTTTCTGATCAATTTAATTTTATTATATAAATATATTTAATAATAAATTTTTTAAATATTCGAAACGCAACGATACGATATCTAGTTTGAAATAAAATGGTTGAAACTCTTTTCATTAGAACAGAATTTTTCTCAAGTAAATTCCAAGAGCCAAAGATTATCTCAAAGGTTTATCTTACACCTAACTTAGAAAACAAGCATTCAACACGTAAAATCAATTGCTAGAGCATTTTAAAATGCTTCTTTTCGATTTTCCTTTCCTGTGAATGAATTCCTAGGTGTCAGGATAACAAAGGTTGTATCCTAAATCAGATTATCGCAGTCTATCGGCAAGATCAGAGAAACGGGAAAGAACTGTATGGGTTCTAGGATCGACATTCGCGGCCCATGAGCCAGGTTGGGACCTCTTATTACTCCGACAAGCTGTCTCCCTGTCGTAAAAGTCGAGTATCGGATATAAGTGCGATTTTTGTCGAATAAGTGTGTGAGGCTAGGTCCCCTTGTGTGAGGATGTGTGTGAACACTCGTTGCCAGATCGTGGGTGTCGGTCCCACGCGTCTAGGTGGGGCCCACTCTCCTGAGCCTCACACTCCTGAGCCTCACACTCTTCTCTCATCTCTCGCGGACCCCGTCATTACATATATGGAAGGTCCAGTCTACCAAAGCCGATGCACACGATTCTTGGTTCAGTGAGCTCATGAGAAGAACATCCTTCCGAGAGTTTTACCGCTGATTTCGTCAACAAGGAGATAAGAGTTTTATAAATCGGGGTCCGATTCGTAATAATGAGAAAAATGGGAATGCCGATTTTAAATGTTACAGAAGATACACAATGAAAGAATAGAAACAACTACTAAAAATGCGGTCCAATGGAGGTGGATGACTTCCAATTACACCGAATTACCCTGGATTATAATTACTCTGGATTACATAAAAGTATGGTGAATTACTCGAATTGTTTGAATTTTTAAACTAAACGAATTAATGGTATAGAAGATTGCTGAATGTTCAATAAAATATATGAACTTTTAACCAAATAGTAAAATTTTTAACCTAGAAGATTAATTTTCTACCTTAAAAGACAAATTGTCAATAAAGTAGTTAAATTTCTAACTAAAAAAAATACATTTTCAGCCAAATAGTTAAATTTCCAAATAAAAAAGATAAATAGTATACCAAAAATGGAATATTTAAAATTTCCGGTGAAAAAAATTCGTCCAAAAAACAATGATTATTCAACAAAATAAATAACTTTTCAACCAAAGAGATGATTTTTCAGCTAAAATGAAGAATCTTCAAACAGAAAAATGACTTTTTGAAAAAACTGTGGAATTTTCTACAAAGCGGAATAATTTCTAACCAAAAGGAAGAATTCTCAACGAAAAATAATAATAATAAATTAATTGATTGATAAAAATAATAATTAATATTTCAGGCAAAACCGATTTTAATTTTAAATAGAAAACGATTGAAGTTAAAAAAAGACGAACTTTCAAGAAAACAGTTCACTCATCAACCAAAAAGGATACATTTATTAAAATTGTTTATTTTTAACAAAAATGGTCAATTGTCAACCAAATATTAAAATTTGTAAGCCAAAAAGACGAATTTTCAACAAAACAGTTGAATTTTTAACCCCAACAGAGACTTTTCCACAAAATTGTTGAATTTTCTACAAAGTAGATTAATTTTTAACTAAATAATTGAACACTCAGCTAAAAAAATACCTTTTTAACCAAAAAGAATGATTTTCTACAAAGTGAAATAATTTTTAACTGAATTATTATATTTTCAACCAAAAACACAAATTTTGAACCCAGAAGGTTAATCTTTTACCAAAAAAGACAAATTAAAAGAAAAACGTAAATTTTTAACCACAACAGTGGAGTTTTTAACTCAAAAATATGAATTTTCAATCCGAAAACATGAATTTTCAAATAAAAGAAAAAAAATTTCCACCAAGAGGAATAATTTTTTATCAAAAAAGACGAATTTTCAACAAAAGACATACAATTTCAGCAAGAAAGTTAATTTGAAATCAAGAAAGATACATTTTTAACAAAAGAGTTGAATTTTCAACTAAAAAATATAAGTTTTCAACCAAAAATAAAATATTGACATTTTCAATTAAAAAAATTAATTGTTTATAACAAACTGAATATTCAACAAAATAGTTGAATTTTAAACTAAAACCAAAAAGCTAAAAAATGAATATTTAACAAAGTATTTACAACTAAATTTTAAGGTAGTTGAATTTTCAACCAACAAGATTAATTTTCTACCAAAAACTACACATTTTCAACGAAATACTTAAATTTTAAACCAACTAGTTGAATTTTCGAAAAAAAAAAATTAATTTAAAAATGAAAAAATTATAAGTTTCATTTTCAGTTAAACAAATTTATTTTCAACCAAAAAAATATTTTCAAACAAAATATTAACATTTTCAACCAATTATTTTCAACTGAAATCAAGAATCTTCAACCAAAAAAATAAATTCCTAACAAAATAGTTAGATTTCCAACCTACGAGAGGAATTTTAAACTTAAACCAAAAAAGCAAAAAATGAATATTTAACGAAGTGTTTCAACTTTCAATCAGGCAGTTGAATTTTCTACCATAAAGATTAATTTTCTACCAAAAACGGCAAATTTTTAACGAAATAGATCCATTTATAATCAACTAAAAAGATAAATTTACAATAAAAAATATACGAGTTAAATTTTTAGGTACAAAAATTAATTTTCAACAACGAAAAAGGAATTTTCAACTACATAGTTAAATTTTCAACTAAATTATTTTTAACTGAAGTCAAGAATCTTCCACCAGAAAAATGAATTTTTAATAAAGTACTTCAACTTTCACCTATGTAGTTGAATTTTCAACTAAAAAAGATACATTTTCTACTAAAAGTGGAATACTTAAAGTTTTAAATCTTTAACAGTGTACCTACGTCAATTCGGTGTAAATTGTCAACAGTGTCAACAGTGCACGTTAAGGGCACACATCCAAAGAGCCTTCGCGTAAACGTATCACAAAATTTGAAAATTGTAAATAATCACCCAAATCACCTTCAGAAAAGCCCAAGTTATATTCCCAACCCCACAATAATATTCAACAACCTTTAAGATCACCCCTAATTGTTTATCTGAACAGATCCAAATGTCTTCACGTAAAAGTAAATAAAATATAAAATTTATGTATTATTTATACTATTTGAGTAGATTTATTAAGATGTTTCCCATGATATTGCTATCGGTCTAAATGACCATTGCGCGACTATAAACGTAACTCTAGCAGGCGCGCCTACTCCCAGGTTAAATTCATCATTTTGTATCCCATGTTTTTGCTTCTTTTCTACCCCTTTTCCTACAATTCTATACTTTTCTATCCCATTTTATTACTTTATCCAATTTCTTTTTCTGGCAATTGTATAAGTTTTATCCTGCCTTATCAGCAAATCCTGTTCCCTACATTATTTATCGTATTCCTCCGTTTCTTACAAGACCATCTACAAACTTTATATTACCTTATCCTTACTATTTACAATTATTTATAACTATTTACATCAATTCTTATATCTATCTCCTTAATTCTATACTCATATAATGCAATTTTACTGTTGGAAGAATGAGCAAGCGATCGAAAGCGTGAGAGTGAGCGAGTGAGAGCGAGCGCATCCGCATCTTAATCTACTTATACTATTATATAATAATAACTACTTACAGATCTTTGCGCTTCTAATATATGCGACTTCCGTTTCCTTTTTCCTTCACTTTCACATCTCTTCTATCTCATTCTTATTTTGCGATTTTTCCACATCCATTCTTTCATTCTTTCTCATTCGCCCCTCTAGCCCCCTCCAACTCCATCATCCACTCCTCACCCATTCCATCCTCCCTTAGAATCTTTACCACATTCTCTTGCCAGCTTCTTTTATCTCTCCCTATCCCTTTTCTAAATACTCTGGTACTCCTTCCTTTTTCATCAACTCATACCATTTATTACGTTTTGATTCCTCAATCATTCCCCATCTTTCCATTAATTGTCTTTCCCTGTCCCTTCTCTCCAAATCCTCATAGCTTACTCCATTCCCCTCTCCTATATCTTTAGCACTAAAAAACTCCCTCCTTTCTTCTTCCCATCTTGTTCATTCTACCGCCTTCCCTCTCCTTTCTTCTACCTCCAAAGAGTTTTTCGCTAACTCCCCTCCCTTCCCCTCCCTTAACTTCGTCTCAAATTGCCATGTTCTCTTACCCGCTCTATTACCTTAGTCATCCCTCTGTGCTTCTTCTCTTACCATGTATACAGGCGTCCTCCAGTCTCCTCCTAGCATCCAGCTTATATACCTTTCTTGTAAACTCTCAATCTCCTTCCTTTACTTCTACCCTCATATCTCCGCTTCATAACCTAATCCCGGCCATACGAACGTATCAAATAACCACATTCTCCTTCTCCAATCTTTCTTGAACCTTCTTTTTCCTATTCCCCATATCGGTTTCATTATCCCCACTGCTTCTTTTATCCTTTCTCTTATATGAGCTTTATGATCTCCATTCATTTGCAAGTTATATCCCAAATATTCGAACGCCCTTACTTCTTCTAACTTTATTCCCTTCCATCTTTCAGTCCATTCTTTCTTTCTTTCCCCTCCTTTTCTAAACCTCATTATCTTTGTCCTTTCTACATTTGAATTGAACTTTTTCGCATCTAAATATTTTTCCAATCCGGTAATCAAGCCCGTCATCCTTTCTTCATCCTCTGCCATCAACACTATATCATCCGCGTATGCCAGTGTATATATCTTCTCCTCTCTCATCCTAACTCCTTCCCATTCCTTTCACTTAATTTCTTCTTCTAAATCTGAGAAGACACCCTTGCTTGACTCCTCTCACTAACCAGAAACTAACTCCTACTTGCTTTCCTACCTTTACCCTGCTTTTAATCTCTCTGAAAATTTCCGATACTCTCTTTATTAAGCCCTCTCGTATAACCTTTTTCACCATAACTTTTTCTATCTCGACTTGCTCCAAGGAGTCAAACTTCGCTTTCAAGTCTACGAATATTGCTATCATTGCCCCTTTCCCCATCTCAAGCCTTTTATTTGCCAGATAATTCAGAACATATATATTGTCCACCACCCTTATCCCTTTTCTAAACCCTGTCTGATTCGGTGGTTCTATCTTTTTTTCCTCAACTTCTTTCTTCAATCTCTCCGACATAACAGTTACATATACGTTATACAATATTGGCATCAGCGTCACACCCCTATAATATTTAACCTCTTCTCCTTTGCCTTTCTTCACTATGGGTACTACTAATCCTTCTTTCCATAATTCTGGCCACCCCTCTCCTCTCCATACTCTATTACACATTATCCATGCCCATTTCTTCAGTTGTGTCCCCCTATTTTTCAAGACTACACTTGGAATCTCATCTACACCAGGGGCCTTTGCATCTTTCATTATTCCTAACACTTTGACTATTTCTTCCCTTGTTATGTCATCTTATTTTTCTCTCTCTATTTACTACTTTCCAAGCCTCTTCTTCCATCCTAGCCTTCTCCGCCTCTTCGACAAACCTTTTATTCTCCTCCTCTTTCTTTTGATCGCATAACTCTGTGTACTCCTTTTTTCTCCTATATTCTTCTCCACTACTTTTTTCTTTTCTCCATTTTCTTAATTCCTTTTTGCCCTCCTTCTTTTTTTCTTTTCATCCCTTATTCCATCCATTTCTATCCCCTCCTTTACTAACTTTTTTTTTGCTTGTGCTTTCTAATTCTCTTTTTATTTCTGCTATCACTATTTCCATGTCCTCGTCCACATTTCCCTCTCCCATTTTGATATTTCTAACCTTTTCTTTGAACTGTTCTTTTCCTTCCATTGACCAATCCCCTTTTTCTGCTCTTTTTACCTTCGCTTTCTTTTTATCCATATTGTTATTACTTCTTTCTTCCCCCAATGTCACTATTGCTCCTCCTGAGCGTGTATATTCCCCTTCCTCATCTCCCTCTATATTTTCGTTTAATATAAACCATCCCAACTCCTCTGAACTCTTTCACAATTTATTTCTCTCCCCATTCAGTATCTTGACTTTGTATTTTCTTCCTCGCCCCCCCTCTACCCATTCCCTTCCACCTCTATCTCCTGTTTTCACATTGAGATCTCCCCCTATTACAAGCCTAATCTCTTCTGTATTTTCTCCCATCATTCCTTTCATCTCCTCTAATTTCTCCTGCATATCCCCGTTCACATAAACCCCCACTATCTTCCATTTCTCTCCTCCTATGTTTACCTCTTCTACTATTATTCCTTCTTTTTGCTCTTTCCGTCCTTTGTTATCCTTCCCTCTTATACATTCGTTCCTTACTCTCATGACCATTACTCCCATTGCTCTGCCTTTTTTATTTTTCCTCTTTGCATTTTGAACTTGCCATTTGTAACCTCTTGACAATCTTCCCCTTAGTCTTTCCCATCTCTTTTCATCTATCCACGTGTCCATCATTATTACTACAGCCCATTGTGCCTTCTCATAAACCATATCCTCCATTATTCCCTACTTTCTTTTCTCCTCTATTTATTTCTTACTATTTCTTGATTTCCTATCTCCTATTCCTTTCTCTCCTAGTTTCCTGGCACGACTAACTTTTCTCTTTCTTCGTCCCAATCCCACCATACACCATCTATCATCTTTCTCTATTCTCTCCGTGCTTCCATATAATAACCTATTCTTTGTCATTACTTCCCTCTTATGTTCCCATTTTTTTAGTTTCACTAGTAGCATCTTTTCTCCTCTTCGCGTTTCTATTCCTACACTTCGCATTTCCTCTATCTCTACTTTAGCATCTATAATTTCTAGCACATCCTCCACTCCTTCCCTCAATTCCTTCTCTTCTAATCTTAGACCCTTTATCACTGTTTTTCTTTCTTTCATCTCTTTCTTTCCTTTCTAATCTTCTTTCTATTTCCGTTAGCCTTTTCTTCTCAATATTCCCACTCTCCCTTTCACCCAACTCCCGGTTTGATTTTTCAATCTCCACTATCCTATCTTTGACCTGTGCTACCTTTTTGTTATGCTCATCCTGTTTTTCTTAAATTAGACTCAATTTCGAGTAATTATAAAAAAACTATTAACTGATCCAAATATGTCATGAGTTATATCCTACTAAAGTTGACCAGTTTTCATATATTTTTCAGGGCAAATTACTTGTGTTCAGTCTTTTCAAAATAGTTCGTTAGTGTACGAAGCTACGAAGAGGTTATTGCAGATTCGGATTATTCATTACAAAATACGTAAGTTTTATTTAACATTTTTCTCTTTGATTTACGACAGATTGCGCTAAAATGGTCCCAATGATGCAATGCAAACACGCCTTGTATATATATATATATATAGATAAGTAAAATGAAATCATTTACTAATTGCTACTCTGTCTCGCGCAAAATGAGGCTTTCTACTTGCACACTAGTCTTCACCTTTGTGATATTTTTTAATTCTGTTCGTAAGTAAAATATATAATATAATAGAAAATGAATCATATAATAAAATATTTTACATCCAGATACCAGATATAAAATTCGCATTTCAACTTTGTAACAATTGCAATATATGTTAGGGGCCATCAGTGAACTACGTCACCAATATCGGACTATTTTTTACCCACAAATAAATATCCCCCGATAAATTTTCAAATGAAAATGGAATAGTTGAATTTCCCTAAAGAAATATTAACTTGAAAAAAAAATTTTCACAAAAAAGTTGAATTTTCAACCACAGAGGGGAATCTTAAAAAAAAGTTCTTACAGAGTAGTTCAACTAAAATTTGTTATTAAAAATTCCCTGTATATTTTCTTACAGAATCGAGTCCACCATCGCCATTTCATCCTTCTGATAATCTAGTGTTCCGTGACGGACGACCTTTTGGAATAATCATTGGTGGAGTTCTTCATGAATTACAAATACCTGCTGTTCAATCCAGTAATCTAAAAAATATAATACAGTCCAAAATATGTGAGTAATGAAAAAAAATTCATTTTCTAATGCCTATGACTTTTTTTCTTACAGGAACAATTTCACCACCGCGACCACGACCACCGCCAGAGCCAATCAGTCCTCCGGAAAATGCTTTAGTTTACAGACGGGCAGATCCTATAGGAAGAATCCAAGGAAAGCTAATTTGTGAACTGCATCCGACTGGTCCAGATGGTAATTCAAAAACTAAAATACAATCTAATAATAAGATGCAGTGCATAAATTAAGTAAAATTATTTTTCTGAAATTTTAAATCACGTATACCCCTTCTGTTAGGGTCCGTACATTTTGAACCCCCCCACCTCTCTATCTTACGTAATTTTTGGAAACTAAAATTTTGTCTCGGATTTATTTAGGGGTTATCCAAAAATTACGTAAGAAGATTCGGTAAAATCTTACTGTTTCTGATGAATTAAGGAAGTTGTTCAACTTTCAACCAAGTAGTTTAACTTTAAACAAAAGAAAAAAAAACTTTAAACTTTAAAAATATGAATTCTCAGCAAACATTGTAATAGTTGATATTTTTGTCAAGGAAAGATTTTCATTTCAAATCAAAACGAATTTTCAAATGAATAAATAAATTTTCAACCAAGTAGTTTAATTTTCAACCAAAAAGAATAATTTTCTACGGAAAAAGAGAAATTTTCAACAAATTACATCATCATTTTCAAACAAAAAAATGAATTTTCTACTAAATTTACCAATTTTCCAGTCAAGAAGACGATTTTTCTGCAAAACAGTTGAATTTTCAACCCGAAAATATGAACTTTGAAAGAAAAAGTTAACTTTTAACAAAATCGTTAAAGTTTCAGTTGAAAAGATTAATTTTATCCCCCCCCCCCCCCAAAACAAATTTTCAACAAAGCAGTTGAGTTTTCAACCTAAAAAAATTAATTTTCAATGAAAAATATAATAGTTGATATTTCAACTGAAAAATATTCTTATTTTGAATAAAAAAAAGTTTAATTATCAAACAAATAGTTATATTTTTAACCAAGTGGTTGAAGTTTCAACTAAAGAAAGATAAATTTTTTCCCAAAACTGGAATAGTTGATGTGAATAAAAAAATATGCATTTTCAACAAACCAGTTTAATTCTCATCTAAAAAAGATTAGTTTTCAACCAAAACGTTGCATTTTTAAGCAAAAAGATTAAATTTCTACAAAAAAAGACGAATTTGAAACAAAGTACATATATTTTTCATCAAATAGTTAAACTTTAAACAAGGAGAATTAACTTTCTAAAAAAAACAACAAATTTTCAAACAAATAGTTGAATTTTCAGCTAAAAAGGATGCATTTTCTACCAAAAATAAAATAGTGTAATTTTCATTAAAAAAAAAGAACAACAAATTTTCAACAAAATAGTTGAATTTCCGACCAAAGACATGAAGTTTTAACTAAAAAGTTAAATCTTCAACTAAAAAAATTATTTTTTTCTTATTTGGTTAAAAATTCAACAAGCTTGGTAGGAAATTAACTTTTCTGTTGAAAATTCATAATGTTGGATTGGAAATTCAACTGCTTTGTAGAAAATTAGTCCTTTGGCTTGAAAATTCAAAATTCTGGTTAAATTATTTTCCCTTCTTCACTGAAAATTTCTTTTTAGTTTGAAAATTTAACAATTTGGTTGAAAATTCAACTGTTTTGTTAAAAATTAACTTTTTATTTAAAATTCATATTTTTGGGTTTGAAAATTCAATTTATTTCTTGACTGAAAAATCTTTCTTGGTTGAAAATTCAACTCTTTGATTGAAAATTCGTCATTTTGGTTTCAAAATTCATCTCTTTTGGTAGAAATTTATTCTTTTTTGGTTAAAAGTGCAATGTTTTTAACGTTAAAAATAGTAATTTTTCAATTTGAAAGCCGCAGTAATATTAAAAAAAATTCAAATTAATAGATTCATAGTTGGAGGCTTTTATTTCATTGAAAATTCTATTCAAATATTGTTTTAATCTGAAACATTGCATTTTTAACCCATTTATTTTAAAAATTTTTAATTGAGGAATACATTTTTTTGAATATTTAGCAATATTTTACATTTCGTTGAAAATGAGCAATTATAAATCAAATATTAAAAACGAAACAATTTTTAACTGAATTATTTGAAATAGATAGCCTTGAATCGTTAATATTTCAGATTTTCAGAATTTTTATGCATAAATAACAATTGAAAAATGATCAATTTGGTAAAAAATTGAGTTAGTTTAAGCGATATTTACAAGTTTTGAGAAGATCCAAACTCAGTTTAAAATTGGAAAAGATTTCGAAAAATAAAAACAAAAATATAGATTTTTGAAGATTTGGAAATAGATTTCTAAAGCCTTTCAAGGATCTTGAAGAGTTTTAAGAAAAGAAAATAAAATTTTTAGTTTTGATTTATAAACTTTTTGAGCATTTTGAAAGGGTTTAAATGAATAAAAAATTTGTACCAAAATTCCTAGAAAAACTAAGAATAATTTTTTTTAAATTAATTTAAACAGAATATTTAATAAGGTGTCCAAAATTTTCAAAAAAGAATCTGGATGATTTTAAGGTAATTTTTTTACGTTTGCAGGATTTTCAAAAAATTGTAGGAAAAATGCGAGTTCCAAGATAATAAAATTATTATTAGATTCCTTGCAAATTTTTAAATGATTTTTTTAAACACATTTTTAAGAGAATATTTGAAAATAGTTAAAAAAAACATATAAAATTTTACAGTTTAACGGGGTTTAATTTGAAAATTTTCAATTCAATTCAGAAAAAAATTCCAAATTTCATTTCTTAGACAGTCATTAGTAGACTTACAATTTAGCACAATTTAGTAGTTGAAAGTTAGCGATTTGAACAAATATTTGAACTAATGAATCACTCTATTTTTTTACTGGATCAGGTCAACTAAAGCTAATGAAGCCTGAAGATGGTGATTTAGTGATGGACGATGGACGTATTATTGCAAAGTATGAGAAAAAGATGGACATGTGGCGCGTGTATCGACAGCAGGCATGATCTGCACTTCCTCGTCCAGCAAGTAATTTAAAAACTAAAATACAATCTAAAAACAGGAACCGAAATTTAAAGAACAGAAACAGGGTAGTAGATTTAGAAAAAAGGTTTAAAAGCATAAGCTAAAACAAGGTCATCTTGTGTAAGAGAGTTGCACAAAAATCCTTAGTAATTTAGTTCGTAATGTGGGCGGGGAGGGGCTGACCCCCCTCCCCTGGCGCTGAAGCTGTAAATCCTCATGTTCCACACCCATGCTTATTCTCAAGGCAGTACACCGAGTTTTTAGATTTAAGTTGTTGTTTCCAAAGTTCTAGAAATACATCTCTCAGGTGCCAGGCATACCCCACAGCACAGTGAACGGCGCGGACCTCTTTGCACAGCAAAGTGAGCCTCACACACTCTGCCGTGGGGCAGCCAGAGTGGCCATTACGGAGTGGTCCTTCTGAGGTCATCAGATGCACACATTCAAAGCACTGCCTTAGTGTATTATGCAGATGTATGTGTAGGGAAAATTGGGGTACGGTGTCAGTGCGGGGCATGGTGACTCTTGCAAAAAATGCTCGTGTTTCTTGAGTTTCATATTAGTTTTTTCCACATAAAATAGCTTTCTTGAGTACCAAAGAAAGCTATTTATATGTCGAAAAAGGAAGCAGAGGTAAAAACAGTAGAAAGAGGATTGATCAGTGTAAGGAAAAGAAAAGTTGAAGAAAAATGACAGGAATATCAAAATTGGAGAGGGAAATTTGAACGATGAGATGGAAATATTGATAGAAGAAATGAAAAGAGTGGAGTGCACAATTAAAAAAAATAGGTAAGGAGGACGTAGAATTGGACAGGAGGAGAAATATAAGGAGAAGATAAACTAAGTGAGAAAGGAATTGAGAAAATGAAGAAGAGAGAAAAATAGTGGAGGAAAATATGGGCGAAGAAAGAAGGTTTAGAGAAGCGGAGAAGGCTAGGATGAAAGGAGTGGTCAGGGAGGTAGTAAATAGAGGAAGAAAAAGAGGGACAAGAGTGAACCAAGATACTGAAATGACCGAATGGAAATATTTTATGAATTTTCTAGAAGAGGTAGAGAATAAGCATGGATAATACGCAATCGAGTATGAATAAAAGAGGAATCGCCAGAGTTATGGAAAAAATATGTAGTGGTACCCATAGTCAAGAAAGGCAAATGGGAGGAGGTTAAAGATGATAGGGGATCAACACTAATGCTAACATTCTATAAAATATATGTAGATGTTTTAGCAGAAAGCTTGAAGAAAAAAGTTGAGGAAGAAAGATATAACCATTGAATCAGACAGGATTAAGGAAAGGAATGGGGGTGATGGACACATGATCGGCCTAGTTACAAGATAGCAGAAATATTAGATGAGAAAATTTTAAATATAAATGTAGAAAGAGGAAGATAATGAGGCTAAAACAGGAGGAGGAGAGAGAAAGAATAGTCTAAGAGATGGAAGGAAGTGAAGTAAGAAGAAGTAAAGGAGTATACATATTTGGTATATACCATGCAAATAAATGGAGACCATAGAGTTTATATAAGAGAAAGGATGAAAAAAACGACAAAGGTAATGGAAGAGACATAGGGAATAGGTAAAGAAGGTACAGCAAAGATTAGGGAAGGGAAATGTGGTACTTTTATAAGCTGGTATGGACAGTATTAGGTTATGAAGTATAGATGTAAGGATGGTAGGAAAGAAAAGAGTTTACAAAAAAGAAGGTATAAAAGGTAATTGCGAGGGGTAGACTGGAGGACGTCTGGATGATGAGAGAAGAAGTTCAAAGGGATAAATTGAGTACTAGAGTGGGAAAGAGGAGCAAGGCAGTTTGAGACGAAGTAAAGGGGGAGAAAAGAAGGGGAGTTCCCGAAAAGTGTTTGGAGGGGGTCAAAGAAAGGAGAGGGAGTTTGATATAATTATCAAGGTGGGAAGAAGAAAGGGAGTTCTTTAGTGCTAGAAATATAGGAAAGGGTATTGGAGTAAGCTATGAAGAATTGGAGAGAAGGGAGAGGGAGAGACAATTAATAGAGAGAATAGAGATGTTTGAGGAATCAGACTATAATAAATGATATAAGATGATGAAAAAGGAAGAAGTAACAAAGTACTCAGAAAAGGGTTAGGGAGATAGAAGATGGACCAGAATAGCATGATTTAGATGGGAAAAGGAGGTCAGGGAAGGGATATAATGGGAAAAGGAAGATATCGGAAAGTACGGCGTATGTGAATGGAAAGGGAAACATGAGAGTATGTATGGGAAGGTTTTAGAGGAGGAAATGGTTTTAAAAGCTAGGTGTTTGATTTTTTAAGAGCTAGGAGTTTGATTCAATACAGATCTGGTAAATATTGACAGAAAAAATCTCACCTCTCTCAGATTGCTCTTGAAATGTTCTTCAATGTCGTCTGCTAATTCTTGCACATTTTTCTTAGATCCATCTGGCTCTTTTTTCAGCTGGAAAGTAACCGTACATCATACGTGCATACTGCAGTTGGCGAGTCATAACTTCTTCAGTCACATAAGGTAAACCATCCAAAAGTACTCTCCAGAAGAGGTAATTGGCAATCATCCTTTTTGGGGTCTTTTTTCATCAACGGTCCGAATTTTTCAAAAAAAGTCGTCGCACGCACGTTTATTGGTTCATCATCACCAATTACGACTACCGAGTTGAGCATTTTGTTTAAGAATTCCTTCCAGGGAATACCAGGATATTTTTGTGTGAGGTCTTTCACTTTTAAGGTGACATCTTTTTGTTTCTGCGCATCTTCATCACTTGGTGTGATCTAGGAATTTTAGACACTTTCACCATTGAATTTTGCGTTAAATAAACCTTAGTTGAAGTATTTTGTCAATCTGGCTATTGAGTTATGAAGTTATAAAGAAAGTGCAAGATATTTGTGCAATTTCTGGTGTTTCGCCAGAAATTTCTGAATAAGCTGCAATGAATGAGCAGGTGCTTTGTCGTGATGAGGTATCGAGTCACGTGGTAATTCGATGTAAAAAAGTCAAATTAGTTCAACTAGTGATCGCTTAACGCAGAACTAAAAAAGTATTAACGTTTTTTGAAAAAATATTATGATCTCCATTTTAGATAACGCCGTCAGTTTTCGAAGTTAAAATGCATATATTTCAAATTATATAACAATATAACAATATTTAAAAAAATTTGAATATTCAAATATTTAAATAAACAATATTTATTGTATCGCACTCCTGATTTATAGTATCAAACTACCGACTGATAGTATCGGACTACCGATTAATAGTATCAAACAACTGATTAATAGTATCGGACTACCGATTATTAGTATCGGACCACCGATTTATAGAATCAAACTACCGATTAATAGTACCGGACTACCGATTATTAGTATCGGACCATCGATTTATAGAATTAAACTACCGACTTATAATATCAAACTACAATTTCATAGTATCGGAATACCGATTTATGGTATCAAACAACCGACTGATAGTATCGGACTTCCGATTTATAGTATCAATCTGTAGATGGATAGTATCATACTACCGCTCTATAGTATCAAACTACTAATTTATAGTATCGTACTACCGACTGATAGTATCGGACAACCGATTAATAGTATCAAACAACCGATGAATAGTATCGGACTACCGATTATTAGTATTGGACCACCGATTTATAGAATTAAACTACCGACTTATAGTATCAAACTACAATTTGATAGTATCGGAATACCGATTTATGGTATCAAACAACCTATTGATAGTATCGGAATACCGATTCATGGTATCAAACAACCGACTGATAGTATCGGACTTCCAATTTATAGTATCAAACTGTAGATGGATTGTATCATACTACCGATTTATAGTATCAAACTACTGATTTATAGTATCAAATTACAGATACATGGTATCGGACTATTGATTAATAGTATCGAACTACCGATTTATATCATTATACTACCGATTCATAAAATTAAACTACCGATTTATAGTATAAATCCACAGATTTAAAGTATCAAACTACCAATTGATCGTATCGGACCACCGACGGATACTATCGGACTATAAATTGATAGTATCGGACTACCGATTTATAGTATTAAACTGCCGTTTTATACTATCAAACTACCGTGTTATAGTATCAAACTACAGGTTGACAGTATCAGACTATCGATTGATAGTATTCAACTACCAACTGATAGTATCGCACTACCGATTCATAGTTTCAAACTACCAATTTATAGTATCAAAAAACAGGTGGATAGTATTGAACTACCGATTTATAGTATAAAACTACTGACTGATAGTATAGGACTACCGATTTATAGTATCAAACTACAGATAGATATTATCGGACTACCGATTAATAGTATTAAATTACCGATTTACAGTATCAAACTACAGATGGATAGCATCGGAATATGGATTGATAGTATTACACCAACGATTTATAGTATTATATTACTGTTTCATAGTAAGAAACTACCGATTTATAGTATCAAACTACAGATTCATAGTATGAAACTACTGACTGACAGTATCGTACTACCGATTCATAGTATCAAACTACAGATGGATACTATCGGACTAGAGATCGATAGTATCGGACTAGTGATTTGTAGTATCAAACTACCGTTTTATAGTATCAAACTACCGTTTTATTGTATCAAACTACAGATTGATAGTATCAGACTACTGATTGATAGTATCGGACTACTGATTGATAGTATCTAACTGTTGACTGATAGTATCGGACTACCGATTTATAGTATCAAACTACTGATTTATAGTATGAAAACCCCGATTGATAGTACGGGAGTACCGATTTATATTATCAAACTACTGACTGATAGTATCAATCTACCGACTTATACTATCAAACTACAGAGGGATAGTATCGGACTATAGATTGATAGTATAGAACTACCGTTTCATAGTATTAAACTTACGATTTATAGTGTCAAGCCACAGATGGATACTATCGGACTAGAGATTGATAGTATCGGACTAACGATTTATAGTATCAAACTACCATTTTATAGTAGAAAACTACCGTTCATAGTTTCAAACTACCATTTTATAGTATCAAACTACCGTTTTAAAGTATCACACTATAGATTGATATCATCAGACTACCGATTTATAGTTTCAAACTACTGATTTATAATATCAAATCACCGATTGCTAGTATCGGACTACTGATTTATAGTATGAAACTACCGACTCATAGTATCGGACTACCGATTTATAGTATCAAAATACAGCTGGATAGTATCAAAATACCGATTCATAGTATCAAACTACTGATCTACAGTATCAAACTACAGGTGGATAGTATTGGACTATAGACCGATAGTATTGAAATACCGATTTAAAGTATTATAATACCAATTTATAGTATTAAAGTACCGATTGATGGTTTCAAACTACAGATTTATAGTATCAAACTACCGATATATAGTATCGGACCACCGACGGATACTATCGGACTATAGATTGATAGTATCGGACTACCAATTCATAGTATCAAACTACAATTTGGTAGAAGTGGACTACCGATTTATAGTATCAAACTACAATTTTGTAGTATCCGACTACCGAATCATAGTATCAAACAAGCGATTAATCGTACCAGACTACCGATTTATAGTGTCAAACTACCGATTTATAGTATCAAACTACAGATTGATATTATCGGACTACCGATTCATAGTATCGAGCTACCGTCAAATAGTATCGGACAATTGATGGATAGTATCAGACAACAGTTGGAAATTACTAGACTACTGATTTATAGTATGGGACTACTGACGGATATTATCGGGCTAGGAACTGGGTGAGTTTGAAAAAAGGAGCCTTGGCTTAGGGGCCATCCATAAACCACGATACCAATTTTGGGTAATTTTTTGCCTTTCTTTGCCCCCCCCCCACACATTTTAACAACCGTACGTTTGCCTTTTTAACAATACTTTAATTTTTAATTCAAAAAAGATAAATTGATCAATTAATGGCAAACTATCAACAAAATAGTACACATGAATCTTTCAGCAGAAAACAATAACTTTCAACCGAACAGTTGAATTTTTATTCAAAAAGATTAATTTTCTACCAAATAAGACGATTTTTCAACATAGTAGAGAAATTCTCAATTAAATAGTTGTATTTTCATTTGAAAAAATCCATTTTTTATCAAACAGTTGACTTTTTGACTGTGAAGATTAGTTTTTAACTAAAAACAGAATTTTTAAGCATTTAAAATATTATTTTTCAACAAAAAAATTGAAGAAAATAATGAATTTTCAAAAAAAGAAAAGATAAATATTCAACTGAAAGAAATGAATTTCAAACCAAAATGATTAATTATCAACAAAAGAGATTAACTTTCAACTAAGTAGTTTTTTTTCAATCAAAGAAATCAATTTTCAACTAAATTGATGAATATTTTACGAAAATACTTCAAATTTCAACCAAAGAGGTGAATTTTTAAACAAGAAGATTATTTTTCAAAAACAAAGATAAATTTTCTATTAAAAATACGATTTTTCAACAAAATAAATAAATTTTCAAATAGAAAAGACAAATTTTGAGCCAAATATTTTAATTTTCAACTGATTTTTATATCCTAAATATTATAGTTACATGTCTAATTCGAAAATTAATTTACAACAACAAAATTTTTAGGAAAATAGTTAAGTTTTTAACCAAGAAAATTATTTTAAACCAAGGGAATGAATTTTCAACCGAAAAAATGAAATTTTTGCCGAATAATTGAATTTTCAACTGAAACAGATTAATTTTCAAACCTAAAATGGAATAGTTAAATTTTTAGTTCAAACATTAATACTAAAAAATATAATTATAAGCAAAATTGTTTAGTTTTCAGCCAAGAAAATTAATTTGAATCAAAGTGATTAATTACAAAAAAAATTTAACCGAATAGTTGAATTTTGAACGAAAAAAGATCAATTTTAAAACCAAAAATGTAATCCTTACACTTCAAATTAAAAAAATTATTTTTCAATAAAAAAAAATGATTAGCAAAATATGATCGATTTCAGCTAACGAAACTGCATTTTAATTAAACTGTCGAATTTTCAACAAAAAAATGAATTTTTTAACAAATAATCCAATTTCCACCCAAAGGACCAAACTTACAACAAAATATTTCAATTTTCAACGAAATAAATCAACTTTTAGCAGAAAAATTGTCGTCAACCAAATAGTTTATTTTCTTACTAAATTGTTGCATATTTTCAACTAAACGGATAATTTTTTAACCAAAATGATTAATATTTTAAAAAAGACGAGTTTTTAACAAACATCAAACAAAAGGATAAATTATTAACAAACAAGATTAATTTTCTACTGAAAAAGAGGAATTTTTAGTCAAATAGTTTCATTTTTTATTAAGAGAGATACATTTGTACCCATAATTATAATAGTTAAATTTTCAATTACAACAGTTAATTTTAAACCAAAAGTAAACGCATTTTTAACAAAATAGTTACGTTTCCATAAAAATGAATAAATTTTCAACCAAATAGTATAAATTTGAACCACACGAGAGTTGTGCAAGGTATGTGTGCAATTTCTGGTGTTTCACCAGAAATTGCTGAATAAGCTAAAAGCAATTGGCTTTCATGATAATTCAATATAAACAAGACCAGATCACCCCAATCCGGGTTCATTCAACGAAGAATTTAATATGAAGTTAATTTTGAAACTCACTAGGTTATTATTAAATTGTATCATTGCAGTAGTTTTTAGCGCATTTCCCTCCTTTCCCCTAAAACTGGTAACATAGTTTACTGACGGCCACTTATAGATTACTTATAGGTTAAATTAGCCCTAGTTGAAGGAATTTGGGCTTGTGAGGCTGCTGAAGTTATGGAAGGTATGTGTGCAATTTCTGGTGTTTCACCAGAAATTGCTGAATAAGGTGCAAGCAATGGGCTTACATGATAATTCAATATAAACAAGACCAGATTACTTTAAGTAGGCTTCATTTTACGAAGAACTTAATAAGCTTTTATACAGTTTCTGAAAAAAATGGATTTTTTATTTTGAAATGCACTCACCCGAGTCCATGCAAGCCTTGTAAAAGTTTTTCGATAGTTTGAAGAATTTTGGTTCATCAGGTTTGATTGGCTCTTCAATATTACTTCTCAGCTGTTCTCTAATTTTCTCATGGAGGGTATATTTTGTTTTTTTCAGGTTTGAGTTGTTACTAAGGGGTAGTTTTTGTGAATAGAGGTGGTTTGTGAAAATTTTGATTGGTGCATTCGAGAGTCCAAAATAGGCCAAAAATTCTCATGCATTTTGTTTTTTGCAGATTTTATCTTTTGCAAGGGGGTGGTTTTTTGCAAATAGGGGGTGGTTTTTGGAATTTCGTTTCTGTGCATTCCGGAGCCCAAAATAAGCCCAAAATTCGGATGTACTCTGATTTTTTCCGAGTTTGACATTTTACATAGGGGGTAGTTTTATTTTCAGTAGGGGTGGTTTTTGGAAATTGTTTGTTTGCGCGTTCAAGAACCCAAAAAAGCCAAAAATTCTGTCGTATTCGATTTTGATTTTTTTCCAGATTTTGCTGGCTTTATGGATCTTAGAAAAATGAATTGTCAACTAAAAAAAAAACGAATTTTCAACCAAATAGTTTAATTTTCTACCACGAATATTAATTTTCTGCAAAAAAAAAAACGAACTTTCAACAAAATAGATAAATTTTCATTTTAAGAGAATATTTAACAAGGAAAAAAAAGGATTTTCATCTAGTTAAATTCAACCAAGAAAGAAAACATTCTAACCAAATAGTTAAATCTTCAACCAAAACGATGAATTTTGAACAAAGAAGATTATTTTTTAGTTAAAATCGTTGCATTCTTCACTGAAATGGTATAATTTTCAACCCTAAATTTAATACTTTAATTTTCATATAAGATAAATAATTTTCAACCAACATTCAAACGCATTGTTAACAAAATTTTTTCACAAAAAATAATCAAATTTTCAACCAAGCAGTGTAAACTTGAACCACACGAGATAAATTTCTAACGAAAAAAATAATAGTAGACTTTTCAGCAATAAAAAATTGACTGAAAAAAAATATTTTTCATTGTTTTTCAATTTTATATTGCAAAAAATCCCTGAAATTTTAAGGTTTTCCCGGTTTTTGAGGTTTTTTAAGGTTGTTTTTCACACACCCTGTAATTAATCAACTAAAAAATTTTTTTCAATAATAATACCTACCAGCATTTTTACATTCGGCAGTTTGACACACCTTGCTGCCGCCCGTGCTCTCCTTGCTGCCGCCCTGGCTCTCCTTACTCTCCTTGCTGCATTAATTTTCAACTAAAAAGTGAATTTTCAACCAGAAGAATTATTTTCTATCAAAAAAGCGAGTTTTTCACAAAAATTTTTATTTGTAACCCAAGAAATGAATTTCTAACTAAAATGAAGAATCTGCAACCAAAAAAATCAATTTTCAACAAAAGAATCAAAGACGAGTTTTCAACCAACAAGATTAATTTTAAAACAAATAGTTTAGTTTTGAACTAGAACAGAATTATTTCTTAACCAGAAATGAAATAGTTAAATTTTCTGTTAAAATAATTAATTTACCACCAAAATCAAAAAAAAAAATCGACCAAACTGGTGAATTAAAAAAAAATGAATATTTGAATGAAAGAGATGAATTTTTAACTAAGATGATAAATCTTCAAATAAAAAATAAATCTTCAACAAAATTGTTCAAAATTATTCAACGTGGAACCACGTAGTTAAATATTGAACCACTAAGATTAATTTTTTATTTAAAAAATTAATTTTCAACTAAGAGGACGAATTTTTAACAAAATACATGAATCTTCAACTAGAAAAAGATAAATTTTCAACCAAAAATTGGTGATTCAAATTTTTAGTTTTGAAAAAAATTAATGTTGAACCAAAAAAGTATTACAACCAAAGAGATGAATTTCAATTAAGAATAATTAATTTCAACCACAAAAACGGAATTTTCAAAAAAAAATTAGAATTATTAATTGAAGAGATGAATTTTTAACTAAATGATGAATCTTCAACTGAAAAATAAATTTTTAATATAATTTTCTTTTTTCACGTCTGGAAAAATCTATAATTTATAAATTCAGGTAAGAAAACCTAATGATACATTCAACGAAGTAGTTGAATTTTCAAAAAAAAAGGTGAATTTTTAACCAAGACGAATTATTTTCTATCATGAAAGCGGATTTTCAACCAGAATTTCGAATTTGGAAATAAAGAGATAAATTTTTAGCTAAATGATAAATTTCAAACATAAAATAATTTTTTAACCAAAAAGGTGAATTTTCAACCAAGGATAATTATTTTTCATGAAGAAAGCGAATTTTCAAACACAATTTTTAATTTTCAATTAAAGAGATGAACTTTATCTAAATGATAAATTTCCAATAAAGGATAATTTTTTTAACCCAGAAGATTATTTTTTAATGAAAAAAATGCATTTTCGACCAAGGAGAATTACTTTCTATAACGAAAGCAAATTTTCAACCACAATTTTTAAAATTTTCAACCAAAGTAAATGATAAATCTTCAACAAAAAATAATTTTTCAACCAAAAAGATGGTTTTTCAATGAAAAAGATGAATTTTCAACCAAAAAGGTAAATTTTCAACCAAGGAGAATTATTTGCTATAGAGAAAGCGAGTTTTGAAAGACAATTTTCTATTTTTAATTAAAGAGATGAATGTTTAAATGATCAATCTTCAACAAAAAATGAATTCTTAACCAAAAAGATGATTTTTTATTGCAAATGATGAATTTTTAACCAAGAAGGTGAATTTTCAACCAAGAAGAATTATTTCCCATAAAAAAAGCGAATTTTAAACCACAATTTTCAACTGAAGTGAATATCTACATAAATGATGAATCTTCAACCAAAAAAATAAATTTTCAACAATAGAGTTCGACATTCCACCGAGTAGTTTAATTTTCAACAATAAAGGTGAATTTTTAACCAAGAAGAATTATTTTCTATCACGAAAGTGAATTTTCAACCAGAATTTTAAATTTGGAAATAAAGAGATGTATTTTTAACTAAATGATAAATATTCAATAATAAATAATTTTTTAACCAAAAAGATTATTTTTTTATGAAAAAGATGAATTTTCAACCAAGGAGAGTTTTTTTCCATAAAGAAAGCGAATTTTCAACCAGAATTTTTCATTTTTCATTAAAGAGATGAATGTTTAACTAAATAATAAATCTTCAACAATCTTTAACCAACAAGATTTTTTTTAATGCAAATGATTGATTTTTAACCAAAAAAGTCAATTTTTAACGAAGGAGAATTATTTACTATTGGGAAAGCGAAGTTTCAACCAAAATTTTTCAACTCAAGTGAATTTCTACCTAAATGATGAATCTTCAACCAAAAAAAAAAAATTTTTCACAAAAGAGTTCAACATTCAACCAAGTAGTTGAATTTTTGAGAAAAAAGGTGAATTTTTCACCAAGAAGAATCATGTTCTACCACAAACGCGAATTTTCAACCAAAATTTGTAATTTTTGATTAAAGAGATGAATTTTCAACTAAATGATAAATCTTCAAAAACAAATAATTTTTCAACCAATAAGATGATTTTTTATTGAAAAAAAATGAATTTTCAATCAAAAAAATTTATTTTCAACCAAAGAGAATTATTTTCTATAAATATAGCGAATTTTCAACCACAATTTTTAATTTTTAATGAAAGAGATGATTGTTTAACTAAATGATAAATCTTCATGAAAAAATAATTTTTTTAAGAAAAATTCAACTTTTCTTCAAGTAAATGAATATGTAACCAAAAAGATTGGGTTTTCATTCAAAATATGAATTTTTAACCAAAAATGTGAATCTTCAACCCAGAAGAATTATTTCCTATAAAAAAAATTAATTTCAAAATTTTTTATTTTTCACCAAAGAAATGAATTTCTAACTAAAATTATTAATCTTCAAAAAAATTCAAACAAAGCGTGCAACATTCAACCAAGTGTTTAAATTTTCAACAAAAAAGGTAAATTTTTAAACTAGAATAATTAGTTGCTATCACGAATGCGAATTTTCAAACAAACTTTTTAATTTTCCACAATTTTGAAAATTTTCAACTTCAATGATAAATCTTTAACAACAACAAAAACAACTTGAAAAAATCAAGAAAGACGAATTTTCAACAAAATACTTGAATCCTCAACTAAAATAGATTAATTATCAACCAAAAAGTAGCATTTTTGACTTCAGAAAAAAAAATATACAAAAAAAATGAACTTTCAAGAAAATAAATAATAAATAAATCTTCAACTAAAAGCGATAAATTTTCCACCAGTGTGTGGAATTTTTATTTTTAACAAAAGAAATGAATTTGTAAGTAAAATAATGAATATTCAACCAAAAAAAATATTATTAATAAAAGATAGCTTTCAGAAAAGCCGTTGGATTTTTACCCGAAAAGATTATTTCTCAAAATAAAAGGAAATAAAAAAAGTAAAAAGACCTATAATTTTTCTCTCAATAATTTTGGTTTTATTTTTCGAAAATACTGTGCAAAAAATCGAAAACTCAAATTTTGAGACAAACAACACGAAATATAGGGAATAGTTTCAGAAAGTAATTATAGATTTTGAAAAGTCCTATGATATTTTTCAAAAATATGTTTTTATACGACTTTCTGATTTCAATTTTATTTATCGAAAATTTATCTCTCAAAATTTAAATTATTGAAATTTCACTAATTACTATTTAAATCACTAGAGAAAGTGGAAAATAAGTGGAAATTGAGGTGGTAAATTTTTTGAAAATCGTCTCCATAATCTCATTATTTTTAAACCAAAAAAATAATTTATTTCATTCAAAATTCTAATAATCTGAATTAGTGAAATTGCACTAATTATTAGTGAAATTCAAGTAACCAATTCAAAAAAAAGTAATCAACTAAAGAAATTTACTAGTTCGATTATTCGAAATATTTTTTAATTTGACCTCAATCATATTTAGTGAAAACGTGACAAATATAAAAGTTTAAAAATAAAACGAGATTGTTTAAACTTTTCAGCTATATTGAAACAAAAAGAAGAAATTTTATTATAACTGATATATTGACTGATTTACCTCCGTCAGCATGACAAAAATATTTTTTCATGGTTTGTTTAAACAATTGAATAAATTTTTTTCGTCTAGGCGTCATATCATTACTCGTAAAAATTTACTGATTAAATAATAAGAAATCGTTGTTTGTTTGACTCAATAATTAATCATTCCGGAAAAAAAAATATTTTCAAGTTTTTTCTGCACTTAGAATAAAAGACGAATTTTTAACAAATTACATAAATTTTAAAGAAATTAGTTTGATTTTCAAACTAAAAAGATAATTTTTCAACCAACAAATAGTTATGTTTCCATTAAAAAAATTAATTTTGAATTAAAAAATTTTTTTTAACAAAACACTTCAATAAAGTTAATTCTCAATCAAATAGTTGAATTTTCAATTAAAAAAATTAATTTTCAAACAGATATTTCAACAAAAAATTTTTTCAATTGTAATTAAAAAAAGTTTAGTTCAAACATAAAACACCAATTTTTAACAAAATGCATGAATTTTGTACCAAATAAATGAATTATAAACTAAATCGATAAATTTTCAACTAGAAAAGGAATAGTTAACTTTTCAGCCAGAAAAAATTAATTTTTGACCTAAAAATCGGATTTAAAAAAAAATGGCTCAATCTGTAGCTGGAGAAATTTAGTTGTAACTGAAATAATGAATATTTAAGAAAAAATTGAATTTTTAATAAAGTAGTTAAATTTTCAACCAAAGAAATGAATTTTTTCATAAAATGAAGAATCTTCAACAAAAAATATAATACTTGATATTTTAGGGAAAAATATTTATATTTTAATTCAAACACAATTAAATATAACCGAAAAAGACAAATTTTCAACAAAATTCTTGAATTTTCAACTGAAACAGATCAATTTTCAATCAAAAAGTTTATTACTAAAAAAAATATAATTTTCCATGAAAAGATGAATTTTCAACAAAATAAATCAAATTTTTAAACAAAAATGCAACAGTTAACTTACCAGTTGAAAAATTTAATTTTCAACCAAAAAGTAGCATTTTCAACTAAAAAATGTTACTGAAAAAACAAACTTTCCACAAATTTTTTTTTTTTTTTTAACAAATAGTTTAATTTTCAACCGAAAGAAATTACAATTAATTTTGCAATTAAAAAATTAATTACAAACCCAAAAACGAATTCTAAGAATTGCTTAATTTTCAACAATGTACTTCAATTTTTAACTAAAGAAATTAATTTTTAACTAAAATAATGAATCTTCAACAAAAAATACAATAGTTGATATTTTAGCCAAAGAATTTTTTTTTCTAAATAATTGAATACAACCAAAAAATACGAATTTTCGACGAAATATTTTTATCCTCAACTAAAACCGATCAATTTTCAAGCAAAAAGATGCATTTTCAACTAAAAAGAGAATCATTTTTGTATAAAGCAAGACGAATCATCAACAAAATAAATAAATTTTTAAATGAAAAGTTCAATTCTAAAAAAAAAAAAAAAATTCTTATAAAAAAGACGAACGTTCAACAAAATGCATAAGTTTTGTACTAAACTGTCAAATTTTCAACTAAAAGCGATTTCAACTAAAAAAAGAATAATTTTTTATGAAAAAGACGAGTTTTCAAATAAATAAATAAATTTTTAAATAAATAGTTCAATTTTCAATAAGAGAAATAATTTTCTATAAAAGAGACGAATTTGTAACAAAACTGTTAAATTTTCAAATATAAGCGATAATTTTTCAACCAGAAAATTTTTTATGAAAAAAAGACGAATCCTCAACAAAATAAATGAATTTTCAATTGAAAATTTCAATTTCGAAAAAAAACAAATAATTTCCTATAGAAAAGACGAATGTTCAACAAAATGCATGAATTTTGTACAAAACTGTTAAATTTTCGACTAAAAGCGATTTCAAGTAAAAAAAGAATAATTTTTCATGAAAAAGACGAGTTTTCAACAAAGAAAATAAATTTTTAAATAAATAGTTGAATTTTCAATATGAGAAATAATTTTCTATAAAAAAGACGAATTTGTAACAAAACTGTTAAATTTTCAAATATAAGCGATAATTTTTCAACCAGAAAATTGAACAGTTAACTCTTCAGACAAAAAAATAATTTTTAACCAAAAAAACGAATTAAAGAAAATCGCCTGATTTTCAGTTTCATTTTCAACACTGCAGTGTAATTTTTAACAAACGAAATGAATTTTTTACTAAAATTAAACAATTAAACAATTAAAAATTAAACAATTTTGTTGAGAATTCGCTTTTTTGTTAAAAAATAATTCTTCTGGGTTGAAAATTGAACTACCTGGTTGGACGTCAAACTCTTTTCTTCAAAATTGATTTTTTTGGTTGAAGATTCATAATTTTAGTTAGAAATTCATTTCTTTGGTAAGAAATAAAATTTTTTTTTTCGCAAATTCACCTTTTTGGTTGAAAATTCCACTACTTGGTTGGAAGTTGAACTCATTTGTTGAAAAAATATTTTTTTGGTTGAAGATTCATCATTTTAGTGAAAAATTCATTTCTTTGGCAAAAAATAAAAAAAATTTGTTGAAAATTAATCTTTTGGTTGAAAATTCAACTACTTGGTTGAAACTTGAACTCTTTTGTTGAAATTTTTTTTTTGGTTGAAGATTCATCATTTAAGTTAGAAATTCATTTCTTTGGTGAAAAATAAACAAATTTTGTTAAAATTTCCGTTTTTTATAGAAAATAATTCTTCTGGGTAGAAAATCCATCTTTTTCGTTGAAAATTAATTTTTTTGGTTGAAGATTTATCATTTTAGTTAAAAATTCATCTCTTCGGTAAAAACATCACAAAAATTTGTTGGAAATATGCTTTTTTGATAGAAAATAAATCTGGTTTTAAAATTCACCTTTTTAATTGAAAATTCAACTACTTGGTTGAACACCTACGTTAATTTTTTTAATTTTTTTTGTTATGAAGATTCATCATTTTAGTTAGAAATTCCTTTCGTTGGTTCAAAATTAAAAAATTTTGTTGAGAATTCGCTTTTTTGGTACAAAATAATTCCTCTGGGTTGAAAATTGAACTACCTGGTTGGACGTTGAAATCTTTTCTTCAAAATTTATTTTTTGGTTGAAGATTAATAATTTTAGTTGAAAATTCATCTCTTTGGTAAAACATAAAAGTTTTTGGTAGAAAATAATTCTTTTTGGTAAAAATTCATCTCGTTAGCTGAAAATTCCATTTCCAATTATATTTTTTTTATATTATATATTTCTATCTAAGTATATATTTCCAAATTATGAATTATTTATCAATTAGTTTATTAAAAAGTGCAATTTTGTCTCCTCTTTTTGCCAACAATCAATTATTGTTTATTTATTTATTTTATTTATTAATTTCTGTTTCACATTTATATTTTTGTTTGAAAATTCTACTGATTAGTTAAAAATTAATCCACTTTCTGGGAAATTCAACAATATTGTTAAAAATTCATGTTTTAGGTTAAAAATTCGACAATTAATTATTTGTCGAAATTTAAACGATTCCATTTTTAGTGTGAAAGGTATATTGTTTTAGTTGAAAATTTCTTTAATGAAAACTTTACTATTTTGTTGAATAAAATAATTTTTTTATTTAAAAATTTATTTTTATACTTGAACAATCATCTTTTTGGTTGCGAATTCCTGTATTTTTTTTTTAATTCCTCTTTTTTTGAAAAAACTTAATCTTTCAGGTTGAAAATTCATTTTTTTTTTGTAAAACATTTAACTGTTTTGTTGAAAGTTCGTCTTTTTTTGTTAAAAATTCAGCCATTCAATTGAAAATCTAACTAATTTTGATTTAAATTTTTCTATTTTCTATTAAATGAATGTTTTGACTAAAAATGCAAGTTTTCCATTTTTTGTTGAAAAGTTATCGTTTTTTTGATAAAAAATTCCATTATTTGGTTTAAATTAAATCTACTTTGTGGAAAATTCAGCAATTATGTGAAAAAGTTAATTTTACATTCTTATCATCATGAGAAGGTATTGTTTTTTTTTTCAGATTCAGCATTTTAGTTCAAAATATTTTGACGAAAATTTATCTACTTTTTGAAAAATCGTTGTTTTTTGGTTGAAGATTTATTTTTTAACTGCGAATTTAATTATTTTATTTAAAATTCAGTCTTTTTGGTAGAAAATTAAATCACTTGCCACTATAGTCAAATTCAACCGGTTGAAAAAAAGAAATTAAACAAAAAATTTATTTTAAAAAAAATTGAATTCAAGATGTGAATATTTTTAAGTTGAAAATTTTTTATTTTTAATGGAAAATTTATTTTTTTTTCTAGAAAATTCACCAATTCTGGAGAAAATTAAACTATTTTGTTGAAAATGAGCTTTTTGGTTTAAAAATTCAACAATTTCATTCCAAATGTATGTATTTTCAAAAAAATCCGTCTTTTTCGATAGAAAATTAATCTTCTCGAACAAAATTTTTTTTTTTTAGAAAATTAATGTTATTACTGAAAATGTAACTTCTTCGTTTTTTATTGAAAATTTATCTTTTTTAGTTCAAAATTCAACCATTGGGTTAAAATTTCGTCTGTTTTGGTAGAAAATTAATCTGCTGGATAAAAATTTTTTTTTTTCGTTTTTGGGTAGAAAATTAATTTTTTATTTAAAATGTAACTTTTCTGTTTTCTATTAAAAATTTGTCTTTTTTAGTAGGAAATTGATCTCCTTGGTGGCCGAGGGTTTAAGCTACGCAGAGGTCCTCAAGGACCTCAAACGTAAGGTGAAACCTGACACCCTTGGTGTTAAAATCAAGGGTGTCAGAGAAACCAGGAACGGCGAGGTCCTTGTGGAAGTAGCACCTGCAGCGGACGGCAGATTAAAGCTATCTGCTGCCATTAAAGGGCCTTCAGGGGAACACCGAAGGCATTCGTAGGAGTCACAGAACAGCAGGCGCAAAAAATACTACACACAGGACACGTAAAGGTGGGGTGGGTATTCTGCCGTGTGAATAAGAAGGAGGATGCGATAAGGTGCTACCGTTGCCTAGGCTTCGGCCACATGGCGGCGAACTGCGAGGGTCCAGATAGGACCAAATCATGCTGGCGATGCGGCAAAGAGGGGCATAAAGATGCGGTGCGCGAAAGCACACCGCAGTGCTACTTGTGCGCCGCAAGAGGAAGGTAAACCTCGGACAGACCAACGCCCGGGGACAAGGAGTTGCTTGGCGTTCAGAGAGGCAGCCTCGTTTAGGAAGCCTGTTGGATCTGCAAGCTAACAACGTAGCTGGGCAGGTCCGCTAGAAGCCTAGTACACCAGGAGCAGCCAAAGCTGGGAGAAATGATGAAGGCCGAGACACGGCCAAAAAAAAACCGGCACCACATGAAGTAATGGGCATTATTACGATGACAAAGTTGATTTTGTATAACGTATAATTATATGCAAGGTATAATTGAATATTGTGTATGTCAGGGTCATTGTAGTGATGCGACTACGATCCCCAAACTATCGAGAAGTGTGGACCCTTTACGGTGTGTTGTTGAACATTTTCCCCCTTCCCTCGTAAAAAAAAAACGAATCTTGCGTTCTCAGTGAAACTGGAAGAGAAATGTTTATAGTCGCTGATGGAGATTGGGCAGGAGGTAAAAATGTTCGCCGTTCATACACCGGTTTCGCATTTATCCTGGCTGGTGCTGCGGTATCACGGGAATCACGCAAGCAACATACAGTTGCATTATTAAGTACTGAGGCAGAATACGTGGTCTTATCGGAATCGGCACAGGAAGCCATGTATCTCCAGGGTATTTTATATCAAATAGGTGGTTCTCTGTACTACTATTTACAATGACAACCAAAGTGCCCAAAAACGCATTTGAAGTCGTGCTCATCACTCTACAACTAAGCAGATTGATGTGCGTCATTATTTTTTCAGGGATATGTACGAGCAGGGACGAATTACAGTGAAATACATATGTCAAACGATATTATACAAGCGGATCTGCTAACCAAAAGACTTTTAGAAAAAAAACCGCAACTCTCTAGAATTATTCTAAAAGAATGTTATTATTAATAATAATAATAAATTGTTGCAACAATTATTTTTATTCAATTTAATGGATTATTGGCTCGCTCTGAATACAAAGTTGGAAATAAGTTTAAACAATCGGAAGAACTGCGACTTTCTTATTTTATTTCATCAGTAGAATATAGTAGACTCTCTCGCAAAACTCGCAAACGCAATTTTTCACTGTTGGGGGTTTCTTGGGACCCTATAAAATAGACCTCTGTGAAAGATATTTACAACGTCATAATATTCATATGTATATCATAGCTAGTTGTGAAAAGAACTTTTTAGTTTTAACTCGATTTATTATTGTTAATAAATTTGATTATATCGCAAGAACCAGAGATTAGAGATTAGATTTAGAATTAAATCTTTTATACCTTGGAATTTTTTTTTGAAACAACAAAGGGTTTTTTCAAGTATGTTGAGGGACTTACACGTTACGAACTTGAATCTCTTATTATTAATTAATAATGAGTTATAAGTAAGACGTACGTCAACTTGTGAAATGAAAATCTGATCGCATTAATTGAGACGTGCAGAGTTGGGAATATCCCATCTGTGCATGTGTACATTGGAGACACTGCCATCTGTGCACGTCTAAATTCCAGAATATAGTACCTAAATTATAGATATATCATATTATTATATTCACCAATAAAATTCAGGATAACGGCACAGGATAAGACCAGAGTACAAAGAATCCTCATATTTTCCAATTAGTGGAAGGACTGATTAATGATTAATTTATAATATGGTTAAAAATGTAACTAGTGAATATTCCAGTGCTTCACTAGCTTATATAACCTATACTATAGTCTTTATATCTCAGATTAGAGGCGTTAACATTATTTTTTGAGATATTTACATTTGATAAGAGTCAGTTTCAACCAAAAAATTTGGTTACACATTTCTTTAAAACTGATGTCACCGTTCATGTAGTCATTTACGTGTTAAAAAAAGCTAGTTTGTACATAACAAATTGATATATTTTCTACTGTAATGGCCCATTTAAAGATATAAAAAAATAATATAAATTCTACAAAATATTTTAATAGCATGGGAAAGATGAATTTCATCCTTTCATATTTTTGAACTAATGTGTTAGAAATTACTCAGAGAAAAAGTTTCTCTTTTCTTATATCAAGATATTATTCTCGAGAGGAAAAGAAATTATTCACAAAAAACTTGTCTATGTTCGAAAACCCTAAATGAAGTGAATTTCTTTGTAATAATTTTTTCACTGAAAATTGTTGTCCGTTAGTTTTGGGTTGTGATAAATGGTTATAGATGATGAATGGTTCAACTTACCTAACGACGAAATCAGTATGTAAATACATTCGAACACCGGAAATCAAGCAAATGCTAGTTAAGAACATTAATTTGTTTATGACAATTAAAGAAGTAAAGTAAATTAATCTATAATGCATATTTCCATTAATCGACAGTAAACATTCTAATTTTATTTGTTTTTGAGGAAATTCGAATAAATAGAGAAAAGTATGGGTAGCACGAATCCAAAAATGTATGCTGTTTGTGTGGCTTTCAAATCAAGAAGCAAATTAATTATCTTCTTCAGCCAAACGACGCCACATACGAAAAAATGTTAAGAAGCAAAAATTTGTATCCCAGAAAGATTTATATTTCTGTTTCAATTTGTTTTAAGATATTTAAAACGGAAGATGTCACACACAAATAAACTTGAGCTTGATGCGGACTGTATGTCCCGATCATCCCCCATTTGAGCAAACAATGACAAATTAGTGTAGACGTATGAACGTGTGGTCTCACAGACCGCACACTGCTTTTGATATGTGGGTCCCTACCCCCACAAGTGTCAAAAATTATTATTAGCGAAAATTGATGCAATTGATTAATTTCTCACTTACTCCAATGTTCCTGCATATACTTGTGTAAGTTAGATAACATAAAATTCTTTAATTATTTAATTAGATATGAATATATACAGTGGCCTGTGAGACTTCAGGTCCAAGTTATTGCAAAAATGAAATCACACCCATACTTAGAGGGTAATTATCTAAAAAATTGGTTTGTATACATTTCTTAGGGTAAATAAAATAATAATAAAGAATAAAATTTGTACTTTATTTTGAAATAAAAGAATAAGCAGTTTTGGTCTGAGGTACTTGAGGTACTGAGGTATTTGAAATAACACCATCATTAATATTATTCTTAAATTAGAAGTTGAACTATTTCAACTTGAAGTCCTCACAAATTAACAACTGGTCAGTTGTTATTTAGACATAAAAATTCAAATTTTTCTCTTACAAATGACATCACTTTTGAATGGAACAATTGAATTTGAATGCAGTTCTCTGAAGTTGCAACAATTCAAGGCTTTCCATTTGGAAAAATTCGGTTTCAAATTGTTTGCTTTTTAATATTTGATTCAAAATTGTAATTTTTTTTAATTAGAAAATTTCAAATTGAATTGGGTAGAAAATATCATAGTTAATAGTAGAATAGGATTCGAATTTTAATAAAAGAGTTTTATTATTTATCATGATATATAATGAATAAATAGATCTGATTTTCGGTACCACAATTACCTTAAGTCTTCCAAAATGCATTCTAAAATTATTCAAATTGAAAATGCATAATTAAAATGAAAATTTTTAAACCAATAGGGTTTAGGATAACGCATTGTAAACTAAATGATTTCATAACTGAAAAAGGTAGCAAGTGAACTTAACATTCAAAAAAAGTTTAAACTGTACTTATACAAAATTGCATTATATCATGCGATGAAATTTGTGATATTCAAAGTGATTTGATAGAATTTTCTTCAAGGAATTTGTCAAATTTTCCGTCAAGAATAAATTGACTGCCATTTCCTTTGATTTTTTAATCTCTATACATAAACATGAGACAAGCATGAAGACCGAGCTCAAAGCGCCGGATCTTACAGACAAGCGCGTTACAAATATTTGCGAGGCAAATAGATTTTCAAGCGCAAAGCGCAAGACAGATATATTATCGAGCCAGAACTACTTGAAAACCCGTTCTGATTGGGAGTTGGTTGCCTACTGGACATTCAGCGATTTCTTCTGTAGTCATTTCTCCAACCTCACCGCTGTTCATGTTTATTTTTCCCCTTTTTGATCTCCAAGAATCATTTGCAAAGATGCCACGAAAAATTTGTTTTCTGTTTGGTAATTTCTCCAATATTGCACATACGTCACCATTGGGCGTCGATAATACAATTTGTTCTTTAGTTGGAATGGGGAAATGCTCATAATTTTTGTTTCTCAATCGAATAGGTTTGTCAGGAGGAAAAACGTACCTTCGAAGTTCGAATATCCGGTTCGGATTCTTGCGGGGGATCAGTCGAATAAATCTAAGGTCATCAAATTTATATCCAAGTACGCGAGGAAAGGTTTGCATGAGAGCAGGTGATCGAGACGCGGCAGAAGAAGAAGAAGAAGGTCCACGACCAGGAACATCAGGAGTAGGGTCGCGATTAGAAAAAGAATTGGACTGTGAACCTAATTCTGCAACGAGAAAAAGAGGATTATATATGTTGAATTTTATCATATATAAATCGTATTTTTATATATCATGTGTTATAAATGTGGTTTTTATTAAAAAACTGGATTCTACTATCGCCTATTTATTCTACTCGCTGAACGTCTTTGGTCTCTTGAATCTTTTCAAATAAATTTTACACTTTAATTCTTAAAGCATATATTTTTGTAGCGAATTGAATTGTGCTTTTTTTGGGGACAAACAAGTTGTGGCGCTTACTGTTTTCAAAACACACCTGAAAACCTCGTTTTTTGGAATGTGCTATGGAAAAATGTTGCTCATACACGAAATATTTTCAATATAAACTATTTACGCTTGAACATTCTTTTGTTTAATTGTTGAGTAATTTCTAAATTTTCTTTTACCTCTTCAAAATTTTTACGCAAAATGCAAATTAATGTTCTAACTTTTACGAAATGTCAGGTTTAATATTGAACAAACACTCATTTGTTCAAACAAGTTATTAACATAAAAAATATTGTTCTGGGCAATCTGTAGGTCTAATATGCATATTAAAAAAGAGAGAAAGTGATATACGGTGTAGATTTCGTGCAGAATTGAGATTGTTGGATCTCATCTTACTTTTCGCGGCATGTCGCACAGTGGGGAAAATACTTTTTGGTTAAAAATTATGTACAGACCACATACCTTGACCAAATTGGGCGTAGAAAATGTGAAAAAAAGCTGATTAAATTTTCCAGAAAATCGTCAAGTGCGGTTTTCAAATTAGCTTTTCATTTTCTTTATAAATAATCAAATGACGGAAAAAATTAACATTTCTTCAATTCGATCCTCCCAATGCTCGTCAATAATAGAAAAATTGTCTGAATCGCTTACGTTTCATAGAGTAACATTTTTTTATCAAGTTTTTTCAAGAAAATGATCAAATTTATTAACTCATTATGAACGATGCTAAAATTTTCATGAAGTTCCAAATTAAAAGGACTGAAATCAAGGGAAAAGAATTTTGCCGTCGACAAATGCCTGAAAAATATATTTTTTCAATAAGTTTTTTTATAATATCAACAAGAATAATCTGAAGGAAACATTTTTCCATACCAATATTGTCTTCATCGAAAATTTCGCAATATAACTGTAAGAAACATAAAATTATTGAAATTTATAGAAAAAAAAACTTTGAGCTAATAATTTCTTCATACAATTTTTGTATAATATTATAATAAAATGTCTTCAACTAATGCTGATTTATGAAACGCCTTCGATTGCAATCATTTTCCTATTCATGACGAACATCGGGAATATCCAATCGAATAAAATAATTACTATTTAATTCTAGGTAGGATATATTTTATGTAGAAAATATTTTGTATGGGAAAAATATGATCAGTTCCGTCGTGTTCGGAATTGACTTATATATTTTATTATTCACATTGTTTTATTTCAATTTGACTTATTTAACATTGACTTCGCCATTTAGACTTTAATTTCTCATGTTTACATTTTCATGAGAGCGTTTCGTACCTTTTTCAAGCAAATTCAGTCGTCGTCCAAAACTTATATTGAGAAATTTTCTTGTCGTTTCGGTAGAAAATATGTCTGTTTCAAAAATGATTTGAAAATAGACATGTTTGATTTTTAGAGCAATTTTGTTATCATTAAAAATCAGTTGTATTATTTATTCTAAGTGATCTGTCCTTTATTGTATTTGTCGCTAAGAAGATTTAGAAACGTTGCTTTTTTTTGACGCATAAATTTCTCTCGCTCGTGAACATTTTGGTCCTTCGAGTGAAAGTTCCCGGGATTATTCGAAGTGACAAAAGAGGATTTTTGTGAATTACCTAGTGAAGTTCAAAATGCACAGGAATAAGGAAGTTTGATCAAAAATCATGCACGGAGCGAGGAAACATAAAAAGTGTCATGTATATTTAATTTTCATCCTTTTTTTTTAGGTTTTGGCAGTTTTTTCTCAACAATTTTGTAACGCTCCAAATGAGTGTATGTAATTTCTCGGCACGCGTATACCCTTTGCATCCGATTACTGTTTACACCTGACTCATAGAATTGATTAATTCCGTTCTTGATTATTGCTAAACGCTTTCGAATCGGACATTTCCATCAAGTAAACTATCGCTTTTATTTTGTTTACTATGATCAATTCAGAGCGATGAACGTAATACAACGAAAGCAATTCGCGGCTAAAAGTTATGCCTTCAAGTGTCTGCGTCAACATTCAACAAGCGAATGTCCTTCACTAAGAACGTGTCGATTGTGTGACCAGAAGCATCCATCACACCATGCTTAATGAAGATGCGAAAAGATCAAGCATCACTCATCAGTCACCTTCAACTCAAGATGAAGATTCCACATCATCCAACGTACATCATCTCAGTAATTATCTTGTTACTTGACTTAGACCAAAAGGTCTATTAATCACAGCCCTCACTTCTTGGTCAAGGTTCTAAAGTGTCTCTTGTATCCGAATCTCTCGCAACACGACTCAATCTCGCGCGTTCAAGTTATGAATTAGGTTTGCTAACTATCAACGCAGGACGTCCCATACCAAATCACGGTGTTGGTCAACGGTCTCTTCTTTTAGGTTTGAATCTAGTGGAGCCAGATTTCGAAAACTCAAGGGTGATCGACGTGATCATTGCAGAAAAGGTGTATCCTTATCTGTTTTTTTCTATCATTTAAAAAGTCCCTTTAACGCCTTTGTTGCTTAGGAAACATGAGTATGTTTGTAGTTTCCCGAGATAAGGTCCAACTGAAGGGGTTGGACATTACCTGGGAAAACTACAGGAAAATTGGTTACCTCAATTAACTGAAGAGTCTTCTTCAGTCCTTTGAATGCATGTTTTTATGCCAAACACCGTAGCCTGTGACCTTCAAAGGTTTCGGGAGGAACAGAGGTTCCGTCGAAGTCCATACTGAAGTCTGAAGAACAGGAGTGTGAGAATTTCTTCGTGTCAAATTATTCACGTACTCCTGAAGAACGATATGTTGTTCGTCTTCTGATAAAACAAGACATTGAATGATTTAATAATTCTTTTCGGGCTGCCTTTTAGGATGCTTCAGCGCAAGAAACGTCGCTTCGCGAGCAACGCTTCCTTGTCAAGAGCCTTTGAGAAATTTTTTAAGGAATAAAAAAGTCTTGGTCACATAGTGCCTAACACTGAGTCTTCAATTTGTCGCGACTCTTCTCGATCCTTCAACCTTCCACATCACGGGGTATTGCGTGAATCAAGTGCTACTACTAAGTTCCGAGGCGTCTTCGATGGGTGTCAGAAGACCGAAGCTGAGCTTTTTCTCAATGATGCTTGCACGCTTGAGCCACACTTCTCCCAATTCTATTCGACATTTGGCTCTGTTGGATATGGTTTCGTATAGCTCTCTGTGCTGACGTAGAAAAAATATATCGACAAATAAAGGTACACAGAGGCGATCAAGATCTTCACCTGATCCACGTCTCACCACGTCTTGTGCTTCTTTTCTTGCACTACGTTGCATTTGAAAACTCGTTTTTTATATGATTTTGTTTCAGATAACTTTTATTAAACTAAGAGAATTTTAAGTGTACAAAGTGTTCTACAAGTTTATAATTTTTTTTTCATTTTTAAGTTTTGATCATATTTTAAATTATGTGTAAAATATTGGCAACTGTTACTTGTCTGTGATATTTTCTATTACAATATGATTATAGGTTATGGCGACGATTATACCATTGCAGCCTTCAGCCATTGATTGACACCTTTTCACGAAATTGTATCAAATTTTATAAGGATTTGAAAAGTGCGCAATCAGAGTGAAAATTGAGTGGAGAACTATTATCTTGTTCATAAACATAAAGTTTATCATTTGATTATTCGATGAAAGAGTTTGTGTAGCTTTGTTTCAAATCACTTGACCAATAAAATAAGCAAATCAAAATTTCTGAGAAACCAAAACAACAGAATATCTTTTTATTCCGCTAGCAGGGCGAAAATTATTTATATATAAGTGTAGAAAACTTTGATGAATATGTTTAATTTAATTTATATTAAAGAAAATGTGAATGGTTTCTTCACATTTTGATGGATTTTTACGATTCCAAAAGATTTTGAGGGATTTTAAGAGATTTCAACGAATTCAAAGGGTGTTTAAGAATTTTGTAGGACTTGCAATGATTTTGAGGAATTTCAAAGAATTTTAGAAGATGTATTACGGCCTTTATACGATCTCCAAGTATTCAAATGATTTTGGGGCATTTCAATAATTTCGAGGGATTTCTAAAATATTTAACAGATTTCCAAGACTTTCATGGATTTACGAATATTTCCAACGGCATCAAGGGATTTCAAAAGAAGATTCTGAAGGATTTGGAAGATATCAATGAAATTTCAAGCAATTTCGAAGATATTAAGGGAATTTCCAGATGTTTCTTGCGCAAAGTTCCTTCGTGCGGAATTATGAGTTGCTCGTATTATATTTGTTCATAAAAGTCCAATCTGCAGGAGAGCAATTATTTGGAGGCGCTTGCTAAAGTATGTAGTTATGATTCTTTTTATGTTCTACAAAATTATCTTATGGAAGGGTATGCTTCAAAAGTGAAAGAGCCGACAAAAATAGTGTTTAATGAAATAATGTAATTCCTTTTTGGTATACTTTTTCGAAAAATTTTCTTTGAAACATTGGAAACAAGGTTCCATGCGTGTAGAACATTTTCTAGTTCAAGAGATTATTAAAAGTTTCAAAAAGTTCTGATAAAAATTATTTCTGATTGACACTTCTGTTATAAATTTTTATTTGTAGTAGGATTACCTTGATTATTCTCAGGTTCGTTACTCATCCCAAAATTTGACAGGAAGTCCCTTGTTTTGGGCGACGTACCGGATGATATATCTGTGAAAAGACAAAAAAGATTGATGAATTTGTAATATCAACTATGTATTATCAAGATTCGCGGTAATTGCCGCCAAGTAAAACAAAAACGCGAATATCTTTTTTCGATGTAGGTTGCACTTAAATATCAAGATAAATTGTGAAATCAAAGTTTTCCAAGTAATTCTGAAAGATATCTAATTTTTTTATTTTAATTAATTAGAAACAGAATTATAAAGAGCTTGGTAAAATAACGCGATTTTGTAACAATCTCAACTTTATTTACATAATGATAGGATAGTATTGTGAAACGTGTGAGTAAGTTACGTCACCTCCACCAATATAACTTGTTTACAAGTAATTAATTCAACGTAAACAAAATACATTTGCATGCCTAATCTATTTTTCCTTACTTCAAAATCACAATCAAAATTCAAACTGGTGATTTTGATAACAGTAATAATAATTCTTTATTATCATAGATTTCACATAGTATTTTATATTTATTAACGTATAAAGGATGTTTTAACATACTTACTATACAAAAATAGGAAAAAAATAATATCAATCTATTCTTTACATACCAAAAGAAATGAGAATAATGTCGATGGTCAAGACTTGAATATATACGGTCCTCATTTTTTCAAAGTGTAGGAAAAACTGATAAACGCAGAATTTTCAGAGCAGCGTAACTAGTAAATATTCTAAGGTTTCGTGAATATAAACTGTTATGAGGTGTTTGTGTTTTCCCCTTTACGGGCATGAATCGCGTATATGGATTATTGCGGGGCCAGGTCAGATAACAAATTTTAACTTATATCACCTTATTAATTTATTATAATGTAAACTCTTTTAATTGTATATGATTTCACCTTGAGAAACTGAGATAATTCATGTTTAAAGTAAACGTTACTACCATCGGAAATTGTCGGTACAAATCAGCGAATGTACTATCATAAATCACTTTTGATCATTGAAACGTGATAGCTCGTTCGAAAAAGGAGTGAGAAACTTGTTTGAAAAACCGTTGAAAAGCTTATTAACTTACGCTTCATGTGATCCGTAACAGAGATACTTTCAACTTTTTAAAGAAAATACACCACTTGAGAAGTTTAAAAAAAATGCAAGAATTTCGCAAAGTTTATACTTCGAATTCAACTTGTGGCATGATCTAGAAAAGTTGTAACAAAAATTTCAAATTCTCATCTTATTTTTAATTAGACCAATAAAACTCAAAAGATCTTTATCGGCCCCGAACTTCAGTCGCTTTAGCAGCAAGTCTGGCCGTCTATGGTCATATCTTGGGAACCCTTGAATATTTTATTCATTTTCTTGACTTAAATTAAAGATGAAATTTTACAGAATACATTTTGTCAATTCAAGTTTTTTTTATAAGTATCCTAAGTTACAGTTATAGCTGTGAATTCAATAAATAGTACTTCCGCTGAACACACCGACAAAATATGACGGTAGTTTATGTATTTATATTATTCTATACTTTTTCATGAATGGTAGAAAATCTTTTAAAGACACTCGAAAGGGTCCGCACCTCCCAAGCTTGTGGCGTTTTCACCCACTTAAAACCACCAGCCTTTCCTTCCTGGCAGAAATCGCCCCTGTTTTTCTGAGCAGAAGTAGCACTGTGGTGTTCTCGGGCTAACCACTGCCCTCTCTCTATCTTTGCCGCATCTCCAACACCAAATTTTCCGATCAGAACCTTCGCATTTCGCTGCCAGGTAGCTGTGACAGCGATAACACCTTGTGATGTCCGTCTTCTCACAGACTCTGAAAGACACTAAGCCCACCTTGAGGTATCCTCTGAGGATTAATATTGCGACAAACTTCTCGCTTAGCTCCGGAAAGGTCTTCAGGCTTCTCTTAAAGTAATAGTTTCAACAGAGTAGTTCAACTTGAGACGATAAGTTCTATTTTCATATTTAGAATTAAATCATACAGCTACAAGCGAATATTTATATTGATACGCCTCCGACTCAAAAGTGGAGAACAAGATAGAGCCAAGGGATGATTGACGAAATCATTTGATCATAAGATCGATTGCGCGCATCATCAGCTAATAAGTCGGGTTAGGGTGGAACCAATGCTATTGAAATTTGAATGGGGGCTTTTTAGTTTCAATTTTTTTAAAGAATAGAGTCAAAATGGAATTCGTAAGGACCTTGCACTTTATCTAACAATGAAGACCTCGTTGTGTGAACAAAGTTTTGGTATCCCAGTCTTTTATTGGGAATTTTTATTGTAAGAATTAACTTTACTCAATTATTGTCTATTTAATCATCAAGTTTAGTTACAAAATGGTTAGGGCTAGTTTTTATAACCTGTCAGTATTGGAATCAACAACATCGCCATTACTAAAAATTAGTATAATTTTGAGTAAATTCAAGATTGACTTTTAACCAAACAGTTGTACTTTAATCCAACAAAGATGAAATTCCTGCTGAAACACACTAATTTGTAAATCGAAAAGAGAAATCAAGCCCCTGAAGATCTCCACATGCACTGATATGAGCTATCAAAAAAAAATGTCCTACACATTGATAACTAAGTTATCAGTCATTAAATTTGGGGGGGGGAAGGCTGACGCGATTTTTCTGAAATAATAACGTTTGTTCAAATTCATCATAGCTATTTGTCATAACTTCAAATGCACTCAGATGCGCCACTTTAAAAATTAACAAAAAACCATAATCAACCCCCTCATTACCACTTGTCATCAATCCGCCTTACGCTGACATCACCAATTAACTTAAATTGCAATACAAAAGTTGATAATGGGCTTTTCAGAGAGGATTTTAAGTGCGCTCATATACGCTACATTCAAAATTTACAAAAAACCATAATCAATCCCCTCATTACCACTTGTCATCAATCCACCATATGCTGACATCGCCAGAACACTTCAATTGCAATATAAAAATTAATAATTGTCTTTTTGGATAGGATTTTAAATGCACTCATATACGCCACATTCAGAGTTAATAAAAAATCATGATCAACCTTCTCATTACCACTTGCCATCGATCCACCCCTCGGTGAAATTACCAAATAACTTGAATTGCAATATGAAAGTTGATAATGGGCTGTTAGAATACGACATTGAATCTGCTCATATGCGCCACTTTCAAAATTAATGAAAAGCCATAATCAACCCTCGCATAACGACTTACCATCGACTCACTTTAAAAGCTGCTTTCAAAATTAACAAAAAACCATAATCATAATCAACACCCTCATTGAAACTTGTCATCGATCCACTCCACGCTGATCACATTAAATGATTTTAATTGCCATTATAATATTAAAAGAAAAGATAGGAGTGGATTGACATGAATAAGAGATTATAGAATTACATAGATTATTATTTCCATTTAATTTTTTTTTAATCGAATAATAAGAACAATAAATACTTTTAACGCCTTGCTTTATTCAATGTGAGTCTTTACACTGCCAGCACCGTTTATGGTACCATAACCCAATTTTCATAAGTAATTTTTTTTCAAAAAAGTGAACTCAGAAAAGTCATCTTGTGTAAAAAAATTGCACAGGCTGGGTTAAAAGTAAGTATGTTTCAAAAAATCAGTTTAAAAAATATATATACTCAAGAAGGTCAATTTGGGTAACATAATTGCACAAAAGGAGTTAAAATGAGAGAAATATGTTCTATAACGTGAATGAGACCGAGGAGGAAAATTATCATCTGGAAATCCAAGAACGGATAACTCAATGAAGCAGAAGTTCTTTGGTTAAAAGACAATAAGAGCATTTATTGCCACTTACACTAATCGCCGGTGTCCGACAGTTCGTGGCGGTAAACTGACAGACGGTTTTAGGAGAGGGCGGGTTGCCCATTAAGGTGGTTGGTTCTTACCAGGACTGTTGTAGGAATGTGGAGATCTTCTCCGGGAGGCGAAGCCAGGGTGGTGTTCCGCGACACTTTCGTGGCACTTGCGAGAGGCACGTAAAAACTTAGGCGAACTAGCGAACGATCAAGACCAGGCTGACTACGGAACGCGCCGTCGACCGGGACTTCGGGATATTCGGAGGATTCCACCTTATCTCGGGTGCGGCCCAGCAACCCTTGCGTGCAAGGCCGTGCCGAGTTCCTTTTATTGGTAACAATTATGTTACAGTTTTCAAATAACATCCTAATCGGCTCATTAGATACAGTTACATAACAAATGAAACAGAGGGAGAAAAAAAGAAAAGAAACATTCAAACCACCTGGGCCTCTCTCCTCAACCTCTTTCCCCAGAAAGTAAAAAATATTTTTTTTTTCTAACATCTCCATAAATCAATTTTTACATTCTCATTCTAATGAGAAGGTATTAGTTTTATATGAAAAATGAATGTCGCGGATTACATCAAATGTCGACGTTTTGAGACCCCCTGAGTCAGAAAATAGTACATTCTGTAACGAGTGGGGTATAGATTCATATTGCGCAGGCAGGCGCCATTAGCGTACACGTGGCGGAATATGGAACTATACTACGCGAGTTGCAAACACTATTTTTCATCATAAATACATGGAGCCATACTTCACAGCGATTTTCTGTTCGCATTGTGGCATATTGTGCACGCCGAAAGCATGAATTCCATTTTAGCATAATTAATCGCGATCAATATTTTCCGTAGCCCATGCCAAGCGTTTCTCCATGTGAACCTCTGAGAGCAGGGGTTTCTGCCTCGTCGTACGGTACTGCACTTTTGCCTCAGCTAATCTGCATCTTATGGTATTTATACTAACATGTAGTCTCTTCTCCGCTAGCTCCACGCAGCCGAAGAGTTGGGTTGCACTTGAACAATGCAACGATGGTCTTATTTTCCTTACTGGACGTTGCTCGCGTCTCTCCCGTCCCTGGCAGGTCATCGATGGTTTTTGTGTCCCTATACCGCTGCACTCACATTTGCACGAAGTGCTCAGACTTTTTGAGCACTGTAGCAGCAGCTGAGTATGAAATATGTGGTCCGTGTGCAATAATGCTAACAAAAAACGCTTCAAAACGTTTAGTGTAGATAACACTCATAGCTCAATGTTGTGCAATATTCGAGACTTTGAACTAGACTGAAACGAATCGGTGGTGCGTTGCGTGGCTCGGATGTGGCTTATAGGCAGTGGTGTGGCATGTACGAAGCTTCTCAGGAAGCGTGAAAGTAGTGCTGACAACTTTAAGATTTACCGCGATCAAGGCAAACAAGAATTCTTTCTTATCGACGGCAAGAATCAAGTTGGCAGCACTACTTTCACGCTTCCTGAGAAGCTTTGTATAAGCCACGCCAAAGCCACACAACGCCGCTTAAACCTCATCGGTGGAACTACACTCAGTGTCAACAATGCGTCGCCACCAGCAGCGAAGCGATAAAAGCATGAGAAAAATCCAACAGAAATGGTTCACACGGCCCTGAATGTTCAAGTTTCCAACGACTGATTTAGTGCCACGGATAGTGCGAGGCAACCCCCCGAAACTGACCCTATATTGGACTTCTTGTGTTCTGTAAAAGTATATTTTCGTGATGCTAAGAAATAGGATTCCAGTAAATGAATGTCCTCGGTTCCAAACATTTTTTACAGTGTGTATATTATTATTATTACATTTATTTCAGACTTAATATGCATTGCATATTTAAATAATAAAATTTATATTACATTTAATATACATATGTATATGAAATTTCATTTACATGTGTGTAAATTCATTTTCATGCATTGTATATCCTAAAAAGACCATTTTTTTAGGAGAAAGTTAAATTTTGAACAAAGAAGTTCACTTTTAAATGAGAAATATGACTTTTTCACGATGAAAGATGAATTTTCAATCTAATAGGAAGAGTTTTCATTAAAAAAAAATTAATTTTTTCACGAAAACCGACGTTTTTAACAACACAGATAAATTTTCAACAAAATAATTAAAATTTCTAACCAAAAAGAGGAATTTTTCTCAACAGACATGAAATTTCTCATAATAGTCAAATTTTCAAGTTATAAATAAAAAATTTCCAACTGCAAATGGAATAGATTAATTTTGAGATTAAAAAATTAATTTTTTGCCAAAAAAAAATTTCAATAAAATAGTTCAATTTTCAACCAAAGAGTTGCACTTCTAACCAAAACTAATGAGTTATCAATCAAAATGATGAAATTCTACGAAAAAAGACCAATTTTTAATTAAGTGCATAACTTTTCAACAAAATAGTTGATTTGTCAACCGAAGAGGATCAATTTTTATTCAAAAATAACTATATCTAACAAGAAATGAAATAGTTACATTTGCAGACAAAAAATGTATTTCTCAAACAATGAACTAATTTTCAACCAAATATTTAACTTCTGAACCAAAGATATCAATTTATGACTAAAATGATGATTTTCCAATAACCAAAAATGGATTTTTAACAAACTAGTTTTACTTTCAACCAAAATAGAATAGTTCTCAACGAAAAATGTTATAAATTATATTTTAACCAATAAAGATTCTATTTGAAATGAAAAACAGTTGAATTTAATCAAAAAATGAGAATTTTCAAAAAAAGTCTTCAGACCATAACCATAACAGATTTTTTCTCAACCAAACATTTTCCTTTTTAACCAAAAAAGATTACATTCCTACTAAAATAGTTAAATTTTCTACCAAAAAGGATGAATTTTCAAACCAAATACATGAATTTTTAACTGAAAATGGTATAATTAAATTTTCAGTTAAGAAATAATTTAGAGGAAGAAGAAACTATTTTTTAACAAAATATGTACATGAATTTTCAACGGAATAGTTGAATTTTCAACCCATAAAAGTCGAGTTTTCAACCAAATAATTAAGTTTTCCACCAAATAGAAGAATTTATTTATCAAAAGAGATGAATTCCATACAAAAAATATAATAGTAGAATTTTCAATTAAAAAGAATGAAATTTTACACAAAAGTTTTGGATTTTCTCACAGAGTTCTATCAATTCAGTTTGAATTTAAACGAGAAAAACGAGAAAAAGGGAAACTAGCTGTGAATTTGATCTCGAGTGTTTCCACTTTATTGACTGTTCCATTATCGGTTGAAATTTTTCTTTATGGTTTTAAATGGAACTATTTGGTTGAAAATTTATCAATTCTGTTGAAAATCTAACTTTTTGGTATGAGATATCAATTTTTGTATTAAAAAGTCATATTTTTGTCAAAGATTTATTATCTTAATCCCAAATTTTTCGAAATTAAAAATTAACTATTCTGTTTTTGGTTTGTAAATTTACCTTCTCTAGCCGAAAATTTAACTACATGCATGAAAATTTACCTTTTTTGAATCAGTGAAACTTGAGAATTCATCTATTTGGTTTATTTCGTTGAACTTCTTGCATAAAAAAACAACTTCTTTCTTGAAAATTAATTTCTTACATTCTCATCCAAAGAAGGTGTTAGATTTGTGTAAAATTTGACCCCCCCCCCCCGGTTTTTGTCAAATGTCCACGTTTTGAGACCCCCTGGTCGTATGCAGTTGCAGTACCATGTACTAACCTCCCTAACGGCTGACATTTCCACCTATTGACGTCATGCCACAAAAACTCACTATTCGGCGAAATATTTTTGTCGTTTTTTGATCCTATAATATTGATTTTTAGTTGGCAAATGGTCGTATGCCAACAAAAACACTAAAGCCACGAAAGACTAACGGACCGCGACTTTTTCCACTCGCCTGAACCATTTCCATAATATTGCGCAATATATGTACTCGTCAGAGTACTGGTGCACTCGCCCCTTCCGAGGCGAGAGTCGCAACCGTCTCTCGCCCTACGCGCTGAGAAACTGCGTGGGCTAGAAGTTATAGGAATGTCGAGTGTATTTATTTGTATTATTATTAATAGTATTTATTATTGATTACAAATCACCCGCGCTTTTCGGCTGAAAAAGTAGCGACCGGCGGTGCATCGATACAAGAACGGGGCAGCCAACGAGCGTCGTCGATAAAAATAAACTGCCCACTCGCGTTAATGGTGGGGCCCCCTCTACTTTAAAATAATTGGTCGGGTACGTTTCAAGGACCTTAAAATAAACGGAAGTTTACTGTATTTTACACGTGAGAGTTTAAGATTAATATCAATACTAATAATAAAATTCGTAGAAACCAAGGACATTTTAACTCCAAGAACCAAAAACGACAAAGTTTGGATCAGCACACACGCTTATTCTATTAAAAAGGAAAAATAATTACCTATAAGGAGGGCATGGTGAGCCCCAATCGTCTTAAACCTAAAGTGCTTGCAATCGATTTTTCTCGAATGAATATTTTTTTCTAATGTTATATTTATTGAAGAATGGATGTGACGTTAAACCCTTCGTGTTATTACCATTAGGGAATATTATATAGATGAAAGTGCTCGTGTATCGAAAATGGAGGCTGAGTGTTTGCTCCGAACTCGCACCAAAATAATGTTATTTAATTTTCACATTTTGTTTCAAATCCTAATATAATGGGTATTTTACCTTGATTCCATTTCACACTTTTAATTTAGTTCAAGGTACTCCAAAAAACACCTAAATCATGGATTTTTTTTACAAAAATCAACTTTAGACCAATTTTTCTGTTTTACATTTATACGAGCACTCGCAACACAATCAATTTTTGTCGCTTGTTTTTAACTCCGTCAATCTATTTTTTCTAAAACATCAATTATTACTTTTTAATCTGACGAGGAAACATGTTAAGTTTCGAAATGTCTTTATGTCAAATCTTCACTACATTTAAACTCGTTATCACGACAGAAAAATAAAAAAAAAAAACAATTGTCTGGAAGCTGTCGTTGACTCTTGTCCCCACTTCCATTTATTCTAATGATTTTAAAGTATTTTATGCACAAAACGAAAATAAAGTATCGAGCCCTTTTCGAAATAGTTCACATTCAATTTTAGAAAAATGTTCTTAAAATATTAAAAATTATTGTTCAGGAATTATTATTGTATATTAAAAACTGAGTCCAAAAGCAATAGCAGAAAATGGTTTTTTGTTACTAAGTACGGTAAGCCTCAACCAATTTTAACCTAAAAAAGACATTACAAGAAGTTTTTTTGTGGAATATTATTCATCTATAGTATGCGCATATTTTGCGCAAAAAAATAAAATAACCGTGGAAGCGCTTTTTTTCAAAATTAGAAATTTTTATTAACAACCAAAAAAAATTTAATAAAAAAACTTTTTACTTAGAGATGAATATAGTCAAAACAGTTCTACAAATTTGTTTGTAAAATTATAACTGTTGACTTTACAAAGAGTTATATTCATTCAGTGCAAAAGGTTATTAAAAAATTATATTACTGAACTTTTTTTTACAGAATTTTCTCCTCGGATGATGGTCGGATATGCTTGATATGCAATTCAAAAAAGCGTAGAAGCGCTTAAAAAAAAACATTTTTATTCTTTTTTTTTTTAATTTCTTAATTTTTAATATTTCCTCTAAATATGGCTTCTTTTTGCCTAAAAGCTGAGTAAAAAATTATAATGAAATTTTGTTCCAAAATGAGAACTGTATAATATACAGAGGTTTTTGTATATTTGAAAAAACCCTTTTATAGAAAAAGTTGTTGAAACATTTTTTTAATCACCGGTTCATCTCAGGTTGTAATTGAATGATGCTGGCATGATTAAAAAAAAATAATTAAAAAAAACTTGAAATTTTGATAAAATTGGTTGGAAAACATTTTTGTATTGGGAATTTTTGTTGTTTGAAAAGTACTTTTATGGCAACCTAAAACAGTATCCAATAAATATCATATAACTTCAAGGATCTTTCGGTTAAAGTTGGTTGAGGCTCACCGTGTAAGAAATAAAGCAAGTTTTTGCACTCGACTTTTCTTTATTGTTTATTACTTTTGGATAGTTTGTAAACGCTTTAATTATTTAAACAAAAAAAGTATCGAGGCCTTTTTGAAATATCTAAAAATCAGGCGAATGATGCAATCACACGAGTTAGCAATCACCTGTGCGCACGTGTATCACACGTTATTTTTTGCAACGCCCGTCCGAAAACGTTGTGTTAGAAGGAGTTCACGAAAAATACTAATCTTAAAAGAGAAAATTTTTAAATTTCGTTAACAATTTTTTTGAAAAATAAAGGTAAAAAAATTGTTTTGAAAATAAGGTTTAAAAAAATTTGGTGAAGAAATTTTTTTGAAAAAAATGGCGAAAAAAAATTGTTTAGAGAGTACCAATTTTTTGAAAAAAAAAAATGTTACGAAAGAAAAGTTTTTGGGGCTTATGCCCTTTTTCTGTGCCAAATGTTGGCGCTCATGCCCTTTTGTACGACGGACGAAAACGGCTACGAAACCTTAAAAACAGAACTTCAATCATTAAAAGATTTGTTGAAGTAAAATCTAAATTTATTTGAAGAAGATACCAACACCAGTGTTTAAAGTTACCTATGTTAGTGCCTAAAGTACCTCATCTCGAAAGTGCGCATGCGCAGCTTTTTCACCAGTGCCTAAAGTAAGCCATCTTCAAACTGCGCATGCGCGAAAATTGTTTCGCACAATCTGCTCAAATAAGGTTCTTTAGGCACCATTTAGAAGCACGAAAAGGTCAAATTTTGAGGTGGGTGTTGCAACAAATATATAAATTTATTTACCCCAAAAAAACCGGTAGGATAGGGAGTTATTATATTAAAAAAGTATTTCGCAAAATTTTGATTTCATTTCCTGTTGGACGTAATACTAAAACAGCTAAACTTAGAAAAAAGCGGCTCGGGTCGAAAACAAGAGCTGAAGACATAAAAAACGAGTTTTATCGAAAACTAGTCTAATTTTGAAGATCTGCCATTGTACAAAAAGATGTTTCTCAAAAATCAATATTTATGGAGAAAATCTGAACATTTAAATTGAGAACCACGGATAGAAAGGGACTATTTTTTCCTTTGAATTTTAGGTAACATACTTTTTATATGAAAAAGTCTGAATAAGAGACATGGAAGAATTAATTATGTTAGTAATGCTGGAAATTTTGATAAAATAGTTTATATAAAAATGGCACATACATGATTTAGTATGTTTAGTTATATCTAAAAATAAAAAATTTCAATGGATTTTTTTTTTTTTTTTTTTTTTACATTTAACTGAAATTGAATGGATTTCCCTGATTGTTTACGGCTTTTAAAAAATTGTATAATCTTGATAAGGATTGGATGGACACCGGAATGTTAGAGAATATTGGTACATTTTTGGAAATATTTTTGTTTTAATTGTTGATAAAGAAAGTAAGGAAGGGGATTTGCAGGTCGCCTTCATTTTCTGGAAGTATTTGCATGTGTGTTTGTCCAAATTTGGTTGTTTTTGGTCCTTGGAGTATAAATTTGTTAAATTTGTAAGATTTTTGTTGTTAGAGTTAAAATTTGGATGTTAAAGAGCAATTTGTATTTTAATAATTTTTGTATACCTGAATCTTGGGGCAGTCTTTCATGTGACCGTCTTGTGGAATGGTGTTAGTTACGACAACAGCCTCGAAACATGCGTTATTAATCCTGTTAATAGCAGGGCCACTGAAAATACCATGGGTTAAAATTGCATAAACTTTGGTTGCTCCTGCTTCTAACAATTTTTCCGCTGCGTGGCAAATCGTTCCACATGTGTCGGCCATATCATCTACAAGGATCGCTATTCTGTCTTTTACATCTCCGACTAAAACCATGCTCGCTACTTCGTTTGCCTTCTTCCTCTCTTTGTGAATCAAAGCAAATTCGACGTTTAGTCTGTCGGCGATGGATGTGACTCTGAAAGTTGAAACAAATATTAAAAAATGTAATTTTCAAAGGAGAAAAATAATATGCTGCTTTATGTTTACAAAATACAAATTTTCTTTAACCGTATTTCGCCACAAATGCAAATTCCCGAATTAAGATAAATAGGTACTTTCAGGGTGAACACTACAATATAACAAAAAAGTCATTATTATTCGAAGATTCCAGCTTTAAGACTTGCAAATTTTTTATTTTATATTAAAAAGTAAACTAAAACTTAATACATTGAAAGTGGAACAGTTCTGAATTCGAATTATTAAAAATTAAGCAATTTTAGGTTCAATCGTTGAATAATGTAGAATTAAACATTGGAAGCCTTCTAATTTGAATAAGTTTAATTCAAAAAGGATACAAAGATCTGACACTATTTCAAAATAAAATATTCAAAATTGTACAATGTTTTTAAGCAGAATCCTTCAAAATGAAATACATCGGAATTCGAAGCACTAACACTTTGACAATATCCCAAAGAGAATCACTTTGAAAAACTTTAAAAATCTGTATAATTCAATTATGAATCTTTTTGTGAGGTAGTGTCAAAATTGGCCATTTTCGGCTTTGCAGTTGAGGTGATACTTTCACCTTTGCTCTATCTTTGGAAATAATTCTTGTGTTCCGGAACGAATGGAACGTGGGTGTATTTTGCGTTAAAAAAAAAAAGAACCTCGCACTATTTATATTTAGCTTGAAGTTCATGAAAATAAAAAAATCGCAAAAGGACGTGGAGTGATTATGAACAGTTTTTTTTCTTCATAAGGGGTCCTATAACATGGGGGCCTACGGGACACCCAAACTTTAAATACGATTATCTCGATACGCTATTTTTCAAAGTTCCGACTGCGAGCACGTCCCATATGAAATTTTATGAATCGGTCGGAAAGAGCCCGTTAAAAAAAGGAGGGAATACATATCTGAAACAGTATTGGGTAGAAACTCGTCGCTTGTAACGAAGTTACTGAAAAGGTTACGTCCTTTGTAACTTTTTTAGGAACTTAGTTACCTTTTTAGACAAGTAACTTGTAATGTAACTTAGTTACCATTTTCGCAGTAACTTGTAACTTAAAACTAGTCACTTTTTCCCGTACGTTGATTTTGTGTTAAATTTGCGAATAATTTTGTTTACATTGACGAGACAAATTTAAGTATTTTTGGGTAAAAATGCCTAAATTTTCATGTTTTTACATAGCAACGCCGTCCTTATGAGTATTTTCTTGAGAGTTCTCAGTATTTTTCCTTGCATTAGTCACGTGAAGCACATCTTTATGCAAAAAATTGAATTGTTAGACCTAATAACTTCCGCGTTAGGCGTGTTCACAGGGTCATTTTGAGTAAAAAGGGTTCAATTGTCATGTTTTTGCATAGCAACGTCTCGATGAGTATTTTTCTCAGGGTTCTCACTATTTTTCCTCGCATTAGACACACGAGACACGCCTGCATGAAAAATATGAGATCGGTAGGCCTAGTACTTTTCGCTCTAGGTGTGCTAACAGGGTCATTTTGAGTCAAGTCCTATATATTTGTATATTTACATAGCAATGCTATGGTGAGCCTTTTCCTCAGGGTTCACAATATTTTTCCTAGCATTGGACACGTAAAATACATCTTCATGTAAAAACTTAAGCCGATAAACATACTTTTTTTGCACTAGGCGTATTAACGAGTGGACAGCCATTTTACCGACTGCATAAGGGTTCCTGCGAAACCTTAAAAATGGTGCGCAGTAAAAAAACAGAATGAGTCTTTGGATCCCTGAGTCTTTGAATACTTTGGAATTGTTTCAAAACATAATAAAAATATTTCTACATTACAATAGGATTCTTCCTGGCGCTGCTTTTGTGGAATGAATTTTCAGTCTCGCAAACCTCGTAATGCCTCTAAGGAGATGTAAATTGGTGGTTCAGCCCCTCAATTACTCTTGCAATTAAAGATTATTAGGAAATATTGTTGAAAATTTAAAGAAGATAGCATGATAAGTCTTTATTGTTTTTTTATATTTCAAAAATATTGTTGTACAATTCTCAAAATATCACGCCGGTACCTTTTTTTGCCCAATTATTTTTAAATTTCAAAAATTAAGAGGGGGAGGGGCTACATTTAAAATAACTTTTAGGGAACTTGAATTCACTTCTTTCAGTAACGTAACTGTAACTAGTTATTTTTTTGCTGAGTAATGTAACTGTTACGAGTTACTTAAAAAAGCAAGTTATTCAACACTGATCCGAGAGTTGCTCTATACTGGCATAACTCCACACCGACAACCTGGTCCCTCTTCATTTGGACATGCACATTTCGAAGCGTCCACATATTACGTGACGCTCTGAAGGGGACGGGGTATCTACCCTAACGTCACAAAGTGTCACATAGGAGGGGGGTCGCAAAGGTTTTGTAACACGTGACTCTTCTGTGATCAAATAATAATATTTAAATCCGTGTTGATACATTAAAAACCAATATTAGAAAAACAACAAATAAATCAATCAATGTTCATTATTCATTGTTGGATTGACGATTATATCAAATTATATGCGAATAGATTTTCAGGATAAGATAAACGAACGCATAGATGAGGCAACTTGGGAGGCGCTTAGAAGCAATAAAGATATAGAGGGCGCGTGGACTTTGTTACGGGATATCATTGTTAAAACTGCGATTGAAGTATGTGATACGGCGCTTGTAGGAAGGAAATCTGGTGTTGCATGGTGGAATGATGAAATTATGGCAGCCCAAAAAGAGAAGAAAGAAGCGTACGAGAGAACGTTAAAGATCCTAGGTGTTAACGATGAGGAGAGAAATAAACTTGAAAATGATTACAGGCACAAAAAGAGGAAAGTTAAGATACTAGTTGAGGAAAATAAAGATAAAATCAGCACGGAAGAAGAGAAGAAATTACAAAACGACTTTCAAAGAACCATGAAACTAATATTCAAGGAGACGAAGAGAAGGGTAAGCACAGAGTTTGCAGCATGAGAAAAAACAAAGGTGAAATGCTATATGATATAGACGAAATAGTAAACGCTTTAAAAGAAACTCATACAGAATTATTACGAGGTGAAGATATAGAAAATATTGCATTAGAAAACACAATTAAAAAAGTATCTGTCAATGAGGTTAGAGATTTAATTAAGAGCTTAAAAAATGGCGAGGCTGCTGATGTAGACAGTATTAGCGCTAAAATGAATAAAAACGGTGGCGAATATATACCTCACAGGGTGTGGAAATTCATAAATATATGTATGGAGATGAGACAAGTCCCAGACGATTGGTGAAAAGCGATTATTGTAACAATATACAAAAGAGAGGGAGATAAAAAGAACTGAAATAATTACAGATGTATCAGCTAACTAACATAAGTACCGTAAGTCAAATATACTCAAGAATACTTATTCGTGGGGTGATGGAAACTACAGTAGGAAAGATATCGGAAGTCCAAAGTGGATTTATGCCGGGAAGATTATGTACAGATCAGATATTTAGCTTAATACAGGTCACAGAAAAAAGCTTGAGAGTAGGAAAGCTTGAGAGTAGGAAAGAAAGTTTTCTGTGCATTTGTTGACTCGGAAAAAGCATTTGACAAGCTAATAGAAGTAAACTCTGGGATGTCCTCAAAAATTACGGTGTCCATGAATGGCTCCTGCAAGCAATACAAGCATATGCAGGCAGTAAAGCAAGTAAAAGGGTCATTGGGAACTGAATGACTGTTTCGATATCATGCAAGGTGTGAAACAAGGATGCGTTATGTCTTCATGGCTATTCATCATATTTATGGATAAGTGTCTAAGAATGGCCCTCTTTGACGAAAAACGTGTAGATCTCGAAACAGTGAAGGTACGTGGTTTGGCTATCGCAAATTATAATATTGTTATGAAAGAATCAATGGAGAACTTGCAAAGGATGTTGAATAAACTTAATACAAGCATGAAGAGCATGGATTTCAAAATTACCACAAACAAAACAAAGGTAATTTTAATTGAAAGAAAAATTGAAAAAACAATGTGTAATATTGTCCTGAATGTTGAAAGATTAGAGCAAGTCAACAATTACGTATATCTGGGTAGCCGATTCACTAGCGACGGAAAAAAAGATGCGCAGTTAGATAGAATTTACTATTACTATTGATAATAGTAGATAGCGAAATATCACTTGAAGATTTCAAGTGCACCTTATGTAATTTTATATTTTGAAAAAAATAATTTGTTTATAATGATATTTGCTGGTACTTTCACGGCCATTTTTTTAAAATGGGTGCATAAATATACATCGCTGATTCAATTATAAATTATATCCATAATTTGAAAAGAAGTCGTATTCTGGTCCGATTCTCATTTCTCAGCATAAAAATCATTGAACATGTATTTTCACTGGAATTTTCAAATAAATTTCTATAAAAAAGAAAAGCGTGTCAAAATACATTGCTAAATATTTAAAACATATGTACAGTGTACATGTCATTTTGAAAATTGAATTCAAATCCTTATTTCACGGTCACTTTTTTAAATCTGTGAATCAAGAATCATCGCTAAATCATTAAAGCATTATCATATTACAACGTTTGAACAATTCAGAAAAACAACAGCTTACGAAAAAACATCGCCGAATAATTACGACATATTCAAATATAATTTTGAAAATTGAATTCAGATACATGCCTCTCTTTTTCGTGGTTATCTCAGTGATACATGAAATCCCACTTCTCGATTCCTTTAGAAAACTGAATTGAAAAAATTCAAAGTTCGATAAATTATAGCCTGAAATCTCCTATTTGAAACAAGACCAAGAGCATCATGAAATATTAATTTGTTCTCGAATTGTAATAAAAAATGTGGAACCATGTCAAAGACAAGAATTGATTGAGAGACTTATTTCAAAAAAGCACAAACATTTAAAAACATTATATAGCTGCAACAGAGACATATTAAATATAAATAAACTTTCATTTTACAAATTATAGCCAATACTCAAGTACATAACCTTGGAATAAATGATTACTTCATGTTCCTTAATATATAAAAATTAGAATTCAATCTTTGTGTAATTTAATATTGCAACAGCACCAATCAGCAAATAATAAATTAATCAGTTTTCGAAATAAAAAGCAATAAACTTTTGAACTATTTTCAGAAAAAATTAAAACCTGATTCTGAAAATTGAATTCAGATACTCATTTCACAACATCCCGAAAACGTAAAAAATTACAGAATTGGAATATAGGAATTTCAAAAATTAATAAACTTTTATCATATATGTAAATTATAGCCAATATTCAATTGCGCAACCCTAAAGTAAATAATCAATTTATGTTACTTAATATTAAAGAATTAAAATTCAATCTTTATGTAACTGAATATTGTGCAAGAAATTAATCAGCCAATAAATAATTAATGAGTTCAGAACATGAATAGCAGAAAATCATTGTTTTCATCCAAACATTCAAATAATGTTGATTTAATATTTTTCTGAAAATTTCAGTCATCAAGAACCTTTTAAACTAATTCCAGAAAAAATGATAACATGTGTACATATAATTTTGAAAATTAAATTCAGATAATCATATCACATCATCCGAAATATTTAAAAAAATATTTAACTGGAATAGGGGCATTTCAAATATGAATAAGGTTTTATTATACAAATTATGTCGGATATTCAATTACATAACTCACATAACCTTAAAGTAAATAATAAATTTATGTTACTCCATCGAAAAACAAATGAAATTCAGTAGTCAATCAGTCAATTTATGAAGTAAAAAGACTTAAATGATTAATTTCATTAAAAAGTTCAAATAATTTTCACTTTATATTTTTCTTCAACTTGAAATTTCATTTCTAAAAAGTATAATTATTAATAACTTTTCATAGTAATTTTCTGAAAAAAATGAAATACATCAACATTGTACATATAATTTTGAAAAATTAATTCAGATACTCATTTGACATAACAAATATTATAAAAAATTACATGATTGTAATAGAGATGGGTTTAAAAAAAAGTTTATTATACTAATCAGATCCAATATTTGATCACATCACTTTAAAGTAAATAATTAATTTATATTGCTTGATAGAGAAAAATTTGAATTAAGTATTCATATAATTTAAGTTTGTAACAAAATTAATAATACAATAATTAATTAACCATTTCATTACACAAGAAGCATTTAAGAATTATTTCCATTGAGTCATTCAAATAATTTTTACTTCATATTCTTCTGAAAATTTTAATGATCAATTACCTTTTGAAGTATCCCAGAGAAAATTAAAATTTATATGCACATAATTTCGAAATCAGAATTCAGATACTCATTTCACAAACTTGCAATAATTTAAAAAAATAATATAATTGGAATAGAGGTATTTTGAATATTAACAAACTTTTATTATGCAAATTATGGTCAATATTTGATTACATAAACTTGAATTGAATAATTTGTTCATAAAATATAAAAATTAAACTATAATTTTCATTCCAACATTGGAATAATTTTTATTATAAATTTTTAGAAAATTTTCACTATAATTTCTAAAAATATAATATAAATTTGTGCCCTTCCATACTCATTTCCGAAATAATAAAAACATATTCACATATAATTTTGAAAATTAAATTCAGACACTTGTTTCACAACATGAGAATCATTTTAAAAATAATGTAATTGAAATAGTGGTATTTTGAATTTAAATCAAATTTTATTATGCAAATTATATCCAGTATTCAATTACATAACCGGAAAGTAAATATTCAATTCATGTTTCTGAATTTAAAACAATTTAAATGCAATCTTTATGTGATTTAATATTGTGGTTAAAATTAAACAGCTAATAATTGATTGAACAGTTCAGAACATAAAGACCCTCAAACAATTATTTCCACCCAAACAATCAAATTATTTTTACATTGTATTTTTTTATTTTTTTTCAATTTTTAACTTTAATTTCTGAATATTTTGATTTATTAATAAGCTTTAAAAAATTTCTAGAAAATTCAAGTTTCAACAGAATCAATAATTAATCGATCATTTTAAAAAATAAACAGCATTACACAAATGGTTTCATTAAAATACCCATTAATTTTTAATTCATTTTAATTATAGCCAATATTCAATGACATATCCTTAAAGTGAATAATCAAGTTTCAATCAATCAACTAATAATGTTACCCAATTAAAATCAATAAAAAGACAATATATATGTAATTCAATATTGCGAAAAAAACTATTCAGCTAATAATTAATTGATCCGTTCAGAGCATGAAAATTATCAAATAATTATTTTCACTGAAATATTCAAATAATTTTTACTTTATATTGTGATGGAAATTTGAATTAATAATAACCTTTCAAACTAATTTCACGAAAAATGAAAGCATATGTCCATATAATTTTGCAAATTGAATTCAGATACTCATTTCGCAACCTTAGCATTAATTGGACATTTATGTAACTGGAATAGGGCTATTTTAAACACAAATAAACTTTTATTATACAAATTATAGCCAATATTCAATTACACAATCTCAAAGTAAGCAATCCGTGTATGTTACCTAATGAAAGAATATTAAATTTGAATCTTCATGTAATTATACACTGTGAAGAAAATTAATCAGCTAATATTTAATTAATCTGTTCACAACATAAAAAGCATTACACTATAACTTTCATCCAGGCATTCAAGTAATTCTTACTTTATATATTTTTTTTTAATTTTCACTCTCATTTCTGAAAATGTGATTTATTAGTAACCTTTCACAGTAATTTGAGAAAAAATTATTTCATATTTGCATACAATTTTGAAAATTAATTGAAATAAGAATTTCACAATATGACAAACATGGACAGACATTAAATTATTGGAATAGAGGTATTTTAAATGCGAATAAACTTTTATTTTACAAATTATAGCCAATAATCAATTACGTAACTTTAAACTAAATAATCAATTTATTTACTCAATTCGGGCAAATTGAAATTTAATCTTCATGTAATTTAATATAGTGAAAATTATGAAGATAATAATTAATCAATCAGTTCAAAAAATAAAAAGCATACAACTATGACTTTCATTAAAACATTCAAATAATTTTTACTGTACATTTTTCTAAATTTTTCCTTTCATTCTTAAAATATTAATTTATTTGTAACCTTTTAGACTAATTAAAAAAAATAATGAAACATATTTACGTATATTTTTCAAACGTATTTGAAAAATTATTTAATTTTAATAAGGGTATTTTAAATATAAATGAACTGTTATTATAACAATTATATCCAATATTCAATTATTTAACCTTCGAGTAAATGATCTATTTATGTTACTAAATTTAGAAAAAAAAAATTTTCATTTGAAATTACATTTCAATACATTTAATTTATTGATGACCTTTAGAACTAATTCCAGAAAAAGATAAAAATATATGTAGATATCAATAAATCATTTCACAACATGAAAAGCAAAAAAACAGTTATCTTTATTAAAATATTTGAATAATTTTTATTTTACATTTTTCTGAAAATTTCAATTAACAGTAACCTTTTAAACTAAATTCATAGAAAAGTAAAATATGTACATATAATATTGGAAGAAGAATTCAGATACTTGTTTCACAACATCAAAAAACTTTACAAAAATCATTAATTGGAAAAAAAATTTTAAATTATAATTAATTAATCTGTTCACAACATACGAAGCATTACACTGTTCTTTTTTTTTATGCATTCAAATAATTTTTACTTCACATTTTTTTTTAATTTTCACATTTATTTTTGAATATCTAATTTATTGGTAACCTTGTATAGTAATTTGTGGAAAAATTGAACAATATTTACATATAATTTCGAAAATTGAATTCTGAGGGTAATTTCACAATACCAAAAACATTTAAAAAAATATATAATCGTAACGAAGGCATCTTAAATAAAAAATAAACTTTTATTATACAAATAACAGCCCATATTCAATTACATATCATTAAAGTAAATAAGAAATATATCTTACAATTGAAAACAATTAAAATTAAATCTTTATATGATTCATAATTATGAAAGAATTTAATCAGCTAATAATTAAATAATCAGGTCCGGGCATAAAAAGTATTAAATAATTATCTTCATTAAAGCATTCAAATAATTTTTAACATTTATTTTTTATAATAATTTGATTTATTAATAACCTTTTTTATGACACATGCATGAATTCAGCCCTTTCAGGCTGATCAAGTAACTGTAAATTACCAAAAATTTTCATAAATTTCTGGAAATTTATAGACATTTGAAAAAATGAATATTGCGTAATTTATGGTAAGTTACCATATTAACCTTTAAAATTACCACGAATGACCAAACCTTTCAATAAATTTCCGAAAGTTTTTAAACATTTTTTAGTTACATTTCAGGCAATTTATGGCAAGTTACCATAAATCACTTGCAAAATTACTGCAAAATACCAAAAAATTCCTGGCAATATTTTAATTGAATTTTGGATAATTTAGAATAAGTTAACATAAATTGCATGCTTCTTTATTGAAAATCTCATATGGATTGAAATCATGACTTTATTTCGAAAAACGTAAGAAAATGTAAGTTTCAATAGAATCAGTTGATAATTACTTAGTCAATTCAAACCATAAAAAGTATCACACAATTATTTTCATGAAAACATTTGAACAATTTTCACATTATATATATTTTTCTCGTTTGAAATTGCTCTTCTATTCATTTCATATGTTAACGAACTTCAAAATAATTCCATAAAAAATTAAAATATATGTACATCACCTTTTGAAAATTAAATTCAGATAGAATCATTTCACAGCTTCACGAGCATTTGAAATGATTATGTAATTGCAATAGAAGTGTTTTAAAGTTTTCAACAAAATTAATCGACCAATTTATTAATTAAACTGTTTACAACATGAGGAGCATGAAAATATTATTTTCATTGAAACTTCCAATCAATTTTGACTTCATATTTTTTTGAACATGATATTTAATTTCTGAAAATTGGAATTATTATAAAATTTTTATAACCATTTCCAAAAAAATCTAAGCGTAATACTTAGATATAATTGTGAAAATTGCATTCAGTTACTCATTTGAGCATTAATATATAATTTTCATTGAAACATTCAAATAATGCTAACTTTATATTTTTTCTCAAATTTGAACTTTTATTTCTGACAATTTGAATCATTAATAACCTTTTAAGCCTCATTTAGAAAATGTAAGTTTTATTAGAATCAGTTAATAATTAATTAATCCGTACACAGTATAAAAAGCATTCAACAATTATTCTTATTAAGACATTCAACTAATTTGTACTTTATATATATATATATATATATATATATGTTTTTGGTTTGAAATAACATTTCTATACAAGAACTGAGACTTTTTCATCATTCACCTAATCCAATCGAGTAGAATATAGTACATACAATAATATCGGACGAAATATAACGCGCATGTTATGATGAAAAAGAACATCTGCGACTGGATTGGAAATGCACAAAAATTACTGTAATAAATTTTATTTTACGGTGTTTATTGAGAAAGTCAGTCACAACAACCAAAGATATAATATCTTTAATAACAACATACACTGAAAGTAATAGTAAAAATACATAAATCGAAATAATTATCGGCGATCGATAAAATTAGAAATCCGCTTTTTTAGTTCTATTAATTTTGCGTTTAAAAAAGAGACCACCCTATGAGTTATAAAATGGTGACTATCACGAAATGTCCCACCATAAAACTACAATGGAGGTTACGAGTTCTCACAAGAAGGATAATGGCCATTACATACCAACGAACTTGAAAAGCGGCTCCTAACATCGGCTCTGACGGCTCTCACTGAAAACATACATGTGTCAATAATGTCCGACTTCTTTCCTATTGTCCCTAATATACAACTATGCTTACAACAAAGAAAGTACTTTTCAGCAATACAATAAAATCTTTAACCAAATAGTTGAATGTCCAACATACAAAGACGAATTTATTCAAGGATAGTTGAATTATCAAACTGAAAAGCTCATTTTAGAACAACAAGATGATTTTCAACCAACGGAGATGCAGTTTCGGTCACATAGAGTTGAATTTGCAATCAAGGAAGAAAACATTGGAACAAAATAATTCACTTTTTCTTCAAATATTTTTGCATTTTTAAGAAAAGAAGAAGTTATTTGCAAATGAGATTTTGTTTTTACATACAGTTCTTTCACACCATAATAATTTCTGAACCAAAATGTTGAAGAAGTGACGAAAGTGCAATAATGATCGGACTTATGTTCTCCTGAATATGAAAAAATTTAAAAGACTTCCATGAAGTTGATAAAAACTTCAGATGATTTTTAACGAATTCAGAATAAATTCCAAAAATGACAACAAAACAATGACATGTGTTAGATTCAAACACAGTGAGCCTCAACCACTCTTAACCTAAAAATTCTTCACAACTTTTCTTCATAGAATCCTTTCTTATGATTTTAACGTATTTTATACCAGAAACGAGAATAAAGTATCAAGCTCTTTTTTAAGTTTTTTCAACGAGAAACATAAATCCTCTATTTCTTTTCGCAGAGTTAAGTTCGCAGTCAAGCAGAGATTGCCTTGACACTCCACGCCCGGATCACTGTCGCTCTTCTCGTTCGTGTTTTCTACTTCAGGCTCCTGAGGAGCATCCAGTTCTTGCCAGGGACAGCTCTTCTTCTGATAGGCCTCCTTCTCCTAAAATACTAGGATACGCACTAGGACAACTTGGATACATTCGGCTTATTCCCCGCACAAATCAGAATCTACGATTCGAATTTCGAAGATACATTTTTCCTGCTGGTTATCCAATTAGATTGCGACCAGAAGAGAGCCATATTCCCGTGCCAAGCCAAGAACATATTGTATTATCAACATCCAATGGAGACATTTATGCAATATTAGATTATAGCGGGATTCTTCTTGCAATATATACAACACGTAGGGGTAAATCGAGAATTAAAGTTAATATGGTAAGCGGCGAAATTAATAATTTGACCCCAGATGAAGTGCGAGATTGTCCAGTGGGCAAACGTCACCCGATCTTTCCCGAAAATTTCATTAAAGCTTCAGCAAATGATGATTCACTACATTACAAATATTATCCTTACAACGAACGTAACGCTGGTTCTTCTCCTTCTGACAGACAACATTCACTTAAGCAGAATTCTCCTCAGGAGCCTCCTCGTCACGCCGAAGCCAGGTCACCTCCTGGGTGGCCGCCTTCACCTAAAGTACTTGGATATACACTTGGACAACTTGGATACATTCGGCTTATTCCCCACACAAATCAGAATCTACGATTCGAATTTCGAAGATACATTTTTCCTGCTGGTTATCCAATTAGATTGCGAATAGAAAGAAATAACTATAGTCCCGTGCCAGCCCAAGAACATATTGTTTTATCAGTATCCAATGGTGACATTTTTGCAATATTAGAGAATAGCGGGGTTCTTCGTGGAATATATTGGGCAAATAGTGCTCATGCGAGAGTGAAAGTAAATATGATAAGCGGCGAAGTTGATGATTTGACCCCAGATGAAATACGATATTGTCCACTGGGCCCGAAACACCCAATCTTCCCTTACAGTTTTATTAAAGCTTTAGAAAATGACGATTCACTACAGTCCGAATGGAAACCTAATAGCGGACGTAACCCTGGTTCTTATTCTTTTGACAGACAACATTCAACTGACCGGACTTCTCCTCAGGAGCCTCCTCTTTATGCCGAAGCCAGGTCACCTCCTGGGTGGCCGCCTTCACCTAAAGTACATGGATACGCACTTGGACAACTTGGATACATTCGGCTTATTCCCCGCACAAATCAGAATCTACGATTCGAATTTCGAAGATACGTTTCACTTTATATTTTTTTCAAAACTTGAAATTTCATTTCTGAAAATGTTAATCATTAATAACCTTTTATAATAATTTTGAACATTTAATTCAGATACTCATTTGACATCATAAATATTATTAAAAAATACATAATTGTAATGGAGATAGGTTGAAAACAATAAACTTTTATTATACGTATTACATCCAATATTCAATCACACCACTTTGAAGTAAATAATTAATTTATGTTGCTTGATAGAGAAAAATTGAAATTAAATATTTATGTTATTTGATTTTTTGAAAAAATTAATCAGCCAATAATTAGTCAATCATTTCATTACACAAAAAGCATTGAAGAATTATTTTCATTGAATTGTTCATATATTTTTTATTTTTTATTTTTCTGAAAATTTGAATTATTAATAACCTTTTAAACTATTTCAGAGAAAATTAAAATATATGTACACATCATTTCGAAATCAAAATTCAGATACTTATTTCACAACATCGCAAAAATTTAAAAAATGATAATATAATTGGAATAGAGGTATTTTAAACATTAACAAACTTTTATTATATAAATAAGTGATATTATTAAAAGTTACATTATGGGCTGCACATGGGGTACCATAGGGACTAAATCTTGAAAATAGGGTACTATAGGGACCTTAACTGAATATAGGGTACAATATGGGATATATGGATCGGTCTGTGAGGCCTGTAATAGACATTTATTTAAAGAATAAAAAAACAATTTTAATGCTGCAAAAAATATGGGAATATTGCTAGAATATTCCACTATTAAGTAAGAGTCTCATTTTAAATAAACTGACATCTTAATGATATAAATCTCGAAATAATAATAATGATTTCTGGTCTCGTGGCTATACGGTTTCAGAGACACGAGCTCGTCACGGTCAGAGTTTTCTCTCGATCTCGTTTCCGGTATACCTTACTGAGCTTCCTGCCCAGCTAAGTAAGCAAAATCGTCTCAACGTAATTCGAAGCTACACACTAACTTTCGGCCAGTCGACTTTCCAATTAAAAAATCAAAGCAGGACCTAAATTACTAAAAATATTTACCGAAAATATTAGGATTTCATGGAATTTCAGAAGGAATTCTGTGGAATATTCACGGAATTCGAGTGGAATTTTGTATAATACAGAATTCCACGAAAATTTCTTTTTAAATTCTTTGGAATATCGAAATTGTCTGAGACTTCTCACAGAATTGAGGTGGAATTTCTCTGAATTTAGATTTTCCTTAAAATTCAGAGTCTTATTAAATTTGATGTTGGCATTTAATAAAGATTTTACAGAAATTCCAGATAAATTCAAGGTGGCCGTTTTAGTCGAGGAAGAAAATGACCCTGTCATTTACCGTTTTTTCCCGGGTTCGAACAAATTTTTCACGGTCAATGAAATCAAAAAATTAAATTAAGAAATTAAAAATCTACAAATTAAAGCACTCAAAGTTGAACTCTTTTGAAATTTAAGTTTTAAAAATTGAAGCTTGACTATTTTTTTTTATTTATAAATTTTTCATTTAAACGCTCAATAATTTAGAAGTATGAGAAAAAATCTTTCAAGACTTTTCGATTTAAGAATTTTTTATTAAGTGTCATGCAATTGCACAATTTCAAACTTTTATAACTTCAACAGTTCACGGATTTCCGATTGAAAAATATAAATCTACGCAATCATTTTTAATACTCTAAATTAAAACTAAGTAAATTAAAACTGAGTTAAATAAAGAACAAATTTGCCCCGCCTGCACTTAATAAAATGTTAAAAAGAAAAAATTGGTCTGTTTCCATTCAGAAAAAATTGCATCTCTTCCACCTCAATAAAAATGATAAAGAGGGCCTCTTTCAATTAAAAAAAAAAAAGAATGCGAAAATGTCCTTCAAACTAGTTGAAAACCTGAAAAAAAATAGTAATTATCTTTCTTTCAATTCAATAAAAATTAAAAACTAAAATTTCTTCATTTTAAACTAATAAAAATGTTAAAAATACAGCATTTTTCCGCCTACAACTCAATAAAAATGTAAAAACAAAAAAGTTCCCCTTTCAATTCGAAAAAAAAATTATTCCCTTTCTTTTAAAATTAGAATTGTGAAATCCAAACGTTTTTTTATACATAAATCCTTTTAAGTTGAATTATTTTAATTTAAAGTCGTTTGAAATTAATAATGGTTCAATTGTTATTTATAAATAAAAATTCCATATTTTCACTTCCAAATAATTTTTTTTTAATGCAACAAATAAAATTGTAACATTTAAAGTTGAAATTTAGCAATCTGAAATTTTAACGATTCAAGGTTTTCTATTTTATTCAAAAAATTCAGTTTCAAATTGTTTAGTTTTGACTATTCAAATTACAGTTGGACAATGACAATTTTTTTTTAATTATTATATTTCAAACCGAATGAGTGAAAAATGTAATATTTTAGACTGAAACAATACTATATAGGATCGAACTACAGTTCAGTGTTGAAAACCAATTATTAATTTATAGGCAATAACTAGTAAAGAATTTTCTAATAAACAATTGAATTTTCTACCAAATTGTTGAATTTTCAAGCCAAAAAGACGAATTTTTTACAAAACTTTTGAATTTTCAATGAAATATTTAATTTTCAACCAACCAGATGAATTTTCAACCAAATATTCTTAAATTTTTAGTTAAAAAGAAATTATTTCAAACCAAAACAAGAATTTTCAACAAGTTTGTTCAATTTCCAACAAAAGAGATGAATTTTCAACTAAAACAGATAAATTTTTAACCAAGAAAAAAACTAATTTTCAATAAAATAGTTACATTTTCAACCAAAGAAATGTATTGTTTACTAAAATGATGAATTTTCAACTGAAAAAATAATTTTTAAACAAATTAGTTCTAATTTAGACCAAATTATTGAATTTTTTGAAAACGTGAATTGAAAAAAAAAAATTTTTTTTTAACCGAAACAAATTAATTTTCAACCAAACAGTTCCAGTTTAAACCAAAAAAGATTAAATTTCAATTAAAAAAGATGAACTTTTAAAACAAAAATGAGAAAAATGTCAATCAAATTGTTGAATTATCAAGTCAAAAAGATGAATTTTCAACAAAACCAAGCAGTTGCATTTTTAAACAAAAAAATGAAATTTTGGCCTAGAGAGATTAACTTTCTACCAAAGAGGACCAATTTTCAACAAGATATATAATTCTTCAATAAATTAGTTGAATTTTCTAAAAATTTCATAAATTTTCTAACAAATAGTTAAATTTTTAAAGTAAAAGAAATAAATCGTAACCCAAAATGGAATAGTTAAATTTTCATTACAAAAGTGAATTTTCAATTTTTAAAAACGAATTTTCTACAAAATAGTTGAATTTTCAACCAAATTATTAAACTTTTAGCTAAGAATTTAATTCTAAACCCAAAAACGAATTTTCCTCAAGGTAGTTTTAATTTTAAGTCAGGAACTGTTGAATTTAACCAAAAATCGGAATTTTTAACAACATAATTTAATAGTTAAGTAAAACATATTAATTTTTAACCAAAAGTTGAACTATTAACCAAAAAAATTTATTTTCTACCAGAAAAGTAGAAGTTTTAACAAAATACATAAATTTTCAACTAAAAAGTTGAATTTTCAACCAAAACGATTAATTTTCTGCCAAAAAAGTTAAATTTTTAACCAAAAATGGAAGAGTTAAATTTTCAGTTAAAAAAATTAATTTTTTACCAAGAGAAAAACGAATTATCAACAAAATTGTTAATTTTTTTTACCAAAGAAATATATTTTTAACTAAAATGATGAATCTTCAACTAACAAAATAAATTTTCAACAAAGTAGTGCAACTTTCGAAGGAATTGCCCGAAAATGTGAATTTTCAACAAAAAAGTTAATTTTCAACCGTAACAGATTCATTTTTAACCAGAAATTTGCAGTTTAAACCAAAAAAGATCAAAATTTCTAGAAAAAAGATGAAATTTTAAATAAAAAACGAAAAAAAAGTAATTAAATTGCTGAATTGTCAAGTCAAAAAGTCGAATTAAAAAAAAGCAGTTGAATTTTTAATAAAAAGGGATGACTTTGAAGCCTTTGCTAAATAAACAAAATTTTTGATAATTTATAGAATAAAAAATGATAGTTTAAATAAACATTGAAGTTCATTTTTAATTCTTTTATACTATTAGGTTAAAAAATGGGAAATTTCGCTTTTCTTTGTAAAACTAAATTCTTATTGTTATTAACACATTTTTCAAGTTTATAAAATCTTAGTACGATTTTTTAGGGAAGAGGGGGGGGGCTTGAAAATTTCAAAAAAACACCTTACGTAATTTGTGGATTGACCCTTTATTTGTTTATTCATAAATTTGTTATTATTTCCAGAATTATAAAAAAATATTCTGATAAAAATTTATTTATTTTTTTAATTCAAGATACAATTTGTTTATTTTTGTTAAAGGGCAATTCCATTATCTAAAATTCTAAAAGGTTAGCAAGACCGAAATCGTAGAATGCAGTACCTGTCGGAACCAAGTCAGTTGCACGCCAATGCGGTATTCCAGTCGACAATATATGGATCCACATTTGATCTTTTTGCTCACCTTGATACCCTCACCCCACCCCCCCACACTCTATTTTCCACCAACACATTTTTTAGTACCAGAAAAACAATAATTCTTATAAGAATGAAATTGTCATGAAAAAAAGGTGTCTGAAGTCAAAATGTTTTTAATAAAAAAATAAATAAGTAATTCTTTTTAGAAAATTAAATAACTAGACGATCAATAAGCCTGGAAACTTTTGAAATAAGTTTCGAATTTTAGTTTTAAGAGTACACTTTCTTAAAGAAAGATTTTTATTTGAAATAAAAAACAGTTGAATTGAACTAAAAAATCCTCATCAAAAATAGATTAAGTTTCAACCAAACAGTTGCCTTTTTTAGCGAAAAATATTACATTTCTACTGAATGAGAGAAATTTTCAAATCAAACAGACTTATTTTCACCAATAGTTAAGTTTTTAATTAAGAAACATTTTTCAGTCAATGAAGAAAAAAAAATTCAACCAAAAAGATGAATTTTTAATCAAGAATATTAATTTACTACAAAAAAAGACGAATTTTCAACAAATTATATACATTTTTGACCAATAAGTTGAATTTTATAGACTAAAAAATATCAATTTTTAACCAAAAATTGAATAGTTAAGTTTTCATCATAAACAATTAATTTTGAGTCAAAAATAACAAATTTTCTGTCAAATAATTAAATTTTCTACCAAATTGTTGAATTTTTAAGTCAAAAAGATAAGTTTCTACGAAACAGTTGAATTTTCGACCAAAAAATATAAGTTTTTAACAAAGGAATTAAATTTTTAATCAATAGGTTTAAATATAAGTTAAAAAAATTAATTTTCAACAAAAAACGAATTTTCAATAAACTAGTTGAATTTTCAACTAAAATTGATGAATTTTTAATTAAAAATGTAATGTTTGATGTTTCAAACAAATAATATTTTATAATAAGAAATTGTAAAAGATTTCGGACTTTTTTCATCATATATAAATTAAGAATTATTTTAATTTTAAATTAAAGCCAGTTGAATTAAAAAAAAAATTGAATAAAATACATGAACGCTCTAATTAAACCGATTACTTTTCAACCAAACAGTTACATTTTTAACTAAAAAAAAAGATGTTTTACAAAAAAAAAAACCATTTTCAACCAAGAACATTGATTTATTACTAAAAAAAAAACAGGAATTTTCAACAAATTACATAAATTGTCAACCAGAAAGTAGGATTTTATAAACTAAAAAATATCAATTTTTAACCAAAAACTAATGTTTTATCAAATAGTTAAATTTTCTACCAAATTGTTGAATTTTCAAGCCAAAAAGACATGTTTTCTGCAATATAGTTAAATTTTCGACCGAAAAGATGAATTTTGAACAAAGAATTATATACATTTGCAGCTAAACAGTTGAATTTTAGAAACTAAAAAAAATCTATTTTAAATCAAAATTGGAACAGTTAAATTTAAATTAAAAAATTAATTTTTAACAACGAAACATGTTTTCTACAAAACAGTTGAATTTTCTATGAAATAGTTGCATTTTCTACGAAAATGTTGAATTTTCAAGCCAATAAGATATATTCTTCCTAAAAAACTGTTGAGTTTTCAAATCAAATAGTTGACTTTTCAACAAAAAAGATGATTTTTAAAACAAGAATATTAATTTTTTATCAAAAAAGACGAATTTTCAACAAATTATATACATTTTCAACCAAAAAGTTGAATTTTTAACTAAAAAAATTCAATTTTTAACAAAAAATACAATAGTTAAATTTTCATTGCAAAAAATTAATTTGAAAAAAAAAACGAATTTCATCAAATAAACAGTCGAATTTTCAACAAAAGAATATATTTTCAACCAAACAATTAGATTTTCAAACAATTAGTTAAAAAAATTAATTTTTGACAAAAAAAAAACGAATTTTCAACAAAGTAGTTAAATTTTCACCTAAAATAGATGAATATTCAACAAAAAATGTAATAGTTGATATTTCATACAAAAAATATTTTATAATTAGAAATCATAAGATATTTTTTATGATTTATAAATTAAAAAAGATTTTAACTTTCAATAAAAAATAGTTGAATTTAACCATAGAAGACAAATTTGAACAAAATATTTGAAACCTCAACTTAAATAGATTAATTTTCTACTAAGCAGTTACATTTTTAACAAAAAATTGATTTCTACAAAAAAAATAATTTTCATCAAAATATATAAATAATTTTCAGACAAATATGGAGTTTCATTTTAAAACGAGATGATTAATTTTGTAACAAAAAATATAAATTTCTAACGAAATATATAAATTTTCAACCGAATAGTTGAATTTTTAACTAAAAAAGATAAATTTTCTATTGAAAATCGAATTGTTAAATTTTGCGTTGAAAAAATTAATTTTTAACCAAAAAGATGAATTTTCCTCGAAGAATGTAATAGTTGGTATTTCAACCAAAAAAAGATTTTAATTTCAAATGTAGAGCATTTGAATTCAATGAAAAAAACGAATTGTCAACAAAATGTTAAAATCTTCAGAAAAAAACAGAATAGTTTTCAAACAAGATGATTAATTTTCTACCGAAAAAGGCGAATGTTCCACACAAAAATAAAATTTTAACCACATAGTTGAATTTTCAACTAAAAAAAATAAATTGTCTACCAAAAATGGAATAGTTAGATTTGCCAATGTAAAAATTAAATTTCCAACAAAAAAAAAAACTAATTTACAACTAAAAGGGTTAAATATTCTTCCAAAAATGTAATAGTTAAATTTTCAGTTGAAAAATTTAATTTTCAACCCAAAAAATAAGAATTTTCAACTACATTGTTCAATTTTCGACCAAAGAAATTAACTTTTAACTAAAATTATGAATCTTCAACTAGGAAAATGAATTTTTAACCAAGTAGTTCAACTTTCAAGTTTCAACCAAATAGTTGAATCGAACTGGGAAAGTCAAAAATGTATAAACATTTTTGTTTAAACAAATGATATAAATTTTTACCTGAGTTATTGCATAAATAATTTTTCATATCTTCAAGCTCATGGGGAGTTTTAGGTGAAAAATCTTGATTTTTGTTCAGACAAAAATGTTCATATTCCATTAACTCTAGCAATCGTAGAACATCATAATCAATATTAATAACTAAAAAAAGACAACAAAATTTGGTGTTCTAAAAAACAAGGTTTTCTGGTTTATTCTGAAAACCACAAAGCTAAAACTTTTTTCAGATAAAAAAGATGCGCAGTTAAATTTTCTATAAAATTAAATTAAAAATTAAAATTTTTTTCCAATTAAATTTCACAACTTATTTGAAAAGTTTTCTGGGTTCAATGTCGTTTGGCGAGATAAATTATTTATAGGCGGTTATAAAAATCCGGTCCCTCAATTATAATGTTATTAAAAAAATGTCTTTTACACTTACAGAAAGAAAACTAACCTTGACAAAAACTGAATTTCCTTTCTGGTACATTATCTTGATTGAAGAGATAAGAAATAATAATACACAATGATAACATTTATACGAATCATCTCAGAAAAAATAAAACTGATGAAAAAATACTACTTGTCCATTTCGCAAGACGTTTTTTCATTCCAGAATCTCGAGTCGTCGAAATTAATCTTATTGAATCAGCAATATTTTTCTCTTACTCGATTTAACTCTAGAAATGAGATTCTTTGTTGACGAAGGTAAGAAATCAGCTTGTTTCTCGGAATAAGCAATCTTGCCTCGACCGAGTATTGTTGACAGTTTGAGTTCGCCGTTCGTCTCGACGAGCACGTGCTTCATTCACTTTTCATTGACACTCGGCAAACTAATGTGGAGCAATTTTGTTTAATTTTCTTTTCTCGAATGTTATATATATATATATTTTTTTTTTTTACACAAAGTAGGGTTTACTGCAGAAAAGTTTGCTACTATATTTAAAATAGAAACTGGGGTTCTACTATATTTTGGAACAAAAAAAAGTTTTAGCTATACTTAAAAATTGATTTGGACATGAATAAGTTACCTGCTGTATTTCGGAGACGAATTATGTTTTATTATATTGTTGGACACCAACGAGGTTCTATTGAAATTTTTATACACGGTGGGGGTTCTATTTAATTTTGGAAACTAATTAGATACCTGCCGCGGCACCTGATGTATTTCGGAGACGAATGATGTTTTATTGTATTTTGGACGCCAATGAGGTTCCATTCAACTCATTGGACACGATGGGGGTTCTACTTGATTTTGGAAACGAATTAGGTACCTCATGTATTTCGGAGATGAATTATGTTTTATTGTATTTTTGGACACCAGTGAGGTTCTATTGCACTCTTTGGACACGATGGGGGTTCTTCTTAATTTTTGAAATGAATTTAATACCTGCTGTATTTCGGAGACGAATGATGTTTTATTGTATTTTTTGACACCAATGAGGTTCTTTCGAACTCTTTGGGCACGATGGAGGTTCTACTTGATTTTAGAAATAAATAAGGTACCTGCTGTGTTTTAGAGAGAAATGGTGTGTTATTGTAATTTTGGACACCAATGAGGTTCTATTGAACTCTTTAGACGCGATAGAGGTTCTACTTGATTTTGGAAACGAATTAGGTACCCTGCTGTATTTCGGAGACGAATGATGTTTTATTGTATTTTGGACACCGATGAGGTTCTATTGAACTCTTTGGGCACGATGGGGGTTCTGCTTGATTTTGGAAACGGACTATGTACCTCCTGTATTTCGGAGACGAAGTATGTTTTATTGTATTTTTGGAAACTAATGAGGTTCCATTCATCTCTTTGGATACGATGGAGGTTCTAGTTAATTTTGGGAACGGATTAAGCACCTCCTGTATTTCGGAGACGAATTATGGTTTACTCTATTTTTGGACACCAATGAGGTTCTATTTAACTCTTTGGATACGATAGAGGTTCTACGTGATTTTGGAAATGAATTAGGTACCTGCTGTATTTCGGAGACGAATGATGTTTTATTGTATTTTTGGAAACCAATGAGGTTCCATTCGACTCTTTGGGTACGATGGAGGTTCTACTTAATTTTGGAAACGAATTAGGCACCTCCTGTATTTCGGAGACGAATGATGTTTTACTCTATTTTGGACACCGATGAGGTTCTATTTAACTCTTTGGACACGATAGAGGTTCTACTTGATTTTGGAAACGAATTAGGCACCTGCTGTATTTCAGGAAACGAATGATGTTTTATAGTATTTTTTGACACTAATGAGGTTCTTTTGAACTCTTTGGAAACTATGGGGGTTCTACTTGATTTTGGAAACGGATTAGGTACCTGCTGTATTTCGGAGACGAATGATGTTTTATTGTAATTTTTGACACCAATTGGGTTCTATTTAACTCTTTGGACACGATAGAGGTTCTACTTGATTTTGGAAACGAATGAGGTACCTGCTGTATTTCGGAGACGAATGATGTTTTATTGTATTTTGGAAACCAGTGAGGTTCTATTGCACTCTTTGGACACGATTGGGGTTCTTCTTGATTTTGGAAATGGATTAAATGCCTGCTGTATTTCGGAGACGAATGCGGTTTTGTTGTATTTTGGACACCAATGAGGTTCTACTGAACTCTTTGACCACGATGGGGGTTCTACTTGACTTTGGAACGAATTAGGTACCTGGTGTATTTCGGAAACCAATGATGTTTTATTGCATTTTTTGACACCAATGAAGTTCTTTTGAACTCTTTGGACACAATGGGGGTTCTACTTGATTTTGGAAATGAATTAAGTACCTGCTGTATTTCGGAGGCGAATGATGTTTTATTGTATTTTGGACACCGTTGAGGTTCTATTGAACTCTTTGGACACGATGGGGGTTCTTCTTGATTTTGGAAATGAATTAAGTATCTCCTGTATTTCGGAGACGAATGATGTTTTATTGTATTTTTGGAAACCAATGAGGTTCCATTCAACTTTTTGGATACGATCAAGGTTCTACTTGATTTTGGAAACGGATTAGGTACCTCCTGTATTTCGGAGACGAATTATGTTTTACTCTATTTTTGGACATCAATGAGGTTCTATTTAACTCTTTGGACACGATGGGGGTTCTACTTGATTGTGGAAACGGATTAGGTACCTCCTGTATTTCGGAGAGGAATAAGGTTTTACTCTATTTTGGACACCAATGAGGTTCTATTTAACTCTTTGGGCACGATAGAGGTTCTACTTGATTTTGGAAAGAAATTAGGTACCTGCTGTATTTTAGAGTTATTTCGACAAGAATGGGATTCTACTGTATTTTAGACACGAATTAGGTGCTGCTGTATTTAGGACGTGACCAAGCATCTAGTTTGTTTTATGCACGAATAGGGTTCCAATGTATTTCAGATACGAATGAGATTCTACTGTATATTGAGAATAGATGAGGTTCTACTGTATATTATGAGCGAATAATGTTATACTGTACTCTTTTAATGCGATGGAGGTTCTACTGTATTTTGGACACGAATGAGGTTCTACTGTATTCGTTGATCACGATAGATGTTCTACTGTATTTCAGAGCCGAATTACGTTTTAATGTATTTTTGGGCATGAATGTGGTTATATTGTATATAGTGAGCGAATGAGGTTCTACTGTATTTTAGACACGAATTAGGTTTTGCTGTATTTTGTATACGACTGAGGATCCACTTTGTTTTGTGCATAAGTGAGGTTCTATTCTATATAAAGAATACATGAGGTTCTGTTGTATATTATGAGCGAATACGGCTCTACTGTACTCTTTTGACGCGATGGAGGTTCTACTATCTTTGGGAGACGAATGAGGTTTTGATTATTTTGGATATGACTGAGGTTCTACTTCGTTTTGTGGTAATACTTAATTAATGTTAACATACATAATTGTTGTAATAAATTATTATTATTGATAATAATAATATCTTAGAATAATGATAGGAAATTGCAGTTTTTTCAACAATTTACCACTTTTGGTCTAACTTGCATTTAATGTGAGTTCAATAATTAATTAAAATTAACAATATTAATTGTTTAAACAATTTATGTAAACATTTAATTTTCAGTATAAAGTAGTATTTTATGTTCTAGAAAGAATTTGCATTAAAAAAAACTACAAAAAGTCATAATTAGCGACAAAAACGCGCAAAACCGATATTTTCACTAACGATGTTTTTTGGGACCTATAAAACAGACGTATGAGGGTGATATTCCAAAAGTAATATTTAATTCGTATTCTATAGCTATTTTGAAATAGAAATAATACGAAAAATATTTTTTTAATGCATTTTTGGACCACACTAATGAGACTGCAGTGTTTTTTGCGAAAAAATGGGGTTCTAGAAAATGTTTAGAAGTGAATGAGGTTCTATTGTTGTATATGCACGAATGGAGTCCTACTTTACTCTTTACACACAAAAAAGGTTCTACTGTATTTTTGAGACGAAAAATGTTATAATGAATTTTTGGACATAAGCGGGGTTCTACCGTACTTTAGAAACGAATAAAGTTCTATTGCACGTTTAATGCAATTTTGTTTCTCTACATTTTACTGAATTTTAGACCCGAATGGGGTTCCAGTGTATTTTGGGAAAGAATGGGGTTCCACTGTATTTTGGAGCAAATGGGGTTCTGTTGTGTTTTGTACACTAATGGGGGTTCAGTACATTTTGGGAAAGAATGGGGTTCTACTGTATTTTGGGAGCAAATGGGGTCCTGTTGTATTTTAGGTATTAGCGGGGTTCCAGTGTATTCTGGGAAAGAATGTGGTTCTATTGCATTTTTGGGGTAAAATTGGGTTCTGTTATATTTTAGCCACGAAAGGGGCTCCAGTGTATTTGGAGAAAGAATGGGGTTCTAATGTATTTTGGGAGCAAATGGGGGTCTGTTGCATTTTAGCCACAAATGGGGTTCCACTGTGTTTCGTGGAAGAATGGGGTTCTAATGTATTTTGGGAACAAATGGGGTTCTGTTGCATTTCAGCCACAAATGGGGCCCAATGTCTTTGGGGAAATAATGGGGTCCTACTGTATTTTGGGAGCAAATGTGTTTCTGTTGTATTTTAGTCATGAATAGGGCTCCAGTGTGTTTGGTGCAAGAATGGGGTTCTACTGTATTTTTGGGAGCAAAAGGAGTTCTGTTGTATTCTAGCCACGAATGAGGTTTCAGTGTGTTTGGAAAAAATGGGATTCTACTGCATTTTTGGGAGCAAATGGGGTTCTGTTGTATTGTATACACGACTGGGGTCCCAGTGTGTTTTTGAAAGAATGGGGTTCTACTACATTTTTGAGAACAAATGGGGTTCTGTTGTATTTGAGACATGAATAAGGTTCCAGTATGTTGTGTGCAGGAATGGGGTTCTAATATATTTTTCAGAGAAAATTGGGGTTCTGTTTCATTTTAGTCACACAAGGGGTTCCAATGAGTCTGGGGAAATAATGGGGGTCTACTGTATTTTTGGGAGCAAATGGGGTTCTGTTGTGTTTTAGACATGAATGGAGTACCAGTTTGTTTTGGAAAAGAATGGACTTCTATTGCATTTTTGAGAACAAATGGGGTTCTGTTGTATTTTAGACACGAATGATGTTCCAGTGTGTTTTGTGAAAGAATGGGGTTCTAATGTGTTTTGGGATAACGTGGGGTTCTGTTGTATTTTGGCCACGAATGGGGCCCCAGTATGTTTGGTGAAAGAATGGGGTTCTAATGTATTTTTGGGAGCAAATAAGGGTCTGTTACATGTTAGACATCAATGGGGTTCCAGCGTGTTTTGTGAAAGAATGGGGTTCTAATGTATTTTTGGGAACAAATGGGGTTCTGTTTCATTATAGCCACGAATGGTGTTCCAATGTGTTTGGGAAAATAATAGGGTTCTACTGTATTTTGGGAGAAAATGTGGTTCTGTGGTATTTTTAGACACGAATGGGGGTCCAGTTAGTTTTGAGAAAGAATGGGGTTCTACTGTATTTTGGGAGCAAATGGGGTTCTGTTGTATTTTAGCCATGAATAGGGCTCCAGTGTGTTTGGTGCAAGAATGGGGTTCTACTGTATTTTTGGGAGCAAACGGGGTTCTGTTGTATTCCAGACACGAATGAGGTTTCAGTGTGTATGGAAATAATGGGATTCTACTGCATTTTTGGGAGCAAATGGGGTTCTGTTGTATTTTAGACACGAATCGGGTCCCGGTGGGGGGTTTGGAAAGAATGGGGTTCTATTGTATTGTTGAGAGCAAATGAGGTTCTGTTGTATTTTAGACATGAATTGGGTTCCAGTGTGTGGTGTGAATGAATGGGGTTCTAATGTATTTTGGGGAACAAATGGGGGTCTGTTGTGTTTTGGTCATGAGTGGGGTTCCAGTTTGTTTTGGGAAATAATAGGATTCTATTGCATTTTTGAGAACAAATGGGGGTATGTTGTATTTTAAACACGAATGGGGTTCCAGTGTGTTTTGTGAAAGAATGGGGCTCTGTTGTATTATAGACACGAATGAGGTTCCAGTTTGTTTTGGGAAAGAATGGGGTTCTATTGCATTTCGGGGGAAAATGTGGTTCTGTTGTATTTTAGTCATGAATGTGGTTCCAGTGTGTTTTGTGAAAGAATGGGGTTCTAATGTATTTTTGGGATCAAATGAGGTTCTGCTGTATTTTAGACCCCAATGAGGTTCTAAAAATGGGTTTTAACCTTGGTTGAAACGCGTTTACAAGTACGTACCTCCCCCCCGCCCCCCCAGAAGTACTTGAGTAAACAGTTGTAAATTTGTAATTATATGTCAACAAAACGTCAATTTTTCGGACCGTTTCAGACAAATCGCAGATAAAACAAGAACGCGAGAATCGATAACACGGGAGAAAAGAGGTACATATTGTATATCGTGTTGACCCCCGCACTTGACCAGCCTTAAATCGTGTCGCGTATAAGCCCGAGGAAATCGATAAGATGGTAGTAAAAATAATCTCCCCTGAATTATTTTATAATAATAAATAATAATAATTGAGAATGAACAATTACGGCGATTATTTTATTAAAAGAAATAAGCTCAAAATATAAAATATAGGTCAGAATCAGCATAAAATGAGAAAATTTTATTTGGACAGCTTTTCGATTCTTTTTATCTATTTATTTTTATTTTAAACTAGTCGAGTCTTGAAGTCTAGAGATCAGGATTTAAGATTGGAAATTCACGGGGGAATTATACAAATTTTATCTGAAACTTCTAGGACCAAGAGCAATAAAGTTATAGACGAAAAACCGGTTTCGGTTGAAATAAAATAATAGCAATAATAACCAGTTTTGTTATATAAAAATAATAATTTGGTTCTGCAAGAAAAACTGATTCAACTCATGGATTAATTTTCTAATTTCCTAATTAAAATCAAATGTGTCACAAATGACAGAAAGGAGTTTTTGTATAAGAATTAAATTTTATCCTTGCGCCCCGATAATAAAATTGGCAAAAAATGCAGTGCTGATGAAAATAAAAATAAAATAAAGACTCACCGAATCCGTGCCAGTGAAGATTTCTCAATCCAGTCGAAAAAAAACTGTAGGCGAGAACGTTCGAAAATAATCCAAGTGGCACTCGCCGATGGCGGGAGGCCCAGAAGCCCCAGATATCAATTTCTTCGTTTTTGGGTGACCTTCGCCCCTGGTTTCCGGGACCGGAAGTACCAAGGTCGAGAACAGGGCAAGGCGAGATTGCCCTCGCAGACACGGTACCGGCGTGTCTTGATCACAGCGGCATTTTTCACTGGAACCGCTTTTGCTTTTCGTAGTTGACACCGTGCACAGACGTATCGGAACAGAGCAGTGCGCATGCGCGCGAACCTACCTCGCGCACGCGTTGCGGCTGACTGTCTTTCAGTCTTTCTTATCAGCGGCGAAGCGCGACTCGAGCGTGGGAGGAGAGGGGGAAAAAGTGGTTGCGCTTGGCGGGAGGGAGGTGGGAGTACATTCGTGGAAGAACGAGCGCGTGCGCGACGAGGGGTTGCTAATTCATCCCTTCGAGGTTCAAGAGAGTTTTGAGATTCTCGTATATTCTTCGATTTTTAGTTACGAACAAAAAAAAACTAAATATAATAAATTAGTTATAATTGATTTAAGAATAAACTTAAGAACTAATAAAAAAGTGGTAATTGAAAAAGAAGTCATAAAAACGATTAAAAAAAGACGTAAAATATGAAGTTGCGTTGTATTTCGCAACATTCGAGTCAACAATAGAGGCTCGTGAATATCTAAAATAGAGTGAAGCTCATTCACGTTCAAAATACTGCAAATCCCCAATTGAGTACAAAAAAAACAGTAGAAACTTATTCGCATTTAAGATATATCAGAACCTCATTTGTTTGTAAAATACAATAAAACCGCATTCATATTTAAAATACAGTAGAACCTCATTCGTGCTCAAAATACGAGTAGAGTAGACCCTCATTTGTGTTCAAAATACACCAGAATGTAATTAGTGACTTAAATACTTAATATATAAATATAAGTAATTAAAATAATAATTATTATATATTATCATATCTTATTATTATTATTAAATTAAAAAAATTAAATATAAATAATTAATATTGCTTTATTCGTTTTCAGAATGCAGTAGACCCCACTTGTGTCAAACATACATTAGAACCTCATTCGTTTTTAAAATAAAATAGAACCGCACTCGTGTCCAAACTACAAAAGCACCTAGTTTGTATTTCAAATACAGCAAAATCTGATTTGCGTGCAAACAATACTAGAACCTCATTCCTGTACAAAACACAGTAGAATATCATTCGTGTATAAAACACCATAACATTTTATTCGTGTTTAAAATATAACAGAACCTCATTCTTGTCCAAAAATACAGTAGAACCCCTTTCGTGTCTAAAAGTACAATAGAACCACATTGGCGTTAAAAAATACAGTAGCATCTTTTCGTGTATAAGATACAGTACCACCTTCTTTATGTTTAAAATATGATAGAAAATAATTCTTTTCCAAAAATACAATGAAATCTTATTCCTGTCTAAAATACAGTAGCACCTTATTTGTTGTGAGAATATAGTAGAAACTAATTCTTGTCAAAAATACAGTAGAACTGCATTCGTGCAAAATACAGTAGAACCTCATTCGCGTCAAAATACAGTAGAACAGCATTCTTGTCAGAAATACAGTAGAACCTCACTCATGGCAAAAATAAGGAGAATCACATTCGTGTAAAAAACACAGAAGAACCTCATTCGTGCCCAAACACAGTAGAACCTCATTCGTGTCAAAAAAATACACTAGAGCCTCTTACGTATATAAAATATAGTAGAAGATCTTTCGTGTCTAAAATACAGTAGCACCTTCTTTATGTTAAAATTATAATAAAAACTCATTCTTTTCCAAAAATACAGTAGAGCATCATTCGTGTCAAAAATACAGTAGAAACCTATTGGCGTCCAAATGCAGTAGAACCTCATTCGTGTCAAAATACAGTAGAACCTCACTCGTGGCAAAAATAAGGAGAACCACATTCGTGTCAAAAAAATACAGAAGAACCTAATTCGTGCCCAAACACAGTAGAACCTCATTCGTGTCAAAAAATACACTAGAGCCTCTTACGTATATAAAATATAGTAGAAGATCTTTCGTGTCTAAAATACAGTAGCACCTTCTTTTGCATTCAAGTGGAGTAAAAATTAAAATTTCACTTAGGGTCTCCCTATCATCATTATTTAGCTTAATTCTACGCTTGGGGTTGTCCGCGTTAGCCGGTGAAGCAGTCGAGTGCCCCGAGAAAGCTCTGCGTTGTGAGGTCTCCCGCGAGTTCCAGGTGTACGGCCTTGGTGGACAGGCAAGCGAAAAGGGCGACATAACCTTTGGTCTCCCCCACTTCACGGCCTTTTGTTGCAAGGATGTCGAATAGACCAGCGTAGTCCATGACGGTCCACAAGAAGGCACCTAAAGGAGTCACCCAAGCAGCTGGCAGGTCGCGTATTCGTCGTTGATGGAGTAGTCGCTGTTCTGTGTCTGCAGGCAGTGAAGCAGCTCCAAGTGTTTACTCGAGAAGTCCCTTCATTAGTCATCCGCCATCTCTAGGTCGATCAAGGATCTTTCGAGCAGCTTGGCGCAGCACGGCGCCTAGTGCGCGCTGTGTCCTGAGTCGGCTTACATACGTGGGAGAAGAGAAAGAAGAAGACGACGAAGTGAATGACTATACTGAAACAGGGACCGTATCTCCTGAAACGATGCGCTGAACAGAAGACAGAGTTCGTAGCTGCCGTACTGAGTCAGGGGCCGTATCTCCTGAAGCGACGCGCTAGACAAAAGACGGAGGGCGTAGCTCTAGTACTGAGCAAGAGGCCATATCTCCTGAAGCGATGCGCCAGACAGAAGACAGAAGGCGTAGCTTCTGAGGCGGTGCACTAGAGCCAAGGGCTGTATCTCGTGAAGCAATGCGCTAAACTCTGATCATTTTCTTTTTATCGAAAAGACTCATGAAGATAAGTTTTTGAAATTCCAAGTACTATAGTATGAATAACCGTGCATTAGATTTCTAAATCCTGATAAAAATTGTCTCAAAAATTTTGAAAACGCTATAAGTTTTTTTAATTCTTTTCCAAAATGGTTAAATAGCGAACTGGATCTTTCTTTTCGGTTTCTAAATTTCTGTGCCAAAGCACAATCCAATCAGATTAGTATTTGAAACCTCATCCAGTATACAAACGACAACAGCGACGGCTACAACGACAGACAGACACTATCAAAAAAACGGATTTTCGCATTCAGGGGGTCTCGAAACATGAAGATTTGAAGAAATCCGCGATAGTCAGTTTTCACATAAACCCCCCCCCCCATTATGATGAGAATGTCGGAATTTAACTTGCAAGGGTTGTGAAGAAAGTACTCTTGTCTCTCCGTAGCTTAGTGGGTAAGAGCATCATACCAGAAATCTGAAATACCCGGGTTCAGATCCCAGCGGAGCTAGAGAGATATTTTTCATAACTTATAAAATTAATAATCAAAATAAAAAAAAAATTAGACTTCAGACCATGCAGACAAAAAACATCATCATCATATTATTCACTTCATTTCGCTCGTCAAACAACCATAACATTAATAAAATCAATATGAATAATGATTTCCTTTCCAATCCTTGAAAGATCTTTTCAATAAATGTTGAGTAAATAAACAAATAAAATAAGAAAAAAAAAACATTTTTCTAATTTTACCTTTTCAGCCTTCGTGAATAAACGAAAAGTTTAGTGATGTTTGATTAATTATAATTTTATTCAAGAATTTTTATTACAGAAATATTACATAGTTAAGATTATTATTATGTGTGTGGGCATTCTCAAATGCACCCAACTAGGTAGGGCAAAACTGAAACGCATCAAACCCGTTATAGTTTTCTTTAGATACAGAGAACGCGTTTTGGGGAGAATGAAAATTCCTTTTTGTGATAAAAAACTAGTATTTTTGTTCAGGCACATTCCGAAGCACACAATCCTGGTCAAAGTCAAGGATGAAAAAAACACAGGTATCATATACTAGATAACTAATATTTAGAAGTTATAAAGACGGTACATTTACGATTGTTATTCTTATTGTTATTTCAACAAAATTTTCAACAAAATATTTGGATTTTCAGTTGAAAAAATTAATTTTTAACAAAACATGAAAACGAATTTTCAACTGAAGTTATGAACCTTTGACCAAAAGAAAATTTACTTTTTAGAAATTAGTTCGACTTTCAAGTCAAGGTTTTCATTTTTAACCTGAAAAGATGAACTGTGAACGAAAATTAAACAATTTTGTAGAAATTTGATTTAGTTTTGAAGTTTTTGATTAAAAATTCCTTTTCTTTTTTGGTTAAAAATTAATTCTTTTCAGAAAAATTTCTACTATACCATTTTTGGTTGAAAATGTATTCTTTAAAAGTTAAAAAAGCCAATACTTGGTAAAAAATTCATGTAAAAATGCATGAAAACTCTTATTTTGGGTTGAAAAATTAATCTTGTTTCTTGAAAATTCATCCATCTTTTTTCGTTAAAATATTAACTTTTCCATGTTTTCTTGGAAATTTATTTCTTTTGCCTAGAGAATTCACTACTTGGCTCAAAGTTGAACTTATTTGTACAAAATTTATATATCTGGGTTGAAGATTCATAATTTTAGTTGAAAATTCAACCATTTGGTCACAAAGTAACTTTCCTATTAAAAATTCAAGGGTTTCGTGAAAATTCATATTTTTTGATCGAAAGTTCAAGAATTTAGTAAAAATTTTAATATTTACTTGAAAATTGAACTTTTTTACGGAAATTCGTTCGCTTGGAGAAAAATCAATTTTTTATCTGATCATTGTATCATTGCATTTTTTGTTGCACTTATCCTTTGTATGTTGAAAATTTAACTATTTGATAGAAAATTCATATATTTTGTTACAAAATTTTCTATTTGGGTAAAAAAATTAATCTTTTTTGTTGAAAATTCATCATTTTGTTTGAAGATTTAACTATTTTGTTAAGAATTATTATTTTCTTTTATGTGCATTCAACTGGTTGGAAATTCATTTTCTTTAAATTATTTTTTTAAATTGAAAATTTAATGATTGTATATTTGAAGGAAAATTTATATTTTGTAGTTGAAAATTCTAGTATTGCTCAATCGAAAACGATCAATTTTTAATAAAATAGTTGAATCCTCAACCGAAAGGATGAATTTTCAACAAACAAGATTAATTTTCTAAACAAAAATAAGAGTTTTCAAAAAATACATTGCATTTTCTACCAAATATTTTCATTTTTCAACTTATTAAGAATACATTTTCAAACCAAACCTGATATTGTGATAATTTAAAACAAAATTAATTTTTAACCAAAAAAGAAAACGAATTTTCAAAACAAATTCATCAAATTTCCACAACATTGTTGGATTTTTGTTTACAATTCATCTTTTAAGGTTGAAATTAAAACTCTTAAGTTGAAAGTCGAACCACTTTATAAAAAGTTCATTCTTTTGGTTGCAGATTCATAACATCAGTTGAAAATTGTTTTTTTTTTTGTTTTTTTCTTGTTAAGAAATAATTTTTTCAACTGAAAATCCAAGTATTTGGTTGAACATGAACTTTTTTGTTGAAAATTCATATTCTCCGGTAATTTGAAATACTTTTTTAATTATCACATTGGCTATCATCTTAAGAAATGTTACATTGAAAAATCTAGAAAAAGAAACTAATGAATAGTTATGTAACTAATATTTATGAAAATGTTCAGCAAATTCTGACATGACAGAAACAATAACGATAATTATTATACCATCTTTATCACTTTCTAACATTAGTTATCTAGTATATGATACTTGTTTTTTCCATCCTTGACTTTGACCAGGATTGGGTGCTTCAGAATGAGCCTCAACATAAATACTAATTTCTTATCAGGAAGAGGAATTTTTATTTTCCCCAAAGCGCGTTCCCGTCATCTGAAGACAACTAGAACGGATTCAGGACGTTTCAGTCCCCCTTGCCCTTAGTTGGGTGCATTTGAGAATGCCCACACTTGATTCGGTGCAATTAAAAGCGCTCTCACCTAGTTCGGGGCATTTAGAAATGCCTACTCCTAGGTGTCTGCGGTTTAAACGCCCAGTGGGCGTTTTCGGGCTAAGAGCTTACCATATACACGACTTAGGCAGACATCAGGCCAGCCCAGCAAGGTAAAATTAACTCAAAGTCTAGATAGTGCATTTCCACCACCTCCCTGGACAGGCCTGCTGTACATCATAAACAATTTCCCATCCGAGTGCTAGCCGTGCTCGGTTGAACTCAATTTTGGCCGCGGCCGCGTCTTTTCTGAAGCCAGGCATGCATCTCAGCCAGCCTCAGTGATGCAAGTCTGTCCATTTCGGCTTTGATTTCTGGCCACTCTACTGCCATAGCCATAGCTGAGTAAACATTTTCTCTTTTTAAATAACACACAGTGTACGCCAGCAATGTAAGCACTGGTGCCATTTATTGTTCCATCATAAAGATCTTTGATGTTTGGAACACCACGATCACCTTCTTTAAGGATCACTGCTTCAGGAACTGCTGATCCATGATTTTGTAAGACCGACAAGTGTAAGCCATCATAGGTCCTCAACCATTTTGTTTCATCAGGATTGAAATTTCTTGGATTTTCTTAAAAATAAAATAAATGTTTGCGTTTTTTGAAAGTTTGAAAATCAATCTTACGATGCTTTCAACAAATTTTTTATTAAAAACTACTAGAGCTTTCAATGTACTCTCCTTAACTGAACCATTGAAATTGTCTTTGGCTGAAGCAGTATTTTGTATTATTACTGGTGAGCAAGTGATTTTCCGAATTTGACTGGGTGAACGAGTTAGTGAGTCAACTAAAAAAGCGTTACTAACTCTACCAGTAACGCTGAATAATAGATTGAATTAGCAATATACCAAATTGCAGCCCGACCCTCATTTAGGACCGATTTCACCAACACCGATTAAATGGGCGATTGACTAATCCTGACTATTTTTTAATCAATTGACTAACCAGCGTTAACTTGTGTTGCGTTTCACTGGGTTTGCCCATCAAATTGTACTCCTCAATTATTATTATTTTTATTATTATTAGTAGAAAATAATTCTGCTAATGTTACATAATTTTCAGTCAAAATAGGGACGGTATAGATTTTCTGTAATGATTACCGAATTTTCTGTAGAGTTTACACAATTTTTAGTTACTTTTTAAATTCAAGGATATTTTATGTAACATTTACACACTTTTTGATGTGAATATACAATTCAAAGATGGCCATTTCACAGAAAAGTTTAGTGAATGTTGCAAAAAATATCCGTAAATTTATAAAATAACTAAATATTTTGTAAACTTTGCAAAAAATTTGGTAATCTTTATAGAAAATATATGTTTCCCATATTTGAACGGAGAATCTTGTAACCTTAGCAGAATTTTTTTCTGCGTGCTCCCGTTTCATGCTACTGAATTCTTATTTTGTTAACTTCCTTAGATGGCTGCTCATTCCTAGAGACTTATTAAACAAATTTCTTATTCTTATATTTTATGCATACATTGTTTATAAAAATAATTATCTCTTCGAAAGATGTGAAAGAAACAGTAGGACAGAAAACTGAGGTTATAGGAACACAATTTACTTTTCATTAACGCTTCATCAAAGATATTTTGGCCTCTTTGTATCTGTCATCAATATATTGATAAAAAGAGAAGCTTAGATATAATGACAATTATTGTGAAAAAAACCACATTCACTCTGAACATGCTCCAAATAAGTGAAAAGTTCGATATTGATGTTCTGTTCAGCTAACCAGCGCTAATTGAGTTAGAGTAATCTAGGGTTTAACACCCTAAGCATAGTTAGTAAAATCGGTCCTTATTTTGGCAAAAGTGAAGTGCGGTTCTTGAAAAATATTTCTGTGAAATATAGTACAAAAATGATGAATGATGAGTGTTATACTTAACGAGCTGATGGACAACAACGCGTACGACGAGATGACTACTGATTATGAGTAACCAGTGAACCTCAATGATAGTCAGTGATACACTTCGGGCTGCTTCAACCAGTGAGATTTTTCGGGAAATCAGTAAGATTACATTGACCCATTTTAAGAGAGTAGGTGCAAACTCAGTTCCCAAAATTCTCCCCTTGGGTTCCAAGTACACTACAAACTTATTACACATTCATTTACTTGATATGACATGTTCTGATGTATTAGGTGGAAGCTTCACACCCAAAATTTGTCTAGTTCCATTCTCTTTATCTATTCGTACAAATATCAGGCATTTGAGAATAATTCCTTCGTACGTTCCAAAAAGAGCCTTGGTATAATAGTTGCTGAAAATTCTATAATTATGATCTAGAATGCCAGGAGCACCGTGAAAACCTCGTAATCACCGTTTTTGGCTTTTTAACGGCCACGACGATTCTCATATCGATTTACCGATTTGCGATACAAAATTTTCCACGAAGTTATACGAATTTCAGTTTTGCGCTTCATTTTGCAGAGAACCTCAAATTTTCCTTTGAACTTTTATTACTTTCAACCAAGTTCAGATATTGCAGATTAATTTTCAGATTCTGATGGCATTTATCAAATTTTTTTTCAAGTCAATAGAAAAATTTGAAAAGGTTTCAAAAAACTCCTACATTTTGAAAATTTGGAAAATTCACAAAATTTTTTTAATTATAATTTTTTGTAAATTCTCAATTAATATACAAATGTGTCCTACATGTATAGTAGGATAAAATCAAAATTTTTCAAATTCTGAAAATTTGTTGAAACTTTTTCAAACTTGAAAAATTCCAATATTTCGATAACTTTTGAATTTTTTTATATTTTTAAAAATTTTGGGAAATTTTTCTGAAAATAAGAAATTTACCTGGAAGAATTCCTGAATATGTATTTAAATGACCATAAAGTTTCAGAATTGTACATCTCTAATCAAAAATATCGTATGCGGCAAGAGGAAGGGGACTTCTTGCGACTTGTGTATTTTTTAGTATTCATCTCTGGACATGGAGCAGTTGTGGAAGTTTTATTTTTATTTCGATTGGACTGGTGATCCCGAATTTCTGGGCGGCGAGACTGTACTGGAATTTCGAAATCAAGGTGATTTTTTTTTTAAATTCTCATCCCAATGAGAAGCAATTGGTTTTAGGTGAAGAATGACTTTCGCGGAATTAAATAAATGTCGACGTTTTGAGGCCCCCTTAGTCGGGAAGAACGGTTTTCACGAAGGTGTCTGTCTGTAGTCTGTAGTATCGTGTAGGCCCGATAATTTTTGAAAGATTGATCAGATTAGATTGTGCTTTCGCACACTTTTTGAAGGCCAAGCAAAGAAATAATGAGTTTGTTATTCAGCTATTTTGGATCAAAATTCAAAAAGTTAGCACATTTTGAATATTTTTGAGACCACTTTTGTCAAAATTTGAAAGTTCTATGTATGGTTATTAGTAGTAATCCAAAATACAAAAAATGTATCCGTGTGAAATGTTTTGATAAAATGAAAATTGTCAGAGTTATAGCATTTTCTTAATCCCAAAAAACATACAAAAATTAATATTTAAGGCCGAAAAACGCTGATATGAAAAAAGTCAGAAAAAAAAACGTTTCTTTTCGAGAGCCTTACAAGATTATCAGAACAATTTTTCGAATTGTTCCGAAAAATAAAAAATTTAAATTTTGGTCCCACAAGAAATAACGAAAAATTAAAAATTCGATTTTGCTGTCAAAGTATGCAGGATACAAATAAAGGTATAAATACAAAAATCGTGCACTTAAAAAAGATCTACAAATTTGTTATAATCACTTTTTGATAGGACGCGTAGTTTTTGCATTCTTCGTGAAAAATGACATTAAAAATAAAAAAATGCAATGTTTTGGAAGACGACACAAGGCAAGAAAAAAAAATAATAGGCAAACTTTTTCACTCAAAGAGGATGTACAAATTGAGTTGAATTTTCGAAGAATGACACAAGAGATGAAAAGAAAATGAAAAGACAAAAGTTGTCCAACCAAAAAAGATCTAAAAATTTGTTATAAACTCTTGCTATAAAAGTACATCGGAAATTAAAAATTGACTTTTTGGAAAAACGACACAAGCTACAACAAATTTTTATTGAACAATATTTTTCGCCTAAATTATATCCAAAAATTTGCTTAGAACCACTTTACACTAGTATGCGTATTTTCAGTTTGAATCATAAAAAATAGCGTTGAAAATAAAAAAATTTAATTTATGGAAAAAGGACACAAGTTGCAATAAAATGTATAATAACAACATTTTTTGTATAGGATGCACCCTTTTTTATAATTATAAAAACAAGACAATGAAAATACGTATGTTTCAATACCAATGCATGTTATGAATTGTGATAATATAAAATTATTGAAATGATAGATTTTTCAGAGTAGCTGAGGATAAAAATTAGTGCAAAATAAGGAGCAAATATTGAAGTAATCATGAAAAATAACATTTGTACATTATTTTGCAAAATCTGAATAAGCAGTACCAGCTTTAGATACAGAAATAAATATGATATACATTTGATATAAGTGTTGCGCCTAATGTAGAAAAGTTCAGATGTTTGACAAAATCGAGTGCGAAGCACGAGATATGTGATGAGAATGTGTTCGTTGAAGTCAAAGGAGCTTTAACAAAAGAGAATTCACAATCACTAAATAACAGTTGTCTATGATTTGACCTTTAATTTTAAAAGGTCTGGGCGCAAATGTGGGGTAAATACATCATCGAGCGCGAAGCGCGAGATAAATATATTATCGAGCACGAAGTGCGAGAACCAACAGTCGCGCGCCCGAGGCGTACTCAAACTTGCGAGCGAAGCGAGCCGCGCGCGATGAGAATGTGCCCGCACATCGGGCAGATTTTTTTATAATCATATTCCTAGAGCCCTAAATTATTATATAAGGTGAATTTTCTGTAGAATAATTTTGAGTACGTTTTACAGCATTGTTCGGCCAGCTTAACGTTAAGCTAGCGCAAACACCATTTTTTACCAAAAATAATAGAGCCCTAAATTTGGGAATAGTGGCCCAAATTATCCCTAAATTATGAAATAGGTTCCATCTCTGTACCTCAATAGCGTCGTGCCAGCTTAACATACCTGTAAAAACGCTTGTACATGCAGAAATAAAAGTGCACCTTTAAAATTCGACATACACTTTGTAGTTCCGATTTTTGGCACCAGATGGCGTATCGTAGTTTGGCAATTCGCAACCAGATTTATACATATTTTGATCTCTTATAAAGCTCTTTTATTAGTAAAACACATTTAAGCTTTAAAAACGCAAAACTCAACCTACTTGGTAATATATTTCATAAAGAGATCCGTTCCTGCCACCAAGAAAAATTCGACCACTATTTGTATTTGCTACAGTCGTGATGGCAATTCCATCTGTCGTGACTGTGAAAATTGGTTCTGGCACTAGTTGGATTTCTCCTTGTGAACCTGACAAATTATAAGAAAAGTATTGACATTTTTTAATGAATTAAAAATCATTTTCATTCATAGTTTTTTAATGTCTATTAACTTTACCATCGTTGGTTTCTGATAAAGTGACACCGAGGACGGTTATTTCAACAGTGGTCGTTAATATCAATAAATATTTCACGTAGCTTTGAAATATTCCAGGTTTTGGTTTCACTAAACCGACACTGATGATTGTTTCATTTAACCCGTCAAAGTATGCCACATCGGATCTAAAAAAAATCACATAATATTTACAAATCAATTAAATATAGTTAATTTGTTGAGGCTTTTTAAAATTTTCGAATGACATTTTAGTTGAACATACTCGTTTTCATAGGACCAAACGTAAATATCACTGTCGATGGTCAGCCAGGCTTTCGAGATTTCTGTGAATATTCCCATCATACAATGACATTGCATATCTATATTTTTGTTAAGGTAGACAATTAGAAACTTAAAATAAACTCTACGGATAAAAATTTAATTTAAATGAATTTCTAACGACATTTTTTAAATATTTAAAAGGATACGCCCAAAATGCTCCATGACTTCTGAAGGCAAAGGAATTTTGCTGTGGATTCTCATATGGTTCACATTCAATAAACTGGAGCCATTCAAGTTTGGATAATCGTAAACATCGAGGCCACTTACTGTTGGACCACCTGGGAAATTTTTAAATTCAAAGATTAGATTATTTCTCCGATTGAAATAATTGGTACATGATGGGATTGGACTGAGTTCAACCTTGCAACCAGGGCTTGCACCTCTCTTATTTTTTTAAAATAATTTCAGTTATGCCGCAAGACTCATAGGGTACTTTTTTCGCGCTCAAAAGGTAACAAATTTATGATAAATTTATAAGACTTCTTAAAAAATTCAAATTAATTGGAAAGAATTGGAACGAATTTAAAGGAATTTAAGGTGAACGAGAAGAATTCGATGAAATTCATAAAAATTCCAGGTGAATTAAAAAAAAATCATATGAATCGAAAACAATTTAAAAATATGAAAAACTGTATTGAATTCAGTAGCTTTGAAATAAGCTTAGAAAAATTCAAGGGATTTCAAAAGAATTTGATGAAATGCATAAGAATTCAAGTTGAGGTTAAAAGACTTCAGGATCAATTAAATAATTCTTTTTTATTGAACAAAATCCATTGAATTAAATAGAATTGAGTGAATTTAGAAGAATTCAAGTAAATAAAAAAATTCAAGAGAAATCCAAAGAATTTCAAAGAATTCAGGGTGAATTAAAAAAAAATCAAATCTCTTCAAATCTTTGAAACTCTACTAATTTCTAACCAAAGAAGTGACTATTAACTATAAAACAATTCAAGATAAATTCAAAATAAATCAAATACATTTGAAAAATTTTAAAAGTCGAGCAAATTCCATTGCTTACATTAAAATATCAGTGAATTTATAGGAATTCAAAGGAATTTAAAGAATTCAAGATAAATTAATATGAACTCAGAGCGAATTCGAAATGAATTGCAAAAAATATTTGAAAATCTCTTCAAATCTTTGAAACCCAAGGTAATATCTCACTTTTTGTGAATAAATTCTTTGAAATCCATTAAAATAAAAAAATCTCTTAAAATCCCTTAAAATTATTAAAACCCTTGAAAATCCCTTGAAATTGTTTGAATCTCTTGAAAATGCCTTGAAATCTTTTAAAATACCCTACAATATTTCAAGGTCTTTGAAATCCCTTCTAACTATTACAATAAATGAAACATTTCTGGGCACATTTTAAAATTTCCTAAAAGATTGCAAATCCTTTGATATATTTTGAACTCCCTTGAAACTTTTTGAAGCCCTTCATAACTCCAGGGAATCTTTTACAATGCTCTAAAATATTGTAAATCTTTTGAAATCCCATTAAATTACTGAAATCCATTAAAACTTACTTGTAATCTTTCAAAATAACCTAAAATATTTCAAATCCTTTAAGAATTCCTTTGCAATTTTTTTAAAGCTCCTGAAAATGCCAAGGTATTTGAAAAAATACCTTTAAATATGTCAAATCCTTTGATCATTTTATCAATTGATCCTCAGGATCAATTGAATAAAAACTTTTAAAAATTCATTGAATTAAGTAGAATTGAGTAAATTTAGAAGAATTTCAGTAAATTAAAAAATTTTCAAAGAATTCAGACTAAGTTAATAAGAATTCAGGGTGAATTACAAAAAACAATTTTAAATCACTATAAATCTTTGAAACCCTACTAGTTTCTAACCAAAAAAGTGTCTAATGACTACAAAACGATTCAAGTTAAATTCAAAAGAAATCAAATAAATTTAAAAGAAATGTTTAATCGAAAAAATTCCATTGATTACAAGAAAATTTAAGTGAGTTTAGAGGAATTTAAGGGAAATGAGAAGAATTCGATGAAATTCATAAAAAAATCAAGCTAAATTTAAAAAGCAATAAAGTGAATTGAAAACAACTCAAAAATATGAAAAAATGCATTGAATTGAGGAAAACCGAAATGAGTTTAAAACTAAGGAGAATTCGAAAGAATTTGATGAAATGCCTAAGAAATTAATGTGAGTTTTAAAGACTTCAAGAGTGAGTAAATTCTTTAAAATTCACTAAAATATTATAAAATCTCGTGACATTCTATAAAATCTGAAAATGTTTCTTGAAGCCCTGTAAAATTTATTAAAATACCCAGATAACTTTAAAAACCCCTTACAATCATTGAAATCTACGAAAAACTTATAAAGTCCCGTGAAATCTTTTTAAATACTTTAAAACCTTATAGGTCCTGTAAAATCGTTCCATATCTTCCGAAATTCTAGAAAATTCGTTATCCTAAAATATTTCGAGCGCTTTAAAATCCCTTCAAATGAACAGAAAAAAAAAATCCTTGGAATCTTTCAAAATTTCCTACAATATTAAAAATATTTTGAAATCTCTTGACATTTTTAAAAGCTCTTGAAAATTCCTTAGAATTTTTAACAATACCCCAAAATATTAAAGATCCCTTAAGATTATTGAAATCTATTAAAAATGTCTCAGAATCTTTCAAAATACCCTGAAATATTTCAAAATAATTCAAGACAATTCAGAAATAGGTAAAGAATATATACACTGAAACATGGATTGAATAAGTCCGGATTTACTGTTTCCGAGAATTGTTGCTGCGGTGGTTTCGGACTGAGAGTGGAGACCATCAGGGGCGAGACAGGGTGTTCACCGAAGCGTGAAACACCAATAGCGCAGCGGAATGGTGCAGTGCGCGGGTACTCATTCGCGTATATTGCGTAATAGTAGGAAATGGTTCACACGGCCATGACTGTTTAAGTTTGAACGTTCTGGATTTACTGATCCAAGTTCCAGTGTATTGAATAATGATTAACCCACGAGTTATTTATTGAAAGAAAAGTGACTATAGTGACTTTATCTTAAAAAAGTGACTAAAAAGTGATTTGAATAAAAAAGTGACTAATAGTAATTGTGTAGCAGCCCTGTTTTTTTACACTTACTTCTTGCAGAAATACCCTGATCTTTACTATTTATTTTCAAAATGCCTGACTCTTGGAAGCTTTGATCTTATTATAAATTTTTTTTAATTCCATTATGGACTACAATTAGGGTACCATAGGCAGGGCACGGAAGGGGTTACTTTTTAGTAACATAGCTACTTTTTTGATGCGCGGTTACTAGAAAGTTACTTATTTATTAATCGTATTATTTTAAAAAGCGTGTAAGTGCACTCTCCTATCAGCTTCCATTATCAATGTGCCGTTGAAAGTTTCAATCGGAAACTTTCACTTTGAAAGTTTCAAAACACGACAGTTCTTATCAATGGAATTTTTAAGGAACTTGTGAAAAATGTAAAAATCCACATTTTTCCAGTAAATTTGGCACTTTAGAGCCGATGAAATTAGAGAATAACAATTTAGCTAAAAATGCTAGTTCTTTATTTAAAATTTAAATCTTTTTTTATTCAAATATCGAACTATGTATTATATTTTTCGATGAGAATTTATCTTCTTTAGTTGAAAATTCGGTTAAAAGTTACACAATTTTTGTTAAAACTTCATTTTGTTGTTGAAGATTCATCATTTCAGTTGAAAATTCGTCTTTTATGATAGAAAATTAATCTTCTCGATTGAAAATCACCCTTTTATTTAAAAATGAATAATTTTATTTGAAAATTCATCTTTTTGATTAAAAACGTACTTATTTTGTTGAAAATTCGTATTTTTGGGTTGAAAATTTCCCTGTTTTGGTAGAAAACTCAACTATTCGGTTGAAAGATAACTTTTTTGTTAAAAATTCACATTTATCCATTTGCTAAAAAATCGTATTTCTTGAATGAATTCTGCTGTTACTACTTTCTTAAACATTCATTTTTTTTATTGAAGATTCTTAATTTCAATGGAATCTTCGTCTTTTTGGTAGAAAATCTTTCTTTTTGGTTACTTTTTTGACAAATTATTGTTACTTTACGATTACTTTTTTGAGAAAAGTATGATTACTATTTTACTATTTTTTGAAACTTGAGCAGTTCCGAGCCCTGTACCATAGGGACCACGTCTTGAAAGTAGGGTACTTTAGGGACCTTAACTGAATATAGGGTACAATCGGTACAATAGGGCATATAAGGACTGGTCTGTGAGATCTGGATCCAAAATTTAAAAAATCAGTAGAGGAATTGTTGAAAAAACTTCATTTTTTCAGGTTCTTATGCATAATTTTGTAAAAAAATATTTCCAAAGTGGTGACTTTGCGGTTTAAACTCTGTCAATTGACATCTAAAACAATTATCTGAACGATAAAGATCTTTGGAAATCCAAAACCCATTAAAATGTTGGTAAAAATGTACAAAATTGCAGTTTTTATCAGTTTTTAAAATATTTCTCCACTTCAGAGCATCCTACTTTAAATTTGTCACTACAGGCATTTAATTGCATTAAATTTCGCTTAAAAACAAAAAAAAAACACAATTTTTTATCTCATATATTTTAGGAGATATAGCCTTTGGAATTTATATTTTTCTGAAAAAGTTAACAAAGAAATGCAGTTCAAGCTTTTGTGAAATAGCATACTTCTTGTGCTCTGTAGACAAAAAAGTCAGAATATGAATCAAAGAAGACCTAATTTTAAGCAAACCTAAAACAAACAAAAATGTTATATCTCGCATAAGTCCAAAATTATAGTGTTCAAAAATTCCAACTTTTATGAAAGTTCGTTAAAAAGTAAGTTTTTAACATTTTATAATATTAAACATATAATAAAATGTTTTTTGTTCTTTATTCATAGGCTTGCTTAATTTTTGTCATACCCTTCGCTATTTTTTATTCAAATCAACATCAACTTCTAAAAGAGAACTAATTTGTATGGATATATTTGAGGAATTAATAAAGTTTTTTAAATTTTCGGATAATTTGATGTACTGTTGATGTACTCATTATTATTATGAGAAAAACTTGTAACGCAAAGTGCAGTAGAAACGCGATATTTACCCAAAAAAAACTGATTTTTTCACGAACTTTCATAAAATTGGGTATTTCAGACGTACGTAAGATATAACATTTTTTCAGATTAGCTTGAAATTAGTTTTCTTTAACAAATATCCTGGCTATTTTTGTATACAGTGCAAAGGAAACACGCTATTTCACAAAAAATAAAAATAAATTTTCTTCAGATTTGCTTGAAATGAAGTCTTCTTTGACTAATATTCTGGCTATTTGTATCTACAGTGCACAGGAAATACGCTATTTCACAAAAACTAGAACTACGTTTTTTTGCTGTCAAATTTTACAGAAAAATATAACTTTTGAAGGCTGTACGGTAATGTCACCAATTTCCGAGGGTGCGCCAGTCCTTGAGGATCGCCAGATATTTTTGATGATAAATAGTGAATTATAACCAATATTAAAATAAAATTAGTATTATAATAATATTTTTAATATATTTTCCATTTTTTTTATACATTACGTTGCTTAGATCAAAATCTGTAAACCACAAGTTCAGATACTTATTGATTTATTATTTATATCTAAATCTTACTACAATGAATGGGAATAATCAAGAGTTTTTTCCAATAAGTAGATTATTTGAAAAAAATGGATTTAATGTTTATTTAAATAAAACATCCGATAATTGAATAAAACCAGTGGGGGATCCAGAATTGGCCGGGGGGGGGGGGTATAACATTTTATTGCTTATACTTTTTTTTCTAAAAAAAACCTTTTCCTAAACCCATATTATAATCGAACTGTCTTTCTTTGGTTTGGGACAGGGGTTTCACCCCCCCCCCCCTCAGTGGATCCACCACTGGTGACAAGTTTGATCAAAGCTCTATTTCTCGAGGATTCGGCTCGAGAAACGGTGTCTTCGATATTTTCGTTTATGAACGAATTGTCGATTATGAATTGCGAGTGTATGTTTTAGGTTATATCAAAATTATAATTCATGATTATATCTAACGATTACAATATTTCAAATATTTATTATTTCAAGGACTTTATAAACTTGTGAATTACAATATTACTAATCTTTTCCTTTTTAAGATAAAGGAAACCAGAACTGTAATTTTAACACTTTTTTCAAAATATTAATAGGCCCTGGATGTCCAAAGATGCTTAACGTTTAGAGACTTTTTTTATATACCAAATGACGAGTCTAAGCCGCAAAAGCACGATTTTTCGATAGAGTATGGCGAATTAAAAATAATAATACCTTGCGCAGTATATCTCATAAGGTTAATTAAAGATGGAAAATTGCTATCTGCTGCAATGTGCTTGTCGACCATTTTTCCTGCCATTTCCAGAGAGTCCAAGTGAATCCTTAGAGGCTCCATTTCTGTGAGAGTCATAGTCCAGCCGTGAATTTGTAATTAATTGTAAACCTAATTCATATAGGAGATTTGCAAATAATCGAGAATCATTAATATATTAAAATTAACTACTTTTCGAAAAAGGTACTGAAAATATATATAAATTGATGTTACATTTTTTAATTCTGAAAAATTCGGTCCTGGAATATTGGCAGCTCAAAAATAATTAATTATTGATCAAAATGAGGCATTTAGAGATAACTATATAAATGAAAAACTCAAATGCAGAGAAAACCACAGTGCACATAAGTAGAGAACATAACCTAAAATATTTTGAAAAGTCAAGATCATCAATATTTTTAAAGAAATTTCAGAACCAAGATTATTTTTATTTGATAAGAATAACTTAATTTGTATTGTACAATACATAGATTCGGCACCTCTTGTGTAAATATAGAAAAATCATTAATGAGAAAAGAGGGCATTAGAATATTGAATATTCATAATATCATTGTAATGTATGTGCATGTGATATATTTCGAATATTTTTAGGATACAGCCTTATAATTAATCACTCTAATGTATTTACTTTGATAAAATATCAATTTAGCTGATCTATTTTGTGCTTCTCCAAAGGAACAAATATTTTGAGGTTATTTTTAGTCTCCACCATACATTCTTGAATTTCATAATATAAATATAAACTTGTCACAGAATCACTGGCTGGAGAAATTTTTCTAAATATAATATAAGACGTTTGTTATTATTACATACCTATAACATTCAAATATCTATTTTTTGATTATGATCATAATAACAACCGGTCACTGAAAAGTTTACTCGCGTCCGTCGTCGTCAATTCGCGCCATTTTATTTAGAAGATTCATAAAATGTTCATCAGATGGCGACACAGGTTGGTTGGTGTTAGTGATGTCAAAGATATTGTAAACCTAGATGCGGTACGGGGTGTCAGAGTGGGGGAACTATATATATAGGACATCACATTTTCTGCCATATCGAGGTGCTGCCCTCACCGTTCCTTGGCAGTGATGTTGTATTCGGAAGGAGCCGAGAATTCGATCACGAATATAGTTCGTTTCTCGAAGTCTTGGAGTACAATGTCAGGCCTCGAGTGTGCAACGGAGACTGCTGTCCGAAAATCGTACTTTCATAAAATTTGGCACTTCGCGTTTTGGACAATTGACTCTATCTCCCTTGGAGCGTTCGGCAGGGCAGGGTCGCGGCCAACACCGTGAGATTAACAAAGATGGCAATAAAGCACTCTTATATATATTTCAATTAAAGGATTTAACTGTTACCAGTGTGTGATTTCGAAGGTGGGATTTGATGTCTGAAACAAATAACCTAAAAGGAGTTTTCTGAAGTGATATTGTAAACTTGCATTTCTAAGTGTTATGGGTAGTTCGTTCCAAAGGCGAACATCATGAATAATTCAAGACTTTTGCATTTTACACTTTCGGTGTGGCTGAATTTTTATTACTGTTTTCCTTTTACGGAGTTTGGAATAGGTCGCTTGATCTTTTTCAATACAATAGAAGAGGTTGAGAAGACAGTGCGAAGCTTCATTACGTTGAGAAGCCCTACTCCTTATCTATACTGAGTAATATGTTCACTTTTGGGGATGCTATAGATGAACCTAATGCAAGCATTAAGCGTACGCTCAAGCTTGGAATTCAGCTCATCAGTAATATTGTCATATACCAAACAGCCGTAGTCAAAGAAAGGAAGCATGAGGCATTTAACTAGGAGGATACGCGTTGAAGTAGGAAGTGATTCTTCATGCCTGCTAAGCTTTTGTAGAAAACTAAAGGTTTTTCTTGAAATATCCGCAACTTTTTCATTCCAAGTAACACAGCGATTCAGAATATAACCTAAATCTTTCACAGATTCCATAAAGGGGAGATAGGTCTATCGATCAAAAGAGGAGGTAGGATTGCAATTGCTTAAAGTGATGGAGAGGAAGAAGGTCCTATGATTATAGCCATAGATTAAGTAGGGTTACGACTGAGGCCACTTTTCAAGGTCCACTGCACCACCAGATCAATATCCGCCTGTACCTTTTGAAATAAGCTCCTAAGATTGGCAATAGATCCGGAAAGGTAAGGCTTACAGTTATCAGCATATTTGTGATAGGTGCAATGACAAAGTTCACTTACAAGTTCAGAGTTATAAATATTAAATAAAGTGGGTGCAAGCATGGATCCCGGAGAGACACCACTCCTAACCTGCCCGCAATAGGACCGCTTGGCATTGCTTATTTGTACTCTTTCAGAATGATTACTAAGATAAGATTCAAACTATTTAGCAACCATATTTGAGATGTGAAGCAATTTGAGCCTAGTCAATAGGAGATAATGATTAACTGTATCAAACGCTTTCGAAAAGTCAAAAAGGAAAACAACTGTTATTTCCCTTCTATCAATTGCAAGTTTAAGATCAGAAGTTACTTTAAGTGAAGCTGTAAGTGTACTATGCCTGGCACGAAACCCAAATTGCATTGGGTCTATTAAATTTTTGGTTTAAATGTGTGCTGTAAGTTGCTGATGGACAATACGTTCGAAAGGTTCAGACAAGGCACATAGAATGGATATAGGACGGAAGTTTTTGGGAGAGGTAGGGATAGATATTTTAGGAACAGGGCGAATAATCGCCTCTTTCCAGCCATACGGAAATATTGCCGCCTACAGAGATGCATTGTAGATGTTCAACAGAATAGGGCCAATGACTGGTAAAGCAAGGTGAATCATTTTAATTGAAATACCATCAGAACCTTGAGCCCTTGATATTACCTCAAGGAGATTTATAATTGGGGTTTCTTGCGATATTTCAGAAAATAATAATTTATTATCATCAAAAGTAGAAGGAACCGAAGACGGGGAAGGAGTGCTGATTGCAAGGAGTGTGGATTTCTTAGTAAAAGCCGTCAAAAGGTCTGCCGGGGAGGAATTGTTATCAGGAGCTAAGTGTTTGGAAGGAATAAGTCCAAGCCGTCTTAAGAGAAGCCAGATGTTTTCATTTTTATTCCTGTTTTTGATAGAATTGTGATTATATTGGTTATATTAATCCCGGATTTTGGTCCGTACTAAGTTTTCCAATTTACGAAATATGGCTTGAATGATACTATTTTTTGTTCTTTTGACTAATCTACGTTATTTTTCTTTTTCTTTCATCAAATCTTTGATATAAAAAGTGATCCAAGGAGTGGACTTCTTCTTCGCTTTAAGGATATGAAGAGGTACTCAAGAAATTCAGTTTCATTTATATTTATAAGATTGGCGGACAGAGGAGTTACTCTAGAGGAGGGATTGAAGAAGAACTGGTATTCGATGCTGATAAGATCATGGTTTGAGAGGAATGAGATTGAATATTGAGTAGAAGAAATCACCTTGTCCAACTCGTCAACAATCGTCAAGTCCGTTCATGTACTAGAATGATCAGTTTGGTGGGTGGTGTCGTGATGAACTATAGATGAAAAACTATAAATAAAACTATAGATAAACTAAAGGTAATGAATTATAGGTAGCATGAAGATTTGTGTTTATGTCACCGGTGAGTACAATGTTATTAAAATTAGGTGTGAGGTCAAAAATTGTAGTCTCAAGTTCCCTGTCGTAGAAGGCGTTAGGAGGTTTATAAAAATCACCTACCACCACACTGTGCTGAGGCACCGATACTTTATTTTAAAGGTACTCAGCAGTAGGGTAATTGGCAAGAGGTCCTACTTCCACCTGTACACGCCTTAAGCTGTAATGAATATAGAGACAGGCCCCCACCCCTCTTCTCTCATCTCTATTTCTGCAAGAAAGTGTGTAATGATCAAGTGATACGAGGTTCGAGGGAATGTTAGGTGTGAGACAGGTCCCGGACATGGCTGTGATATGATAGGAACAGGAAATAACGTAATATTTAAACTCAAGGTAATAGGTACGTAAAAACTAAGCGTTAACCTGACAAATATTTTAAGTTTCCATTATGAGAGAGATAGGTAAACTTCAAGTATAATTAAATATGGAAGTGTCTGAAATACGTAAATAAATTGAAAAAGACTTTCCGTGAAGCTAACGTAACAGAGAGTATGAACCAACAAAATTCAGTTCAGTTGATTAGATTTAAAAATAGGGAATAAGGCTTAGAGAGCAGTTGCTATTGTAGTATTTGTATTTTTCTCCACGAAGACCGAGACCAATGGCCTAGAACTTCCTATTCAGTGTTTTTAATGCCTCGCGAAGGTGAATAAAATGCTTTTCGTTGTTATTCCGTCCCATATTCAAAGTAGAAAAGTGTCTCTTAACCTTACTTCTTGCAAAAGTTCATCCCACAGATCTTGTCTGCCAAATTTGGTTACAATAAACGTTAGGCTTCATGGGGAGCCCATGAATTTCCAGCGTCGTATGCAGAGCCGCTTGCTTGTTGACATGGAGCGCGTGCTCGAGAGTCACCACTATGGCTTTCAAATCTTTAGCTTCCTTTTTGACAAGTTCAATTTTCTCATTTTGCCCATTATAGCCGGATTTCAACGGGTCGATACGCCTGGTGTTGCTTATTAGTTAATTCCTAATTTCCGAAAGGGTGGAATTAAGTTGTTTATTAAATTGTAGTCATCGAATTACAAATTCGCTGAATCTTTCCAAAATCGCACGTGACTGCGCAAGTGCTTCTCTTTGGCCGTCAGAGACCATTTTGCGCAAGACTTCGGCGAGGCCAGGGGGTAGAGTGCCACCATTTTCCGATGCAGCGATGAAGGAAGGAGTGGGGGGTACAATACCTGTACCATCAACATCCTGCAGAGTAGTGGTCCCAGGTTTCGCAGTTTAATTGTCAGAAACTACCGCAGAGGTAGCAATAGTGGGCAGTAGAGAAAAAATATAGTCCATTTTACTCTTCTTGAGTTTTTTAAAAGATTTTTTCGAGATTCCGAAATTAAGACAGCCAAAGTGTACCAGATTGCCACACTTAATATAAGCGAGAACGGCAGGACCCCCTCTGGATATAACTACACGGAAAGAAGTTTGGGTAAGCGGCTCTACCACTGCTTTCAACTCCGTGCGGCCGCTCTTTCGTTGTGAGCGAGATTTTGTACCACAATGGTGTAGCCCTTGCACGAACGTGTTAAGCAAGCAGCGCGTCCATGCTGCGAGATAACGGCGCACACACGAACTGACGTACTGACTTACCGAAGACCGTTCGCTAGTTCGGGAGTTTTGTTATTTATTTGAAAGTGGTTATCGAGGTGGTTTTTTCGTGTTCAAAAATGGATACATTTTTTATAAAATACGATTTCCAGCATCTGAGGCATCTTTTCGAATGTAAATATTTCATAAAATATACATGCTTGCCGTTTTGAATATGTGCACATAACTTATAAATTGCAAAGAGCTTAACATTCATTAATGTATCGTGACGCAAGACAACTTTTATGGAAATGCCCATTTCATACATTACTTTTTTGAAAGCAAACGTAATATTATATTTAGATTTAATATTCATTCAAAAATTAAGTGCGCAGATTCACTTCCGAAGTGACCTGCGCTGGCTGATTGCTTTCCCTTTTATGGGGCAAAATTTGTCCCACACGCGGGAGAGAATTTCGACGCACGTTTGAGGAATTCGCTCACCCGAATGTGACGCAGCATCTGCACCACACGTGCGGTGACTCTGCTCTACTACTTCTAGTGCAGCCGTTTACCGAAACTTCTTTCCGTGTATATTACACTCCGAACATTCATCCATAGTTCTGCAGGAAGGACAACCGTTACAATTACGTATAAACAAAAGTGCATAAGCAAGAAATAATTAGTCATTATGTAGAGTAAGATTACCACTTTTGACAAGTGTTGACTGACACGACTAGTTCGTGGCTGGTGGAAGGTTTTTATTTAATTTGTTGTTATAGTATTATATAGATGCGTTGGTAACTGGAGATGAATAGAGACGTATGGGGGAGCAAGCAACTATAACCAAGTTGTCAGATCTGCTGGTACTCCCTAATTAGTTCTGTAATAAACTTTCGTACTAGTAATAGTGTATTTTATTATGACTGATATAACATAGCGCAAAAAAAGGAAATAATTTATGGATTGAGTAAATAATGACTCTTTAGTGAAGAGAGAATCAAGAGAGTAGATATTGGAAAGTGACTGAAAAAAGCGCTACATAAAACGAGAGCCCAGAGAATGAAAGATTTGAAAAATAAATCGAGCCGAAAAGATTGGAAGGTATAGACGACTTAAATACACTAAAAAGTCTCAGTTTGAGTGAAGAAATTGCGAGTAACTGGAAGAAAAGCGGCAAAGTTTTAAACTCTACATGATAGCGTCCGGAGGAGTAAAAAAGGGTGAAAATATTAAGGTAGCTTCATTGCTAATGTTTGATGTGGAAATACCCCACAGATTTACAACACATTTGACATAACTGAGACAGAAAAGGCCAGTTATGATGTCACAATGAAAACATTTTGAAAGTATTGTGTTCCACAATCCAATATTAGTGTTGAAAGTTGTAAATTTAATATCGAGAGTGTAACAAGTGTTTATTTAAACCTTTGCGCTTATAGCCTGGTCTAATACATTAATTCTGACATTATGAATTTTCTAAATATAAATTCTAATTCTAAGTGAGTTAATACGTAAGAACATCGATCTGTAGAAACCGGTTGCTGCATAGTGAGAATAAAGACCAAGAATAACCATTTCCAAAGGATTCCAGTCAAGATAATAGACACTTCTCTGCATCATATTATTCAATTACAAACAGTTGTGGACAAACCATTAGCAGAATTTGGTTGTGCTATTTACCAATTCTAGATGTTGCTTATTGCGAACCATCTTAGCTGTTTTTAACATCTGCACAGAACGATCAGTGGCGAAAAGGAATTTGAAATTTGAAGGGCCCGTCGAAAAAAGTAAAGGATCGTAGCTACAGTAAAGTGCATATTAATGCTTGTGTTGTCTTTGATCAGTGAGAAAAAAAACAATTCATAAAGATAACGAAAAACAAATTAAAAGTAAAGAATTATTTTGGAGAATGGTGCATCTTTTGTGTGTTTGTGTTACAGTATTTACAAAAAATTCTCCAAGCTACTAGCTTTCGGCGAGAATCAGTTTGTACTTCCTAATTTACCATTGTTGTTTTTCCCGTGTAAGTTTCTCAATTAATATTTTCTTGAAGGTCATATTTTCGCATTCATGAACGGAGGGTATCTAGTGCAGCTTTACACTCGCCAATTCTTTTGTAGCGCCTGTTTGGATTACTAAGTGGTCTTTAACAGTTATTTGACATAAGAAGAAGGAATCTGATCTTGAATTTTGTTCTTCATGTATTGTAAATTGAGCTTTCAGTAGTGCATATCGAATTAGGAAATTCTTCAGTATCATAACATGATTTAACATTTCCAAGGAAGTATGCTTTTGTCTTGTATATCTTGTGGTGCGTGGGCGTAGTTCAACAGTGGTTTCCATCATTAAAGTGGGTTCCTAAGTTATAAAAACTTTCGGTAGAATTTATTATATTGATCCGGTGCCCTGTATCCACATTTGATACACTTTTTGTAACTTTTCACTGTACTCTTTGATGTAGTAGGGAAAGAGCCCAAATGAGAATTTTAAGGAGCGTGAAAAATAATGTTTTTTATAACGGTTTGGGGTTTTATTTTTAGAGTAATAACTTTTGATTTTAAGACTTTCCGTTGTTTGTTTATTATTTATATCAAAATTGTTGATTTTTGGTGGAGAGTTTATAACCGCTGCGTCATTAATTTTGTTCAAAAGATCTCTTCGAGTTATTAAATTAATCATTTTTATTGCCATAAAGTTTTTTGCTTCTTTACCAGTATCTGCTATTCCTGTTTATTTGATATTTTAGACTGTGCAGATTGCAATCCATATTATATTTTCTGGTGATGTTTATGTTTATAGTTGCGTATTGTGGGTTTGGAAAATTATTGTAAGTACAATATGCTTCGAGTTTTTCACAATTCATGTTACTAAATGTTGGTTGAAAAGGTTTGTATCTACTTTCATTACCGTTTTTGATGAAGAAGTATAAACTGTTTGCTGCATTTTGTTTAATTAATTATTCGTATTTGCCACTACTGACAAATAAAAAAATCTGATAGTTCAAGTTTATTGAGAAGTGGTATTGGTTAATTGTGTTATGAGTGATTTGGAGTTGGTTATATAGTGGAGGTTCCCCCCTTCGTTCCATGGGCTTGTTTAATAGGATGACGTAACCTTCATGTGACATGCTTGTTAGATTTTGATAGAGTAATATTGATGGTTAATTTCTTCGACAAGTTGTGATTGCGGGTGAAGGGTGACTTCCGTAGTAGTGCGATATTTACCTGTATTACTATGTTTTATTTTGTCGTTCTGAATTTTTGATTCTGATCCTATTTGCTGGGTTTCTAATTGTGGAACAGAGGGTTTTGGTACTTCTGTTGGTTTTTCTACCTAAATGTAAAAGTGAATAGTAACTGAATCCCATAGTGCTCCGAATAGATGAAATGGCAAGCCGAATAATTTATGCAGGGCGTATTCATGCATAAGGATGTCTGCAATTAATTTTATTCCTCTAATTATGCTTATAATTCCCATTAATCCTGTGCTAGTAGTACCAAAGTTTGTAAAAACTGTCCAAAACCTTCCCCGAGCTGATTCTGCTATACTGAGAATCCTTGTTTATTTTTTGGTTCCCCCATTGCTCCTCTGACTATATTATTCAGGACCATGAGATTTTCAGCTTGAAACATAATATGTTTGCGTAATTTTTCCAGATCATTTCGTGAGTAGATACCGCTTGTAGCTAATAATAATAATGGATTCGTATATTTCCACGTGGGCTTTGTTTTGGGCTTCATTGTATCAGGTGTTTGCCCTTCAATAGAAGTGGGTAATGTTTTACACCATTTTTCGCAAAAAAACATACATTGGAGGTATGAATGTGTTGCAATTTATTTCGGTGCTTGTTTTTGAAATGATACGAGTTCTTATAATGAGAAAAAAGTTTTGTTTTCTATAAGGATGGAAAATTGCAAATAAAATTCTTCAGTTTCGCGAAAAGTGACTTCTACGGGGACGCACTGAATAAGATGAATTGCTTCTCCGGCTACTATTAACACGTATTCTTGTCCTTTTGTAAGATGGTAAGCAAACTCGTTGGGTGCTGGCTAGCTAAAATCAGTAAATTTCTTAGGACTTATTGTTCCAGTTCACATTTTTGTACTAGAACGTCACGATAAAGGTGTTTTACTTCTGTGCGGATGTGTCTCTCAACGTGAATAAAATTTGAATTTACATAAGTAAATAAATCCATGGTATGAACTGATGGGCCATTATTTAAAAAAAAAAGCTGTTTCTTGTTTCGTTCCATAAATTAATAATTTCGGGTCTTCAGTTCGAAAGAATGAAATACTGCATACGGTTATTATTTATTAGTATGCTAACACGAAAGCTATATATCATCGGTCACGAAGAAATATATTGTTTTTTGATTACCCGTAGAATTGTCGTAAGTTTTATTTGCTATTGCTGTGTAGAGTACTTTATATTGGTAAAGTTTCATCTTTCCGGTGGTACTGGATTCCAAAAGGTGTGACCTCCTTCTACATCGATACAAATAGATTCAGAAGCTGTCTATGTCACTCCTAATCCTAAAAGGATTTCATTTTAATTTAAGTTGATTAAAGTGTAATATTCTCGTAGCGAAATTGTATAGGCAACGGCCACTATAAATCGATTGTTCTTTGTATTTTTCGTTAATTTTTGTTTTCTTTCTTTATTATTTTTTTTATTCTATTCCATGTGTGCTAAGACATCCGCAAAGTATGATCGTGTGAGAGTCTTGAGCACAGCATTAATCTTCTTTAGGAATTTCTTCTTTGGTTTTTGATTTCTGTCATTATTTCAAGAGTAGTATTTTGGTCTGTAAGATGTGCTGTCCATTTGAAAATATTAAGGTTATCCCTATCGAAAAGTTATGTGTGGTATAAATGTGGCCAGATTTTAAATAAATCGATTTTATGATAAAACACAGTCATCAGTGAGTCGATGCGTTGGCATTTTACCGGATCCATCTGAAATAGATGCAAGGGATACATTTGTCTCAATTTGTGAATATTTTTGTGAAATATTTTGAGTCTATTTATATGCACTACAGTTGGTTTTCTTTAAATATTAATTTTCACGTTTCCTTTTCCTAATACGTCCAACACTTCATGAGGGTCTGTGTAATGATTTTCAACCTTTTTCAATTTTCCTCCTCTTAATAGAAATACACTACTTCCCATTTTTACTTCTAAGGGGTTTGTCTTCTTGTCATGGTGAACTTTAAACTTTTCTTTTGATGTTCTTAGGATTTTTCTTGCTTGTGCTCTCATTGCATGCAGTTTTGTTACAGAGTTTATTAATGAATCCTCATATGTTCGCAATTTGTCATGTTTTGATGGGGGTTCGCTGGAGAGTTCACGAGCTAATTTACCAAAAACTAATTCGTAAGGTGTGCATTTTGTGCCTTCGTGTACGCTGGTGTTGTATGAGAACATAGCTAATTCAAGCCAATCGTCCCATTCTGGGGTTTTAAAAACAAATTGTTTCAGGTGTTCTCCTAAAACGCGACGTGAACGCTGGATTGATCCATTTGATTGCGGATGAAAAGGCGTAGTCCGAAATCGTCTGATTCTCAATCACTTTGCTAGTCTTTTTAACAAATTGCTAAAAAAATCTCTACCTTGATCTGTTAGCACTCCTTGAGGGGATCCAAATACACAAATAAATTTTTTCACAAAAGCTTCGGTTATCGTGCTAGGTAGGTATTTGGAAAGAGGGATGAATGGGAAGTAATTTGCAAAATTGTCTTGTATCGTCAGAATGCATAAATTTCCTGAATTTGTTGCCGGCAACGGACCAAAAATGTTTATTGATTTTTTTGAAAGCTGTGGCGGGTTCATCTGTGATCGCCATAGGGTTTTTGGTTTTAACCCGAACTAATTTCTTGAGTTGACATTGTAAACAATCTTCAATATATTTTTGGATATCTAACTTCATATTTTCCCTTTTTTCCATTTTTGGTTGCATGTTTTTGTGACGCCTTTATATCCTCCAAGTGCTGAGAATTGCGAGCTTCTTCTATCACACGTCATCTTTGTTTCTTTGTGTGATACTCTGTTATCCCATTACAAACTATAATCATTGTAGATGATTCGGAAAAAACTGTCTCAAATGTAAATTTACTTTCTTTCCATGGTAAGTGATTAATTTGTAAAGTGCTTGCAAAACACTTATTGGCCGTAGATTCAGTTTCGTAGCTAGTGCATGTAATGAAAAAATTGATAATATAATGCTATCCAAAGTGTCCGATCAATTTTCAATCATATCTTCTTCGATCGGGAGAGTCAAATAATAATAACTACCCTTTTTAATAACTTTTACCATTCCTATTTGTAAATTGTTCAAACTGGGCAAAACTCTTTGTTTGCTAATGTTCTTGTTCCATTGTCACGGGGCGTGCCATCCGTAGTATATAAAATAAACGTAATTGTCTTTCCGCATAGTTAGTTGATCACGACATTCAATTATATTTTTTGCAGTTAAAATTTGTTTTGCAGGTCGCAAATTTTTAGGATTGATTTCTGAAGGTGTAGGGTCTTCTTCATTTTAAATATTTTGTGAATTACCTTCATGGTTTATTTGGAGTGCTTCGCTTATTTCGAAATCGTCTAAAGATTGTTCATATATTTCATCTTCAGAATTTTCTTCTTCGAAAGGGGTTTCCTGTTTTTCTCTATCCACATTTTCTATTATTTCTTCTTCTGAGGATGAAAAATAATTTTCACTTTCATCATCTACTTGTATTAATTTTCGAGGCTTAGTAGCATCAGGCTTATTGGTTCCTTTCTTCTTCTTATTTTTTACTTGATATTACTTTAAAAAATTCAAATATTCGGGATCAGAGTCAGAGTTATATTCAGTTTTTGATAGTTTTTTTTCTTTCACTTTCAATAATTGTTCATTTGCTTCTTCTCTGGGCCTCCTTTCCTTTGTTTTTAGTTCAGAGGGGTTATTATTTGAATTAACTGTTGCTGTTTTTTTTTATCAACCTCGGGGTCTTTTTATACGATTTTTAGGAGTTAAGCATTTTCCTGGGATCGGTTTGGGTGTTCCTTCTTGTTGTTTCCTCTCTTGTCCCCTGCCTCTTTTTTTTCTTGGATCTGGACTTACTCCGTCTTGATCAATTATGTGTCCTAAGTAACTCACTTTAGGTCACAAGAATTTGCATTTGTCGGATTGCAATCGTAAATTCGCGTTTGTAAGACATTGCGCTAGATTATGAAATTTTCTTTCGTGTTCCTCTAGTTTATCAGCATGTATAACAATATCGTCGAGACATACAAAAAGTTGGCTTTCAATTAATCCCGTTAAGGTTAAATCCGGTAAACTTTGGAAGGTTGCTGGGGCTGATTTTAATCCGAAGGGTATTCTGTCAATCTCGTAGTGATCGTTTTATCGTTTAGTTTATGAAAGTCGAGGACCATCTTGGTAAGAGGTCTTGCATTGAAAAGTATTCGCAAATTTCCTGTTCAATGGTGACGTGCCACTTATTGAATCCTTTTCGATACCGTTTTTCTTCGTGAATTTTGAATCCCCAAAGTAATAGAAGTTATCTCTTAAACTGAATCCCTTTCTGTACTCAGTGGTGACAATACTTTTCTGAATACTTTTGGATACACCAAATGAACCATGAAATATAACATTTTTAATCCCTTGTAAACTTCTACATTGCACTGTTTCCATCTACTGTTTTTCGAATAATAATGAGGTAAAAAGCATTTAAAAACACAGTATTAGTCATTTTACGTTGTCAAGATTCACTGCTACATAGGAAGCTGTGAGGAAAACTAATTTTTTGAATATGCTGATCATGATTTTAGATTTCTTCAATTGATCACATTTGAATAAAGCGAGAGGTTTGTGATACGGTGATGTAGTTTTATGCACAATCCTACTAGATTTTCCAACTTCTAAGCTTTTGAAGCGCCTTCTAATGCGTTAAACGAAAATGGTGTTTTCAATATATTTCAGGTTACGTTTGATAGCTCCGATCGGCTTTGAAAGGGTTTTAAATCAAAATATTTTTGCTGACTAATAGGGGATTCAAAAAGAAGGGCAGAAACGGCATTCCTAGGCGTTAAAATTATTATTACCTACGGATGCAAGCCTTCTTTCCGGGATCCTCAATTTTATTTCTTCTTTTGAGTCAGGCTTTTTAGGAACTATCCAGCCAGGAGAAGTATATGGTGATTGCGAAGATTTTATTATACCGTTAATTAATAGTTCATCAACTTGTCTCCTGATTTCTTCTTTTTGAATGGGTGGAAAACAATACTGTTGTGAAAAAATTGTGCAATCATCTGTTGTTGGAATTGAATGTTGTAACATATTAGTGGCTTCAATGGATTCTCCTGGAATTTGCAATCTGTCTGCATGGTTGGTAAGCAATATTTCTATGTGTTCGTATTTTTCTTGATTTAGATGGCTTAACTCAGAAGTTTTGTTTCAATACATTCTACCTTATTTTCACCCGTAATACTATAAAAGTCGCATCGATTGTCAAAAGAATGATCTGTTTTTGAACAATTTTTCAGTATTTTATTGGTTATATCATCGTCATTAAGTTCCTTAAAGTCACTACATTTTTTGTTTGTTATTAAAGTTTAATTCTTCAAATTTTTCTAGTTTAATTGTTGGAATTGATATTGCTACTGCTGTTTCGTTGTTCTTTGCGATTTTTGAATATGCTTTATCTTCATAATTTCTTACTACTTTATCGTCGCTAAAAGTTCAGATCCTAGTACTCTATTTGCGACAATGGCGAGTTTATTAGGAATGATGTTGAATATTGTTGGATATTCTAAACCATTTAATTTTAATTGTGCTAATGTTTAGAGCGGTTAAGTATTAATTCCGGTAAGTTTTAGCGCGATTTTCTTATCTATAGGGATCTTGGGTTTTATATCTTTCAATTTGATTAAATTTCGGCCTGCATCGGTATCGATCATCGTTCGTGCCGGATTTATTAGGCCTTCAGCAGATATTATGATTGACGAAATTTTCATAGGATTGGCTGAATTAACTTTTTCAGTTGGTTCATTACTCAAGGTGGATGCTTTTTATTCTTGGTTTAGGCTTCCCTTAGAGCATCCGTGCTGAGGAGAACACTGAAGTTACCATGGTTCTGTGGTTCTTGTTGCGTTGTTGATTTTTTAGTCTCAATTCGCAACTTCTTACAATATGCCCGGTTTTCTTGCAATAATTACAAATTACTTCTGAATTAGGGAAGTATTAATGATTATTTCTATTCTGATTATTTTCAAATCTTCCTAGGTCGAAATTTCCTTTCGTTCTGTTATTAAAATTATCGTTTCTTGAAAAGTTATTATTATAGTAATTGCTTTGATTGTGTAGTTATTATTTCTGTATCTTGGGAAGTTGTTACTGTTGGTGCTTCGATTGCTTGGAAAACTTTTATTATTATTATTGTAATGAGGATTTCTAGAGAATTTGTTATTATTGTTGTAATTGGGGTTCCTTGAGAAGTTGTTACCGTTGTTGTAGTCAGGACTCCTTGAGAAGTCGTTATTATTGTTGTAATTTGGGTTCCTTGAGACATTTTTATTGTTGTTTTAGTTGGGATTTCTTGAGAAATTTTTATTATTGTTGTAATTAGGGTTGCTTGAGAAGTTGTTACTACTACTGTCATTAGGATTTTTGTTAAAGTTGTTATTATTGTTGTAATTATTATTATTCCATCGTCATCGTTGGTTTTGTTCATTAAACTTTAGTGGTTGTTTGGTACTGATAGCTTCTTGAAATTTTTCTAAATAAAAACATTTTTCGGTTGCGTGACCTGGGTTTTTGCAAATTGAAGATATTTTTCTTTATACGTAAACTTTGTTATTTTTGCCAGTTCCATTGTTGTTGAAAGTATTGTTTTTTTAATCTTACCTTTTTAATGCGGAGCCAGCTGCTCGATTTCTTGCAAAGTCTATAGTTTCGTTAATTACTTCACTAATTGTTGGCTTTTCTCTCACGCGGATTTCTAATTCAGGACGTAAACCGCAAATAAAACACTTAATTGCGTCTCTTTCTAAATGTGTTCTAAGCATGTTGTCTATCTGTTCATTGCTACTTAATCTGTAAGCGTCTTCAATTTTCGTGACTACTTCTTCTATTCGCAATGCATAGGATTATTTTTAGTTTATCAATTAATTCTTTAATAGTCGCATAGGTAGTCTCATTATTACATTTTCGTGCCTCACACGATAATTTTCCTCTTAACAATCGCGCTAAGTTTTCTTGAGCAGGGCGTAAAGTTTCATCTAAGGAAAGATCTTGTTACAGGAGGACGTTTCTGTTCGGTTTAATAGAACCCGTTTAATTCTGTTCTAATATTTTTTCGACTTCTTTATTATATTTCGTTTTGCTTCTTGTAATACGAAACTATTTACTTTGGGGTTTCCCTAAATCACGGAGATCAAAGTCCGACATGTGTCATTATAATAAATATTCTCACTGGGCTTAAGTAAGAGTTTTGGATTGTAAATATTCAATCCTATACGTTGAAAGGGGTAGAAAAGGATTCACAATGTTTAAACATGTTTCATTTCACAAAAACACATAGTATCATCATATAGCACATGAAATGTAAAATTTTTCATTGCAAAAAGTCAAGACTTATTATATGCATATTATTAAATGAAAATTTTATAAATACTATACATTCAACTTACTAACCCCATGTGACATGTTTTTCCCAAAAAATATTATTTGTTTGAAAAAAATGTTGCCTTAGTTTTCAAATTTCGTTTTAAATCTAACTGAAATATTTTGGTTTCCCGGGCCGATGCACCAAAATAAGAGATTATGTTACGTCCAACGTACCATAATTCATCTTTAAACAATATGTTACTCCTTGTGTCTTAAGATCAGAAGGATATTGTCTAAGGAATGAGCAAGGGTATATATGTCGTCTAATCAATCTTCTACTAATCCATAGAATTCAGGAAGATGCGCGACAAGTTATAACCTGTCCAACGTTACATATTGATATTTTGGCGCGTGTCATAGGAATTATGTGATTTACATTTAGCGTATTCTTCCGGAGTTTTTAGGTGCTGCGCATAAATTCTTAAATTATTCGGTGCTGGCAAGTTAGATCCTGATTATCAATACTTCGGCGCGAGTTATAGGACTAATCTAATAAATGTTTTACAGTAGCATTGTGGTATCTTTACTCGATTCATACAATTTCAAAAGATCATTCCATGTAGGCGAGTTAATACTTGTTTTTATTTTGACATAGATTTATAGTATCATTCCCGATTCATACAGTTTGGTAATATTTGATGCATAACCGAATAAAGTTGAATTTTACATAAGGTCTCTATCACATTTTGAAGTAGAAGTAAATTAACGCGACAAAAAATTGTAATATGTGACGTGGAATATGAGCAAAATGACTGTTATTATACTTGTACTAATATTATCTGAAATATAAATAGTGTCACTTTTCTGTTTGCTAATATTGTAGCGTCCCAGCGGACACTGTTATATAACAGTGATATAACAGTTCTAGAACACAAAATAACAGGTTCTGTAACAGGATTAGAACATACTTAGACCATGGTCTAAATAATGGCGTTTCCAAATGGACGTAGCAGTTCTGTATCGCTGTTACAGAACCATGTTCTGTCATAGATCTGTAACAATTCTGTAACAGCGTTATATATACAAAAAATATTTTTAGAACAATTTGGAAACAGGGTTACAGAGTCACAATGTTCTGTAATAGTGCCGTAACAAATTTGTAACAGTCTTACGATGGCAATTTTGTTCTGTGATTGTTCTGTAATAATTCTGGAACAGCGTTATATGTCAAAAATATTTTTAGAACAATTTACAAACAGGCTTACAGAGTAAAATTGTTCTGTAATAGTGCCGTAAGACATATGTAACAGTGTCGCGATGTAAATTTGTTCTGTAGTCGATCCGTAACAATTCCATGATGCTGGTACAACGTTTTTGCATTTATTGTGACAGTTCCTTAACAGTGTTATAAAAAGATATGACAAAAAAATGTTTTTGGTATTATTGCTGCACTTAGTTTATATTTTAAATAACCCAATTTCATGCACGGTCCCCTACACATAGAATCGCACGCCTAAACCCGTTGAACAATCGCACTCGCTGGGGATTCGAACCCTGCCTAAACTACCTAACCCGTATGTACCTAGCCGATGCCTTAGCCAATTGCGCTATGGAACTGCCTGAACGTTCGTGACAAAATCGCGGCTATGCTTTTTTGCTGAAAAAGCCAGGGTTATCTCAGAAATATATTCATTATTTTTTTAGTCAAGGCATATTATGAGAAGATGGGTTTGAAAACTTGTAAGGTGCAAAAAAGGATATAACCGATAAGCATGCAAAAAATGACACGAACTAGGTCATAAAGTCTTATCTTTAATTTAAGCCAATAAAATTTGAAAAATCTCAACGGATTCCTGAGATACGTCTTAAAATGTCCAGGTCTCAAACTTCAATTTTCAGTCGACGAGTACACTCTCGGCCGCGAAAGCGGTAATCGCCGAGAATTTCTCAGATTTTGTGTCTTAACTTCAACACGTGTTGTGATTTACTATTCTAATGGAAAAAACTGAAACTGACAGAAGGTAATCTGTTGGTTACTATTATGGGTTACAATTCTGTGGTTAAAAAACTGAGATAGTACTTGAGTTTTATCACACAAACGAATTCATAAAAAATGTTGAAAATTTGTTTGAGTTTGAATTTTCGGCCAAAATATTGTTGAATAATCATGGACGTTGAGAATGATTGAAAGAAGTACTGTGCACTTTTTCAGATTGTTTCGAACGATAGAAACAGAGAAAAAAAATATTTAAAAAATTGACGTGTCCCCCCCCCCTCCCTCTATCTCATCCAATATGGCGGCTAACGGTTTCAAATTGAGGGAAAAATTTGTTGTGATTGTATGCTTTCAAATGCCTGACTCAACATTTGATTCCCTTTAGGGGATTTTTTCGCATGTTTACCAGGCTATACCCTTAACAAAAAAAGTTATAAAATAAAATATTTTCTTCTCGTTTGGCCCGACCGTCGGCACAACTCTGGTCTAAGATCGTTACTTGTACTTTCTACGATTCTTGCTATTTTTTAAATATGTATCAATCAAAGTTTCTAACGACGATACTTTCAATTTATGGCATGCGTTTGGCCCTATCCTAGAGTGGTTGACTCGTCATTTAAAATTTCAACAACTAATTTTTTCCGTGTGGGTACTTTTAGAATAACGAATTCAAAAATCCCGCCCACTTAGTCACGGATCAAATGTAAAATACATTTTAAGAAAACTAGGGACGTAATATACGTAGTAATATACATGTCGAAAACCATGTAATATACGTGATGAACGTACCCATCACTGATGATTACTAGTGGTGTAGTCGAGGCCTGGCGGGCTCTGGCGCCGCCAGTGTACTTTCTGCGAAGGCCTGGCGGCGCACAGCCGCTTTCTTGTCGCACGAAAAATTGTTCTACACAATATTAACCATTTCATTTTAAGAAATTATGAAATCTACTTTAAGTCGGAAATGCGTTATGTTGTGACAATATACTTATGGAAATGGATTATTATTATGATTCGGAATTTCTTGACTACAGTGAATCATGCTTTTGGGATTTTCCGAAGTTTTAAATTGATACTGTTGACTGAATTATAATTTCAAATCGTGCAGGCAGTCTATGCCCAAGTCACAGAATTACGTGCCACTAAAATATGTTGTTTTTCAAAGGGAATAAAACTTTACGTATCTTATCAAATTGAAAATTTAAAAAAAGTTCAAAAGTGACAAAATGTCTACGGGTTTTCAGAAATTAGTCAAAGTCAATCCTCCTTTTTTCTTTTTTTTTCTAGATTCCTCCTAATATAAAGAATATATTTCTTGATATTCTGTCCTATGCCTGCGCCTTGGAGAGAAGACAATTTTTTTTGTCTGAAAAACAAAAATTCACATTTTATTGGCAAAACGACACAAGATACGAAACAAGCCAAAGTAATAAAATTGTTTCTCTATAAAAGTTCTAGAAAAATGTCACGTGTCACTTTTTTCTATCTCGCTTTATTTTCGAGATTTTTGCGAAAATATTGGTAAAATCCTTTAAGATTTATTTTTTCTCAACAATACAATTTTATGGTCTCATAAAGAACAAAGAACATAATTTTACAGTTTCAACAACTTTTACATAAAATTTTATACATATTTTCGCAAATATCTAGAAAATAACGCGAGATAGAAAGTGTCAAAAAGAGATTTTTCTATACATTTTTTAAAGAAATAATTTTGTTCTTTTGATTTTTTTCACATCTTGTGTCGGTTTAGCAAAAAATGTAAACTTTTGGTTTTCAAAAAAACATAAATCCTCTTTTCTCTCCAAGGCTTGGAAACAGGGCAGACTATCATGGAATATATTCTTTATATAAGGAAGAAACTAGAAAAAAGAGAAAAAAACGGAGGAGGTTTTGAGTAAATTTACTTTAAATATCTTCAGAAAACAGCCGCCATTTTGTCACTTTTCAACTTTTTAAAAAACTTTTAACGAATTTCAAAAGAGGACGAGAAATGATAAAATTTGGATCTTTTTTTGGTAATCCGCGTTTTTAATTCTTTACATTTAGATACTCCTAACGTATTTCCATTAAAAAACACCACCAGGCTACTCTTTTTGTAGGTCTGGTGTTTACCCGATGCACAGTGGTTCAGGACAGGGTGTCTACTAATTTTCACCCACCACATTCCCGGGTTTTGCCGGTTGTAAATATCAAAGCACCTCTTACTAGAAGCACGAATAAAACGCATTTAACATATAAGGCTCGAAAAAATTCCCTGACTTTAAAAATAATTCGCTGAAATCTCTAGAAATTTCCAGGTAAATAAAAATTCTCCTACAATTCCAAGTTTTCAAGGTCCTTTACCATCTTCTACATACCAATATGATCATCAAATTCTATGTTGAAATAGAAAATAATCCACTGTATATGAGTCATACGTACCTGAAACACACAACAAATGTATACCTTAGTATTTAGTACAATAATCTAATCTAAAAATCTAAACTTAAAAAAATCTAAAATTTAAATTAAAATCTGATGTTAAAATCTAAACTGACTTAAGATATTAGGTTTAAATTAAGTATATTCTATAATCTTATTCATCAATTTTTACGGCGTCTATTAAAATTTCGAAGAAAATTCACTGCTTCAAGTCAGAATTTTAATTCTTTTGGTAAATTTCCTAATCCGAGCTAGAATTCTGAGTTTTTCACCAATTCCCTGTTCCAACTCAGAATTAGAGAAATAAAATACATGAAACCACTTTTAATTTTCATTGGACAGAAAAATCTCGGCCACTGAATCACATTCCCAGGAAATAAAATTCCTATTTCTATTGCGAAATGCAGTGACTCTTTTAAACCTTTTTTAAATAATCCAAAATAAAATCAAAGTAAAGTCTGAACAGTGTTTAGTCTGTGGCATACGTGCAATGTATCGCTGTATGACACATCACAGATTATTATGAATGCTATGACCTGATAAAGTGACATCACTGCTATTTTTTCGAACTCTGAATTTTACACCTTCGTTTACATGCCAACGGTATAGATCTAATTTTAAAATAACTTTCCAACAATAAATATTTTATGAAAAATCTATCATTTTTATATAAGGCCGTGGCTATACCTGTACCGAAATTGCGGTATCAATAGTCGAATTTTTTCGGTACAAATAGAAAGACCTGGTTATTTGTACCAAAATTACGGTACAGTATAGCCGGATTTTTCGGGTACACGTATAGAATCTGCCTTTTTATAATTTAAGACATTCGTTTTAGATTAATTTTTTAGATATATAATTCACATTAAGTTAGTCTAAGTAGTATTAATTTTGCGACTTTTCAGATATGTTTAGCTTTCTTTTTCGTCTTTATATTGTTATTTATAAGATAGACTGGAATTTAATTTAAATCAGACCAATCACAAGAGAGTCAAAAGAATACCTAGCCAAGGTCGATTTATAGATTTTGAATAGTACAAAAAAAATTTCTGTGAACGGTTATTTGTTGGAGCCTTTCGCGTGTGGCACGCAACATAAAATGTAAATATTAACAACATCGGAGTTGAATTTCAAATACAGAGAAATTTTACTCATTTGCTAGAACTAAAATGAGAAAAAAAGTGACGAGTTCTAAAATACACATTTAAAAAAAAATAATCAGCATGTATCAGCTGCAAATATCTACATTGTCGATATACGGTTGACAATATTTTGCAAATAAACTTTTAACTTGACATCTCAATCCGTATTGAACTCGATTTTTTCAAAAAGTATCGAAAATGTTCAATTTGGGACGTTTTAATTTAAAATTGAAGTCGTTTGTCAAAACGAGGCCTAAATTGTCATGTTTTGGGTCAAAATGAAACTAATTAAACCAACAAAAGGTATATTAATAATGTCTAATTAATCTGAAAATTGATTAAAAAGTATGATGATTATCAAATAGGGATCTACAATTAATTTTTAATACGTCCGCAGATATTGAGTTTAAAATCTGAAATACAATAAAACTGCATAAATCTAAGCAAAAAAAAAACTGAAAATAAGTTCAAGCACGTAAAAGGGTAGTAATTCATTAATAATAATAATAGTTCAGAATAAGCACTCTGAAAAAGGGATCTTAGCAGCAATATTAGTTATATTCCTTTTCCTCTGACAGTAATGTTTTGGTCAATTTTTCTTGAAAATAAACTTTTAAACTCAGGAAAAATGATATACAATAAGAGTTTATTGGCCTGATTTCGAAGTATCTTTATAATTATTAATTAATATTTATGTGTATCCACTTTTTTTATTTTTCTCAAAATTAATATTTTAGTGGTTTGGCTTCTTTTCGGCAGCTTCAATTTTTTAATTTGAAAGGCTTAAAATTATACACTTTTGAATTTTATCTAGAATTATTTCTCTCGTGATCGTTTTCTATTTAAATCAATTCCATTTTAAAGTTTTAACAATAATGTTTTCAATTTTTGAAAACTATTTAAAATTAAAACTTCGTAAGTAGGCTAATATTATTCACTTAACTCTGCATATTCTAAAGTCCATGCGACACTTGCCCTAAAGTTTACTCTCTCACTGCCTGCTGATCGTAACAAGCTTCTGAAAGCTTTTACTAAACGAATTATTCGACAATATTATCATCATGTATTTTCTTAATCCTCTTTCTTTTAACTTAAGAGTAGTTAGTATCCATTCATGCAATTTAAAAAATTTTAATAATATAAAAATCTACGACTTTCTGAGTTGAATAAAAGTCTGGAAGTTCCAATCCTCAATTATAAATATATTTCTGCCAGAATCAAGCGAGTTGAACTCTGGTATTTTCATAATAAAATCAATTCAAGCAAAGAAAATATACGTATACGCTAGCGCGTATCGAAAAAATTAAGTTCTACATTCGCAGTCCTAGCAGGGACGAAAACTTCCCTTTTGGATCAAAAAAACTTCCCTAAGGGGCATCGTAAATATAGTTAAAAAGTAATAAAAGCGACACACTTTTTCTTATTTGAAGACCAACAACTTTTTATGATGTTTAAGCTGACAGAAAAAATAGTTCGAAGCAATTATATTAAAAAATCTTTAAAAGTTGACTTTTCCTATAGTTTTTTTGCCATTATATGGCACTAGCCCCCCCCCCCCCTCCAACAAACCACGTGTTTTATGGAAGACCATTTCCGGGAATTTAGTTTCAATATATTGCAACAATAATATATAAACATGATTGCTACAGAATCATAACTTTGAAATTCCCTGACTTTTCTCTAAAGTTATTTTAAACACTTTTAGTCATTCAGAATTTTATAAATAAAAAATTAGTTTTCAAACAAATAGTAGAATTTTCAACCAACAATGGAATAGTTAAATTTTCAGTTAAAACATTTAACTTTTAAACAAAACAATAATTCAACAACAAAAAAAGGAATTGTCAACAAAGTAGTTCCACTTTTAACTATGAAGTTGAATTTTTCAACCAAAAAAGATGAATTCTCAAGGAAAGATGTAATAACTGATAAGTTGAACCAACAAACATTTTTATTTTAAACCAAAAACAGTTGAATCCTCAACCAAGACAGATTAATTTTCAACCAAACAGTTATGATTCTTAACCAAAAAAGATGCAATTTCTACCAAAATAAATGAATTTTTAACCCAAAAAGACCAATTTTCCATATAACAGTTGAATTTTCAACCAAAAAGAATGGCCTTTTAACAAAATTGTTAAATGTTCAACAAAATAATCAAATTAACTTCAATTTCAGTTTATCGAAAATTTTCTGACTCTTAGCCAGGTTTTCTTTGATATTTCGTAACTTTCCCTACCCTGTAGTAACCCTGATAAAGGTTGACACTAAAATTATTTTTATCGACTTTTAATTACGAAGAAAACATAAAAGTCACATTGTTTTTTATATTTCACGAAAAAACGAATTGTAAGTGTCTAAATAAAGTAAGAATGTTTTCCAGTAAACCTAAATTTGCTTCTATATAGTGCGGAATTTATTTTCAAACAATTTCATTTTGCTTAAGCGTTCTTGAAGTTTAATAAAACATTCATTGGAACAAAATGTAAATGGGTTTCTCACTATAGACACAAAGAAATTTTTTAATGAAACTTGACGGGGGGTGTTGACTCACAAAATAAGTTTTTGTAACTATTAGGAATAGGTATTTAGAACTTTTTTTCGATACGCCCTCTAAATATATATAAATTTTATGAATGGAATTAGTAACTGAGTATTCGACTAATAAAATAGAAGGCTGTGCCTGGTAGTCACAAAAAATTGATTGGACTAGTCATCCCGAGTGTCGGGACGACACACTACGAAACTAGTAATATTTTAGCATTTCATTAATAGAATATTAAACAAATAACAAATTTATTTTACTAAAGTCAATTAACAAAAATAGTGAACGACTCGGGTGTGTTGGTGAATTAAGTAGGGTAAAATAGATTAAAAGCCTAAATAATTCTTATTTTTCCATTTGAAGCAATTACTTGTAAACATGTTCTGTTGGTGGAGGTGACATAGTCTATACATTCAAGTTTCACAAAACAGCCTTCTCATTGTTTCAATAAAGTTGAAACGTTACACAATCGTGTTCTTTTATTAAAATTTTCTATGCAGTATCACGCTTCCGATTTCTACAACCTTCTTTGAATTAATATATATATATATACAGCGAAAAATAAATTCATATTTTTTCACTAAGCAATTAGTTGTTTTCCACTATTTCACTAGTAATCAGTGGAATGTCACTAATTTAGATTCATGGAGAGCGGAAATATTGAATTTAATTTCGCATAATTAATTAATTCCATTTATTAAACAAGTTTATTTGATTAAATAAGTGCATAAATATGCATATTATCAACAGCTCTGATTAATTTATATGAAAGCGCAGCATTATTAGTGCAGATTCAGATCCACTACCTCAAATAATTGGTTTGAGTATCTCTTGCACAGGAAATAATTACTTTACAAAAAATGTTATTCACGAGAGTGTTTTTCGAGGTCAAATTTATTTCCTATCTTGTATCTTTCATATTCTAAAATTAGTTCTCGAAGTGGAAACATATTATATATATATATATCTAGACGTTATACATTTTGGGTTGAATGTAAACTATAAATGGGGTGGTTAAAAATTTGGAGCACGACGGAAATTACCCGAGTCTACGTTGAGTGCTGTCGACGTCATCCCCTTTAAAAAGCTACGTCGCAAGCAAGAAGGAAGGGCAGACCCTCGTTAAATATCACACTAAAAGACGATTTTATCGAAGGAATTTAGATGATAAAATGAGAGTCAGCGAGACAGATATTGCGGAATAAGGAAAAAAAAACAGGCAAGTTGCGGGTTAAATAAATAACCTCAAAAACGACTATAATTTTGAAGAATGTCATATAAATATATCCTAAATTCGAAAAAACTTGGACATATTATATCGAAATATAAAAGTCTATGTATAAAAAACTGTTTATTTAGAAGCGATTTCATTCGAAAGCACTCGAGTTTGAATGCGTCTAAATTTAAAAACCTCTGCTTTTAGAAGCAATCGAATTCGAAGGTGTATAAATTTAAAGGTTGTGAATGTAGAAGCAATCGATTATTACAATGTCTGAAGGTTTGTCTTAAATTATTTTTTTCTATTTAAAAGTCTTGGGTTAGTTAGCAACTGAATTTGAAATATTGAAAAGTCTATAAAAACGGTTAAATTTAAGAATACCAGAATTCACAGTCAAAAATGCTCTCAAAACAGGAGAAATAAGGTGATTTTTCAACAAAATATAGGAATAATATGGAAATAAATTCTTTTAAATAACATTACTGTAGGTACCATTTTCTAAGATTTCAAATCGAAATATATTGAATTTTCAACAAAAGAGTTAAATTTTCAATCAATAAAGATGAATTTTCAACAAAACAGTTGAATTTTCAAGCCAAAAAGCCGAATATTTTAGAAAAGACTTTAATTTAAACCAAACAGTTCCATTTTATAACCAAATAATTAAACTTTCAAGCAAAAGAGATGATATATCAACAAAAAAGTTGAATTTTTAACCAAATAGTTCAATGTTCAACATATCAGTTGAATTTTTAACCAAAAAGGTTTGAATTTGAATTTTGTTTAATTTTCAAATAAAACAGATGAATTCTAAACCAAAAATATAATAGTAGACTTTTCAAATTAAAAGAATTAAGTTTCAACCAAAAGAGCTGAACTTTCAACCAAAAAAGATGACTTTTTAATAAAATAGTTGAATTTTCAACCAAATAGTACAATTTTTAATCAAAAACAATTAATTCTAAACCAAAAATATAATAGTAGACTTTTCAAATAAGAATAATTAACTTTTAACTAAAAGAGATGAATTTTCAACCAAAATTATGATTTTTAACAAAATAGTTGAATTTTTAACCAAAAGAAATGAATTTTCATCCAAAAATATATTAGTAGACTTTAAAATTTAAAAGAGGTAAGAAGAAATGAGGAAAAAGGAGCATTTTCTTGCAAACAGGGGAAAGAGTGTAAAGTCTGTACAGTACTTTTAATTGTATCAAAAAAAAAGTTTTTCAAACATTTACTTTTAGTGATAGCCATTTTCTTCATCCATGTTAAATAGTTTCACATTATTCATTCATGATTCTCAGATTGATAAATATTCGCTTGAGCTTCTAAAGAATTAGATGCTCTTGGGTACTGACATTTAGCCAGTTGAAAATGGGTCAAATACCCGGAAGCTGAAATAATTTGAAAAATCCAAAAATCGTTCCAGTTCCGTCTACAGACGTAAATTTGCGTGTTGGAGTAAACTGCAATCATACTGTGGATGTAAGCATTCGCAATCAAAGGACGGTAATATATGAAGCAATAAGCCTGCGAGGCATCAGAATCTCAGGGCTGTTTCTCATAGACAGAGCGTATCCACTAATTCAGTTACATATGTGCATTCCACACAGCATTTCCTCTAAAATGTACATAGGTGAAAATAAAAATTGGAATTAGTCGATTTTGAATTGAAAAGAAAAACAAAGTATTTCAGATTAGTTAGTTTGTATACGGGCGGGAAGCCCCGATGGAGCCCCCCTGGCGCTCAAGCTATAAAGCCTATTGTGCCGATTAATATTAATTACAATGAGTATAAAAATAATTATTTGTGAAATGAAGATGTAAGCTCTAATTTTATAATTATAATTTTTTATATTTAATGACAATCATTTCATATAAACCATTCACAATATTTTCCAAGACCAATTCCATTTCAAACCATGTAGAAAGGTTCAGCTTATGATCAGAATGATTTGGTACTTGGATATATCATTCTACGGAGAAAATAAAGGAACACGTACTTTAACCTGATCAAGAATGATTTGTTTGATTTTGTTACAATCATTCGACGATTATCGGCGGATTTTCAAAAATTGACACCAATTTTTTTTCAAAATAAAGTATTTTCTGCGAACTAACGTAGGTTTTTGGAATTTTTGGATTGGGTGTGGGTTTTTATATTTTTAAAATTTGTCAAAAAATGTCTCAATTTCTGAGAATTTGCAGACAATCTTCGAATGATTGTAACAAATCTAAAAGTTTTTTTTCGATCGAACTCACTTGAAATGCTTCTCGAGACTTGAAATATTTAAATTATAATTTAATTACTATTATTTTTTATAATATAATTATTTAAAGAAATAATTTCATATTATAAGGTAATTGTATAAATTGATTTTAATAAAACATCAAGTTTTGATATTTACTTATTTGAGTTTCAATGTTAATAAATAATTTTCACGTTGGAAAAGTGAAAACATAATAAAAATAAAATATTGCTTTAAATTTATTTGAAATCATTTTTATTATTTTTAAAATAAAAAATAAGGGCAACATCGATTATTTTCCGTTTTTCAATTAATTTCTCTCGTTCCAAGTAACTTTTGTGTTACCGGATGACAAGGTTATGAAATGAAGTTTTGATTCTGGATTAATTTATCAATCAAGTGTTTTACAGGTGAGAACTACACGTTTTTATTAATGTTTTCTTCAAAATTAATTAGTTTGGTCAATTAAAGACTAATTGTAATTAAATTTTCAAATCCTGAAGTCTATTCAATAATCTTCAATTATTAATCAATTTAGATAGAGAAATTAAACTCTTGAGCCATACAAATTAATAAAAACCTGGTTTGTTACCGGATGACATAAAAACTAGGATGCATTTAAAAAGTTATTATAACTATTGATTCCGAAAAATACGTGTATTTAACAATTATATCTTATGCTTTCTTTCAAAAGATATAATGCTATAAATTTGAACGAAGGTTGGTTTTCACCCATATCAATTTAAACCAAATGTACTAACTGATTTTATTTCATTTTAATTTAATTAATTTATCGGAAATAGGTTTAAATTAAATTCACATCAAACAAATTATTTCTCAAAATACCAACTTCTGCCGATTCAGCTCTGTAAGAGTACATAGTAGAATTGAGAAATCACATTTCTTTTTCCCCCGTTCCTTCTTCACTATTGAACGTAGAATTGGGATTAGATTTTCGATATGAGCGGGACAAGCAATACTCTCTGCAACTCGACTTTTGCTCGAGATTTTTCAGAGTTAACAGGACTTTTAAGCTCCATGGTGTATAAGCTTCTATTTATTTCCTTCAACCTCCTTCTTTTGCCTTTGATCGAATGAAAAAGGTGTCATGGAAAAAAAATTCTACTAATGAAAAATCTGCGATTTTCACTGAAACAAATGGTTATTTGGGTCAACTAATTTGTTTGTAAGATATGGTACTGCTATGTTATGTAATTATATTATTATTTTATTAGTCTATTCAATTAGTACCAGCAGCTAATAAAATGATTGTTCCAAATATATCTAATGAAATAGCAGTACCATATCTTACTAACTAAATAGCTGTCCCAATTATCCATTTTTTTAGTGCACTGAAAAAATTCTTAGATGGGGGAACTATTTATTTTGTTAGATATGGTACTGCTATTTTATTTATTGGCATAACAATATTATCAGTTGTAGTGACTATTCAATTAGCACTAGTAACTGATCAAATGGTGGTCCCAATTAATAATATAGCAGTACCATGTATCTTACAAACTAAATAGTCGTCCCAACTAACTATTCTTTAAATAAGAAATCTCTTTTTTATGAACTTGAAATTTCTACAATACACCTTTTATGGCTCTAATGACTAAAAATAGAATTTCTTAAAACACCAGCTGCGATCATGATTAAGCTTAAAATTAAAATCTGAACAATCTCGTTATCCGAGATTTATCAATATCCTGATTCCATGCTTTGCAAAAATAACTGTGGTATTTTGATATACGTATATATGTGCATATATGTCAGATAGAGTGTGGCTGGCAGTGTGTAGCCAACATATATGTATATAAAATTCTGCGAACCACAAACTGCTAGTCATGACCAATATTCTAAATACACGGAAAAACACACTAGCAAGAGTAAAATCGAATAAAAAAAATTAAAGATAAACAAAGAGAACATCCCCTTTAAACCTTTTGTCCAACAGGGTGGACTATAATAATAAACTCGACACTGGAATCCTATACATACTGCCAACGCTCGATTGTGTAGTCCGAAGCGTAAAATGAACTCGACAGGGTACACTTAAAATCATAATTTTATACAACATATATGTTTATACGTGCTAATATTAAATTATCCCATCGCGGAAGCTATAGGTTCGATATTTTATTTGAAAATATTGGCCCAGAACAGTATTGATAGACGTTTATTTCAGACTGTATTGATATTTCAATCAAATTATAATTAAATTAGCAAAAATACCGCGCTCATTGCACGTTTCTTACTTTGATGGCCTAAGTATCAAATTAAAATATATGCTTCAATTTGAAATACTATAAAATATAATTAATAATCATGAATTAAAATAAACATTAAAATAGCAGTATCGGCTTTCAAACTATTTTAATTATGTTTTTTTACTTTAATTGGCTTTCAGTAATCTGTATCTTTGATTTGCACCCGAATCTCAGTTTAGGAACAGTGTCGAAGGTTGCCTGCAAATAGCCTTGTTCCTAAATCGCGAGTATCGAAACATAAACATTTACGGCCGCCTAAATCGTTTCCAGTTGGAATGTATGATATTACGCAATATACTAGACTGAGTAATCGCGCACTGCAGCCCTTCCGGGCTGAGAGTCGCGACCATCTCTCGCTCCTTGAGCTGAGAAACTGCGCGGGCCAGCAATTATAAGAATTCCTAAACCGCGGGTTCCTAAACCAAGAATCGAGGGTGTAAATATAAGATTTCATCCCAGCAGGATGTAGAAGCAAAGAAAAAAAATTAATAAGTTAATATGTAATTTTTGGAAATTCGCAAAAGAAACAAATAACTCGCAGTTACTGTACAGAAATTTTATATGAATTTAAATTACGGGTCAAAGGAAGTTGGTGAGTGAAAAACGAACCTGACCAACAACAATCACAATGTCGGATGAAATTTGCGATGTGTACCAAAGCTTATTCGGCACATATAAAAAAATGCATCCCAAATTGTTACCGAAGCAGGCATAGACCTTTTCATTTCAGAAAACGATGCTGCGCAAGCGCGAAAAATATATAGCACTTCCTTGAATTTCGTACAATTTTTCCCTGAAACGTATGTGACAATAATAAATATTAATGAAAAAAAAATTTCGAGCAATTAGAAATTAAAACACTTCCCACAAAAGATTTTCTGATTTGCCAGGATAAAATACATTAAAACGAGAAAAAGTTGGTGCGACCAAGAAGTGCTGTTTTAGAAATGGTGAAAGTGACAGTCGCGGCGCAAGTCGTACTTGGAATGTAACTATTATTTTATTTTATTTCCAAAACCCTGTTAAATATTTCGTAAGGGTAAAATTCCTGATGATGCACGTGCATCATCGGGAATACTTAAAATGCATATTCAAAATTGCGCGGAATGCAGTAAACGTGATATGTGGGTGAGGTTATGTGCGCGCAGGGAAGTGTCTTTGTTTACATTCTTTATGCAGGAAGAATACTTGTCGACACGTATTTTTCCAGCATAAAGAATGTAAACAAAATTTGCACACACAAAATTTGCTCATTGCATTTCGTGGGAGAAAGTGGTACATCTGAAAAGTTTCCCAACCCCCTTAAAAGTAAGAGCCAGCAAGAAAATTGTAAGGTAACAATAGAAAATTAATTATGTATTCAAGGACTGTGGAAAAAGGAATTTTGAATGTCCCATATCTAAAGCATGCCTAGTGTATTTTAGTTTTTAGAAAAAATGCCACTTTTTGCAATAGAATATTTTGTGTTTTGTATTTAGTATTTTCCGAGCTACATGAACACAGAAAAAATTGGGAATAAAAAATGTTGCAGGTAATGTGCGAAGTGGAGTAACCGCCAGCCGGGTAACTGCGACTGGAGTAAACTCACCGTGGTGAATTGCAGATATCTCTGGCGGACTCCGCTAGAGGCAGCACGTTACAGGCCCGTAACCACAGAAGGTTTACCTCAGTTGGGAGTAATGAGCTGACTATTACCCTGCTTTAACGGTAAACCGCAGCACTGTTTACCTCCAGTTTTTTCTGTGTATTTCTTTTAGGACACTTGCGGGGAAAATGCAGATGTCAGTTATCCTTTGATCGCTCGGCGTCCTCAATTTGCACGTGGCTTTTGCCGGATCATCGGACTGAGTCCATCACATGCTGTAACCACATACATATCTCTCGGTTTTGAAACATGGCTACAACTGAAACTGTTCCGTGATTTCGCCCGCGAGCGTGTGTCATTTTCTGAAATGGTATGACAAAATTTCAATATATATCCGGTTAAGTAGATGGTTGATGAGCTGATGCAGACGAGACTACACTTTGTAGCAAAACAATCCTTTTGTAAGATAAAGACACTCAAAATTCAAATCCCTTCCTTTGGGAGTATAGTCTGAGCCTTAAGCCTGAGGGATACATAAACTGCGTGGGCGCAATCAGGGTCACTCGAATACGAGAGAACTTCTATACATTAGCATTCTCTTTGGAAACAGTAGGATTATCCTTCTCATCCATACTAGCTAATCAAGACTTAAAATTTCAAAACATTTTTTTATGACTCCACTCTTTGTGGCAAAAGTTAATACACTTGCGTTTATTATTTAGCACTGAATTATCATTAAAGACTGTAATTCAATATTTTCTTCTCATTGGTCCAAGTTTTACATTTATTACTTTCTTGGTGTCCTCCGGTAAAGTTGGTTGAAGAATTGTAACCAAATGATAGCAATAGCAGCCTTGAACGTCTCAACAAATCCCGCCTTCATGGAAAAAATTTATGACGGGCAGCGTAAATTTTGTCGGCCTTTTGGGCTTTCTCTCGGGGAACAGAGTATAGAAACTGCTATTCTTTTTAAATTTCTAAATACATATAGAAACAAAAGTAGCGTACAAACGTCCACAATTCAGGGATAGGAAAGCCGTTTAATACCCTTCTGAAAAAGTATAGAAAATTATAACATTTAATAGATTCTCTATATAAAAAATAAACATAATATTGAATAAAATTCAATACATTTAGGGAAAATGTAATCAAAATCTATCAAGGCATAGAACTTAAATAAAATTCTATAGCCTCATTTGATGCAAATTCTATCAAATTGAATCAAATAAATTTCATTAATCAAAATCTGCCAGCACATTTGCTTAACCTTTCTATCAAATTCTAAACATCTAGAAATCCTATACTTTTCTATCGTGATATTTTTATTCAAATTCTGTCAAATCTAATCGGAGCAAGACTTGCATATCAAAGCCCATGCTTCGGAATCTAGAATATTTATATTAAATTCTATCCATCGAGAAATCGTATATTTTTCTATATCAATAGATTCGCAGTATGGCTCTATCAAATCCTAAACGGAAAAAATAAGTTTTGTAAAGCTTACGGAACTAATTCAAGAGTAGCGGGTATTGAAGATAGTTTAGCGGAAGTTAGAAAGGTCTGGTTATACGATGTGATGAACTATTTTTACTAGACGTATAGAACGTATAGAACAACGAAAAAAAATATTTTTGGTATTACTATTATTATTATTAAACTTCATTTATTGCACACCTACGCACACGACAACTTATTGTTACTTATACGTATAATCGGATGCTTAGACGGTTTAAAAAATCTTAAATAATCGCTGAGGATTCGAAGGCTCTAAACAGTTGATCTATCGAATGCTTGAACTTTCGTGTAAAAATCTTGGCTAAGCGTTACAGTCAGAGGATGAATATATGTGCCCCTGCTTATAAATAACTTTTCGGTTTCGTAAATTTTATGAATAACCGAGTTTGATAAATTTGAATAGAATTTTTTATTTTGAACTTCATTTTCCAGTTCATATAACGCAGTACTTTACAAAACCCCTCAGTATATTCAAATTAATTCCTACGAATATTTTAAAGACTTTTTATGGATTCATTCCACAATAATAATAAACTTTATTATTTGAAGCTCACTTTAAAAACTGCGGAACTTTTTTATAATTAACTAAATAATTCTGCAATTTATTTGGAATGTTTTGGAAATTATACAAAACTTTGTTCAGTTATCGCTTATTATATCAGCTGCTGTTGAATTAGTTCTATAAAATTTTAAAAATTTATTTTTTCCGTGCATCCACACAGCACTCGTATCAATTCATCTTCCGCAATCTTCGAAATTTTGAAAAAATTTTATCCATCGAGGAATCTTATACTATTCTGTCAAGATTTTTTCATTGAAATTATGTCAAATCTTATCCAATCTAGACGTATATCCAATCCTATATATGTATCTGAATCATGGACGTTTTTATCAAATTGTATATACTTTCCTATCAAAATTTTCTCATCGCATAAGATTTGATAGCGTTTTAATAACAATATATTGGTAGAAAAGTATACGATTTTTCAAAGAGTAGAATTCGACATAAATCTTACAGGCTCTAAAAAATAGAATTTGATGCAAGTCTGGTGCAGATAAGATTTGATAGAGTTTCTATAATAAACTGTTGATAGAAAAAGTAGAAGATATTACAACGGACAGATTTTGATAGAAATTTTCGAGATTTAGAGACATAGGTTTAGATACAATTCTGGTGGGGGGAAATATTTGATAGAGTTTCAATGGGTAAATGCTCATAGAAAAGTCTCAGATTTCCCGATACATTTTAATTGATTTCTATAAAAAAAGTGAATTAAAATGGGCCGAAATATGGAATATTATATATGATTCGATTTCCATACAAAAAGAATATTAAAGTGGACAGGAATTACGAATATAATATCAGATATACATAATTGGATATTATTGCTCTAAAAGAATCGTATTTAAATAGATAGATATTTGGAATATCACATTTGATAGAATTGGATTAAAGGGCCTGGGGGGATAAGCATGTAAAAATGGCCCCCGCACCTATCAAGCCTATATTGGCACCATACATTTACATCTATGTGAATATAAAATCTAGCAAATTTCAACCTCAAAATTTTATTTTTTTGGGAGATATGGAGGGGGTAGTAAAATCAAAAAATGAGTTTTTGTCGGAAAGAACTGAACTGATTTTTATGAGCGAAATATATGTTGTGATAAACAAAATGACTACTTCCAGAAAATTTTTTGGATTTTTTTGGATGAAAAATAGGGGTAATAAATGCTTTCAAATTTTAAAAATATTTTTTCGAGGTTATGTTTTAGAGGTACAACTCTAATTTTTCTTTCAAAACAAACCTCGAAGTGCCTGATTCAACATATATTTTTTTCAGATTTTTCGTGGTGGTGTGTCATGGCGAAAAATGATGAAAATCATGCATGCCGCACAGCACACATCACGCTCTCGCTCCAGCCGGGCACATTGAACCCAACTGTTCGGTTGACAATTTATTAGTTCAATTAAGGGGTCGGCTAAGATAATGGCGCACTTGTATTTTGGGGAATCACTTATTTTACATTTCTTTTGTACATAACATTATGAAAAACAAACGCGCATTTTTAAAACGTTACCCTGTAGTGAAATTACGATTGCTGTGAAATTACGTGACACCAAACGAAATAGTTGAAAAATATTCATGAAAAAAAGTTGGAAAAGAATGTTAGTATTCTATGTATATAAGTATTTAAATAAGAATCGTCTGCAGTTGGCCTATACAAATTATAGTTTCCAGAGTTCACCACGAGGGTGTTTCGATATGATTTTGAACTCCTTATGGGGCTGCTTTTTTTAGTGAGTCCCCTCGCCTCTTACAAAACGGGGTGCTTTTCGAGTGTGTCCCCTCGCCTCTCACAAAACGGGGTGCTTTTTTTAGTGGGTATCCCCTTGCCTCACACAAAACCGAACACTTTTTATGTAATTATTTATTTTAATCTTCACTGTCACTTTCAATTACTGGAATGTAATTATTTTTCTTGAATAGTTCACTTAGTATTTTCGCTGATTTAAAATCTTTGGATAAGTATCTAGCATGAGATGAATAATACACTATTGCAGCACTATGAGAACAAAAACGAACAGTCCGTTTTCCATTGGCACATTCGCATGTGTGATGCGTCAAACCAGAAACACCAAAGCTGTTAGGCCGATATCTCAAGAAGCATCTGTATGCTGTGCGAGAAATATGACGAGATGGAGATTTCAATTTGAGTATCTCTAGTAGCTTAATGGGAAAAGCACCTGACCGGAAATCAGAAGTTCTGTGGTTCGAATCCCAGCGGAGTGAAAGGCGAAGATTTTTTTTTAGAAAAAAATTAATTAAAAAAATGATTTTTAATTCATAACTCCATCTAGTCTGAAAGACGTTAAAAATTTTCTTTTATTCTCTTATGATAATACAGATTACTTTAAACATACTATCTGATTGTCCAACTCATGCGGGAACGACCTACCTCCCAAGGCACAATGCGATACTAAGAGTGCTTTATTGCCATCTCTTTCAATCTTACGGCATCAGCCCAAATACCGCTGCGCTAAACGCTCCTAGAGAAATAGAGTCAATTGTCGAAAATGAGAAATGCCGCATATACTGGAACTTCATATTCTCGACAATTATTTCTGTTGCGCACTCGAGGCCTGACATAGTTCTTCCTGACTTCGAGAAACGAACTATGTTCGTTATCGAATTTTCGGCATCAGCTGACAGAAACTTCATACCCAAGGAGAATGAAAAAAGAGAGGTGTAAGGTATACCTTATAAGGGAGTTGCGACGGTTATACCCGGAATATTCTGTTAAGTTAATCGTCTTGATCATCGGCGCTCTTGTAGGTGCCAAGGTTTCACTGGTTAATAGCCTGAAAAGCATCCCTGTGTGTCTACAAAATGGTGAGACACTTTCAGGGAAAATGCAGAAGGCGGTCGTCCCTGGGTCGCTCCGTGTCCTCAGGGTGCACGAGACTTTTGCCGGATCATCGTATTGAGTTCGTCGCAGACTGTAACCACCTATCTCAGTCCTGCCCAGACTGGGGAAAACTGCCAGATTGGAATTTAACACCACCACTGTCCTCTACTCATTCAACTTCACGAGAGCGACTACCTCCCAGCTAAATCCTCCGATTGTCCTTGTGACATACTTTTAACTATATACATTTGTAATACCAGCAACGGAATAAGTGCACAACATTTTCAAAAACGTCTCTTTATTGTTTTGATGAAGAATTGCGTCATTTTAATTCAAACAATGTATCTTATCAATGATACTATTATATGAAGAAAGAATATAAATAACAGCTAAATAAAAATAAGTAAAAGAGTGATAATAATTAAAATTATAAACAGGCAATCTAATATAATGATCAGATCGAATTTTTTTTTTTCAACTGAGAAATTAATTTTCCGTTAAACAAATGTACAGCAACTGAATCGTGCTGCAGATTCTCCGAAAAAATTACAAAATTCTCATGATGAAAAACATCGTTTTTTCTATATTAGACAACATAAACGTGAAACGTTACTTGAATTTTACACCAATGTTGTGACTGAATTTCATTTTGAATTTGATATGTATAATTTTCTGAAAAATCTTCAGTAGCAATGAATTCACCTTCGCCTATGGTATCTTTCAGTTTCGCCAAATATTCTGCGTGGATTTTTGCAATAAAATCATGTTTCAAAAGTATCAGCAAATCAAAGACTTTACTTGATTCTGTGACCATTGAAAATTGACATCTGGAAAAAACGGTTTTTCATGTACACATTCTCAACCAGTGTAATTGTTTCTAAGATCATAAAGTGACACATATCTATTTACCTATCAGTCGATGTCCACAGATCAAATTCAATTTTCTTGATGTCCTGATTGATCAAAATTTATTTGATTTCTCGTATAATAAGACTTGTGCCAGAACATTTTTTGCACACCAGAAGTTAACATTCCGATTGTGGATTTTCACATTCGATTTTCTCAAGCCAATCGTGAGCAGTGCTCCCAACGCGGGCACCTTGCACTACTGCGCATGCGACGCATAAGGCGCTTTATTGGCTGCCGTTTGCGCGCTTATTTGAAATGATAAAAAATACAACTTTTGTATTTATTATTAATAATTAAAAATAATCATATTTTAACATTTTCAGGTGGTACGTGGATGATTTTCAATATATTCTGATTCAGTAAATAAAAAGTATCATGTTATGTAATTTAATCTTTTTTATTTTTCAAATTATATTTACTCATTCATGCTTTTGAAATTGTGTATATTAATCAAAATGGATATGCAAATTTTATTAATAATTTTATCTATGATAAATTTAAAAAAGTGTTTTTTTTTAAGATTTCAAATAAGCGCGCGGACGGCAGCCAATGAAAACCCTTATTCATCGCATGCGCAGTAGCCCAAGGTGCCCACCTTGGGAGAACTGATCGTTATATGTTGCTGGGTAATCTATTTTATTCTTCCAGAACTCTTATTTCAACGCTTGTATTTTCAATTTTACATTTTGGTGTGTTTTGCAAACGTTACACATTGTGAGTACCCTTTGCACCAACTAATATGCATTGGGGCGGTCTCAGACTTTGAAATTTCGCCAGAGATATTTCAAATTCGGGGAAGTCTTTCAAAAATCGCGAGTGCAAATCATCAAGGTTGCCAAGTAACAATCGCTTCTGCAAGAATTTCGAAATGTTATTAGAATAATCGCGAAATATTCCAAAACTTTCAAATATCGAACAACTCACCGTGACATGCTGACGTTTCCCGTCAATCACAACTGACTTTGAATCTTTTCTTCCAGGCAGAACACGACTAATTTCATCTGATAAATAGAAATTTTTTGATTTTTTATAATGTCGACTCGTCTAAGGTATGGCCCGTTTTTGGATTTACGCGAGTTGCATATCCTTCAGTCAATCGAATTTTTTTCGCTCGAGCTGCTAAACGATGAGAAACACCGAACACTTTAGCAGTTTTACGCACGTTCCACTGAACTGGAATTGTTGTTAACAGGAAAATTCGTTCGGACTTCGATAGTTCTTTTGAAATTACTCCTTTCAATTCTTCTACGCATTTTTCGCTTTGATCCTTTTTTGCAGGAATTTCACTTCTCAATTTCAACTGAATTTTGTCAGTCATTTGTATCAGATTTTTTCTTTCATTGTCCGAAAAATCGTGTTTCAATCTCTTATTCGATGATCCCGTGATTGCTTGCACTATACCAATCATTTTTTCAATTTCACGTTGAGGAAAAAAAAATCTGTCTGCAAAATATTTCGCAGAAATGAAAAAGAGATTTGTCCGCACTCGTTTGTGTTTTGGTTTGTGCAACGGGTTACAGCACGAATTGGACGACTGCATTTTTTCACATTTTAAAATACTTTAAGTAACTTTTTGTAACGTACGGTCACTGTTCATCATAACAAAGCTCACACGAAACTGCACAAAAACTGAAGAAAATATGAGGACATGCATGCAAAAGCACGTTTCGCTATAGGAAACGTTGTCTTGGGATTCCCCGAACTAGTATATATTCTATTTATAATTACCAATAAAACTGCAGTCGCATAATGACAAAGCGCGCGCGTTCGGACGTGCTCGACCAGCGCTGAAGGTCGGAGCGCGGTCACCAAAAAACAAATAACATTTGAACTACATCAAAATAGAAACTTTTTTTTCACCAAAATTTTAGGAAGAGATTGTAGAATCTATTGGAACGTGGAAAACTTATTTCACAGGCGGAGAAGTTTAATTAATTTTCCATTGTTTAAAACAAACGATTATTTAAAAAATAAGACAATTTTTTTACCATCGAACAATTTTTTAGCGTTAAGTATACTTCGTAACAAAATTGTTCATAACTCAATTATTGAATTTCGATCAATCGTTCACGAGTAATCAATTTTTGAAAAAAAATGATCAAGAACTTTGATTCTTAATAACTTTAAAAAAAAATTGTTTGCAAAAATATTTTAGGAGTTATTTTGATATAAAAACGAATCGAAAACTGTATAAATTGATTAAAAATATAACTATCGATTTAAAAGTGGCACACTTGAGATATTTTGACCCTATACAAAATGAGGAAAGTATTAAGAGCAGGTATAGAAGCACTGTAGTCGATGAAGGAAAAACAAAATGGTAGAAGGTGACAGCAGTAGCAGTCACCTCCTGGTGAAGAAGTCGGTGTCTCCGGGAGACCGAGAAGATAGGAACTTGATACCTCCAGGTAGCCGAGAAGAGATGGAGTCAATGCCTCCGGGCAGCCGACGAGTGAGAAAGTCGGTTTCTCCGGGGAACCGAGTAGAGAAGGACTCGGTACCTTCATGTAGTCGTGAACTGGAAAAGGCACCTTCTGGTAAAGATAAGCAGATACTGTCTTCAACTCCTGGTGAAGACTGGTACAATGCTGGTCTACTTCTGTCGGCGAAGAGGGGACGCAAGACCCCAGAGTTGGCACTGCTCCTTCGTCTTCTAAGGACTTAGGGTGTAGGTAATTTATTCTGAAAAGACCAGTTTGATTGTAAGGTGAGGTGTAAACAGTAAAAATATTCAGTTTCATTTGCAATATTTATTCGTATCTTCCCTAGGCAGAGGACAACATTCTGGCAGGCGGTGAGCGGTCCTTACTCAGAGCAAGTCAGATGCTGAGTCTTGACGCTACTCGAGGCGTCGGTGGTCGAGGCTGGAGGCCTAGTGACGATGGTGGGCTGAAGTGCCTTAATGTACGCAAGCCCGGGGAGCGCGCAGCGGCTCGTTATGATGAGAAACCTCTACTCGCCATCTCACGTGAAAACTGAGGAGAAAGGGCATGTCTGCTCGCGAGGCCTCTCCACAGCGCAGATTAGTGGGGCGCACGAGCGCCGATAACTTGAGAGTACGCTGGTGTGCCGTGCCTGCTGGCCACTCCGCGTTTACTCTTCGTCTCCTTGTATTAAAGATTCTCTTAAAAATAATCTAAAACCTATTTATTCTCAATAATTAGTCTAATATTTTGTTCGGAGAATATAATTTAAATATATAAAAATGTCTCTTAATATAAATAAGCATTTATTTATATTATTTTGGAACCTGATGCCGATTTAAACTTGTGGTTATACATAATGCGACGGATACGTTTGAAAAATCGAAATTATTTATTTACCGAGTAAAAAAATTGAGAAAGAGAAATCAATGTATAGGTTGAGCATCGAGAAGCACGCTTAGCCCGTGAAATTTTCCATGGGCGTCCCTGGCTGCTTGACGCGTACGCCAAGCGTGATTCACGGGCGCTCAGCCATTCGCGAACAAAAGGATGGAGAAAGCAAGCTCGTGGAGGCGAGAGCTGTGAAATTTGAATTTGTAAAGCCGATGCTTGCAATGAAATTTCAACTAGAAGTTCCCAAAACTTCAGAGTTTCGCAACTCTCCCTTTTCTACATTGAAGATGTATATCAGTTAAATCAATGGGAAAATTCCTGGTCTTTGTGTGACCTCCAAATATTAACCGATATCGATCAAATTTTGAGATTTTTTTTAGGCATTCGAAGAAAAATGGGAGGTGAGAGAAAAGAAATTCGAAAAGCGAAAAATAAGGGCTAACCTAATGGTACCTACATTAATGTTATTCAACAGAATTTATTCCGATATTTTCTTGAAAAATTGCACTTAATTCCCTGTTTTGAGAGCATCTTTTGCTGTGAAATCTGAAATCACACTTACCCTGATTTTTTTGTATACAGAATTTTGATTGTTCTACTTTTGAATCAATTTTATAATGAGTGTTATGTAAGTTAAAATCATTAGTACAATTTTGAATGTGTGCTAAAATTAGAGATTTATTCATACACCTAATCAAGAAAAGGCGTTGTTCTTAAAGATCAACTAACCTCCTTTGGGTGTTCATCCAATGGCCGATATCTTACCTATATTTTGGTCCGTACTTTGTAATGATGTATGCAAGGTATCTCATTGTTTACAGAACATTGTAGACCAGAAATATCTTATATCAAATTCTAGAGTTCCAATTAGAATCCAGAAAGTCTTTCGTTCTTCGATGGTTCGAACATAGATTGAAACAGCAAGAAAAAAGTAGATATTTTTGTAATATCTGCTTTGAATTTGTTGGAAGAAGCACTTATTATAATTGACGTTTTATATTACTATTTCAGTTAGTGCCGACCAGCTTATTAATAATAATAAAACTCAAATGCGCGGTATTACGCGACTCTCCCCTACATTCGAGATATCGGTAACGTTCCAAGGACAAATTCATAAAAAAATCTGATGATCTGAAGTTAAGGCAATATGGAGGAATGTGAAAAGTGCATCGATGCATCCTATTGTGATTTCGGATACAGGCTATGTGCACGCAAGATGCACTGAACATCTTCAACATTTAGGAGTCAGTAGGATACTGGCAGCAGTTCAGAGGCGGTTTTATTAAACACCTGTCGCATTGTAAGAAACTTCCCGGACCATCAGGAAGCAGGCTACTGAAAATCTTCAGAGTGGCAGATGGTAGCTCCAAGAAAGCACCCAGAGGCGACTTGTCACCTTCAACGCTCGCGGCCGCCGTGTAAAGACAACAGCGGTAGAAGACGAACTTCAAACTACACCATGCTCCTCATATTGTACCTAATACAATAGCATCGCAAAAGATTTCAAACATCGTATTAAATTAATTTATAACATCTTCATCTCATCATTATTTTTATTATTACTATCATTATCGGTTTCGGGATATGGTGAACATAAAATTTGTTTCAAAGAGTAAAATTGGGATGCGGGAAACGTTCACAAACGTATTGATTTCGGCTTACGCCTTAAACCCATGTAAAACTTATCGGATTCCTATCTTACCGGAATTTGTTTTCAACAGCTCACGCTTACACAATTATATATCGAGTTGAATATTTGGGAAATTAAATAAAGGGCACTGAGTAATGTTTGTATGGTCCTCAATTTTTATAATTACAAAAAAAGCATTTTCAAACATTTCTTTTTTGCAATTCTAAAAATCAGAAACATATAAACGTTCATGAGTGCTTTTTATTCAATTGTCCTTTCCAACTCGATATCCCATTTCATGCGGTCGTGAATTGTTGAGAAAAAAGTTTGAGTATGGTAGGAATCGGGTAAGCGTTACATGACTTTAAAAAAATCTAAAAAATTGCCGTTCAACATTTTTTGATAGCATTTATATTTATGCCGTAAAATTTGAAAAAACGGGTTTTTACTAACATTGTCCTTTGTCTGTAGTCTGACTGTACGATAACTTTTTAATGATTTTTTTTCAATCATATGCGCCGTAATTTAGCGCGATAATGTGTCCGACGCGGCGGGCAGATTTCTTTGTTACCAACCAAAAAAAGACAAAAATTCTTGAACGTGTTTTCAAGAAACTTGATGTTTTTGTTCAAAGAATGAAAAATCATGTTTTTCTGGAAAATTGGCCCTCTTTCTAAAACGTTGAAAAGTTTTCTTTCTTCTGTCGCTTCAAAAATTTTTAAGAAATGGAAAATAGCGACTAAAATACCTTTTCTTTTTTTTTTTGAACGAAATTCTGCATTTAAAAAACAGCACATTTTTTAGTTCGGTAACTCAAGTGCGATCATTGAAGAAACGTAATGCCATATGTGCTGTTTTAATCGATTTTAGTTCAAATTTTCCATTTATTGAAAAATTATGAAAACGACACAAAATATCAAACTAGTAACAATCTCGCGGTTTGTCCTTTGTTTTTTTGTGTGTGCTTTTTATTTTATTTTTTTTGTTTGTAAAATTTACACTTAGAATTTTGTTTTTATAGAACTAGCACTTCAAAGAGTCTACTGTTCGATCAAAATTTCCGTTTCAGGTGGGAAGCAAAACAGTCAGAACCAACCAGAGAAGCCGTTTCATTGCAATGTTTGTGATGGCACGTTTTCTAGATATTCATCGCTTTGGTCCCATAAGAGACTTCATTCTGGAGATAAACCGTTCAAATGTGAAGTCTGTGGTTTAGCCTTTGCCAAGGGTAAGATTTGATAGTCATGATCTTAAATACATATGTATAAATTCCCACGATAGTACACTTTTGATCGTCCAGGATCATTCCTGATTTTTGTTTTGTTTAAAGTGCAACAAAAATTAAGTGGACTTCACGGAGTACACTGGGCTACATCGATACTTTCTATTACAACTTCCCTGTACCTCTTTCTTATTTTGAGTGGATGGGAAAAGACGCCTATTTTTACTAGGAGAATCAAATATGTAACCCTGCGTACCACGGACTCTGCTCTTATTAGTCCTGCAAGTCTTAGCGTGGGACCTCCAGAATTTCTCGAGCAAAAAAATCAAACGCAATGCCCTGCACGACGCACAGTGGGCTAAAGTGAAAAAGTGCGTGACAAAATCGTAGAACTTTTGATATAAATTACCCGAAAGTATGATTTTTGGGGGGATTTGCAGATGATTAACTACAGAATAGAGAAAAATAAGGCGAAACTTTAAAAAAATATTTTTAACGTTGAAAATCTAGGTTAAATTTAACATTTTTTGGAAAAAAATTGTATCATGGAATACCATGGGCGTTCAGATATTATATTTAATATGCCACACATATTTTTCAATAGATTTTGTGATGCCGAATCCAAATTCGGACTTTCAGGACTTTAGGGTCGCTGAATTAGAATTCAAAGTCAAAATGTCACATTTCAAAATGGCGGATCCAATATCGCGGACCAAAATTGGAAAACCGATCCGATATGACTGAAAATTACTGTACGGGTGGTTTTGGGGTTGCTGATTTCGAATCCAATGTCAGAACGTCAAAATTCAAGATGAACGATCCGAGATGGCGAACACATAAGAATATAACCGATTTGATTAAATATCGCGATTCGGGGAATTTTCATGTCGCTAATTTCAAATATAAAGTCCAAATTTTAAAATAAAAATGGCGGACCGAATATGTCGGACTGAACATGTAAAAATAAAACAGATTTGATTAAAATGTGCTACTCGGGGGTTTTTCAGGTCGGTGATTTCAAATCTGAAGTTTATGTACACAATTTTTAAATTGTGAATACAAGGCGGATCAATATGATCGGTTTTATATGAAAATGTTCGTTGGAAATTTGAAAACCTACACTGAACTTGACATTTCTCCAAAGGATTTGGATTATTATATACCAGTTATCAGTCATGAGGCTGATATATATGATGTGCTATAAATTTTAGTCATTTTTGCTCCCTTTATTAACATTTTTATTACGCTTCGACCGTAGTAAACAAGAAATGTTAAAGATCGTTGTGGTTAAAATTCGACCTATAGTTTTCTGAACGATTTGCGTCATTCAGAACTGATGAAGGCATTGGTTTTCGATAGCTCATCAAGCCACAAAAAGCCACATCAATAGCATGAAAATTCCGAAATCGAGACTTTATTTAGTATAAACATTTTTAAATTAAACCGATCGCTTTCTTCCATATTGGATCCGCCATTTTGAAATTTTAAATTTGGACTTTGGGTTTTAAATCAGCTACCTGAAAACCCCCCGAGTAGCACATTTTAATCAAATCTGTTTCATTTTTATAAGATCGGTTTGCCATGTTGAATCCGCTTTTTCAAATTTAAAAATTTGGATTACAGATTTGAAATTGGCGACATGAAAATTTCGCGAATAGCTAAATTTAAAATAAGTTTGTGAAGGAGACGGCAAGCGTCCTCACTTAAGGGTTTCGTAGGAACGGGTACGCTTAAGACTTTTTTTGTCGATAATTTTCAATTTCGTATGTTGGCTTGAGTTAAATTTGCGAATAATTTTGTTAACGTTGACCCTAGCAGATTATAAAGAATTTTTTTTCGCTTTTTCAGAAAATTTCCGATCCTGTATGCTGGTTTTCAATTTCGAGAATTTTTGAATCAAAAGGTCTAAATTGTCATGTTTTTGCATAGCAACGCTATGGTGAGTATCTTTCACAGGATTTATAGTATTTTTTCTCACATTAAACACTTGAAACACATCTTCATGCAAAAAATAAAGTCGGTAGACCTAATAGTTTTTGCGCTAGAACTGCTAACAGGGTCATTTTATATAAAAAGGGCTAAATTTGTATGTATTTTCATAGCAATGCTATGATGAGCATTTAACTCAGGGTTCTCAATAATTTTCCTTGCATTAGACATGCAAAAAATATCACCATGCAAAAATTGAAGTCGGCAGACTTACTAGTTTTTGCGTTATGCGTGGTAACGGACGGACAGCCATTTTACCGACTGCATAAGGGTTTTCTGCGAAACACCAATAAAATTAAAAACAAGGTTGTTCCGCCATATTGAATCCTCCATCTTGAATTTTGACATTTGGACTTCGGATTCGCAATCAGCAACCTGAAGAATCCTCATGCAGTAATTTTCAGTCGCATCGGTTCGGTTTTCCCATTTTGGTACGCCATATTGGATGCGCGATTTTGAATTTTGACATTTTGACTTTTGATTCTAATTCAGCGATCCAAAAAACCCGCAAATACAACGAGTAGTCAAATTTACTTTATAGCATATTAATATAATATCTGAGAGACCATGGCATTCAATAATACAAATTTTTGTCAAAAAAAGTGTCAAATTTAGCCTAGATTAAAGTATTTGTTTTAAGGGCATGTGACAGACATAAATACCTAATTTACCGACCTCACTTTCTCAATTTTCCGATTATTTTTCTGAATCCAAGAGCTTTTTGTGTAAATAAAATATCGGGTTGAAACTTTGGAATATGTATGAGATGACAATAAACTACGTTTACGTACTTTATTTGAGGAGGAATTTTGCAAGCAGTTATTTTCGACAAAATTAAAACTGGGTGAATTTTTTGCAATTTTTTTAACTTAAGAACTTTTTTTTATAAGTGAAATATGCGCTTCAAATTTTGCGAAATGCAAGAGCCGACAGTAAAGTACGTTTATGTACATGATTTGAGTATAAAAGATGCAAAAAGAATCATTCCAACTAAATGTCAACTCCAATTGCCAGTTCGGTCGGTATTCGCGATGGGCATGAAAATGCGAAGTACGGCGGCCACTATACGCAGCTCTATAAGCTGGCTCGTCTACATCTGAAATGTGGGTTCCACGATTTCAAAGATTGATGATGCGGTGTTCTTACAATAATATTTTTCAAAAGTTCTGTAAGCATAAAAATTGAGTGAAATATGTTGTTTCATTGTTGAATTACGTAAGTATTGAAATCGTAACATGCACTGGCAAAGTTTTTTTTTGTATTTCGTTACGGAACCAACAAGAACCGCACGTGACTTGCTTTTCAAATTATTTCCGAATATTTTTGTATTACAACACTAAAACTCCTCAAACTGAATTACTTCACTCCAAACAAATAATTGACAACAGTAATGTTAATAATTGTGGACAATATATGAATGTTGTAAGTCTTTCAAATACGGCACAAGAACCTAACCTATGAGCTTTTTCACAACAATCTTTTTTTGCTATACTCTGCCAACGCATTGCATGATCTGAATACTTATTATACTGTTATTATAATTTAGAATTGAAACAATATATTTCATCAGCTTCTATGCGTGACACCACTTTTAATGAATAATGTTAAATTGTAACTCTCACGAATGCGAGTTTCATATTTTTCCCTTGAGAATAATATGGAAATGGACAAAAGAAATTAGAATTTGAATTTTCAACCAAATACTTGAATTTTCAAGCCTAGAAAGATGATTTTTTTACACGACAGGTAAATTTTCAACCTCAAATGTTGAATTTTCGACAAGAAAGTTCATCTTCAGCCAAAAAATATGAATCAGAAACTAAAAAATATGTCAGTTCGTTGATCTTAGAGTCAACAAAAAGAAATCTTTTAGACATATTTTCGCTATCTATGTCTGTCGTTTTTCAATCGTCACGTCTGTAATGGCGTACTTAGCAGAACGTCCGAAAGACGACTTAATTATGTCTGGTTGATAACCTAACGATGCACGTAAAAAAATCTTTAAATTACAAAATTGGAGTTGTTCATAATGCTCTGGTACAATAATACTTTTGTCAAGATCGCAGCAGAATCGTGTCAAAATACCTTTTTTACTTTGGCAATGAGGAAAAGCATAACAAATAAGCTTTATACACTCAGGAATCGCAAATCGTCCCACTGGGAAAAAAGACATCGTCATCCTGAGTTCGTCGTAAAGACATTCCTAAGACGTCCATGCCAGTCCAATTGATGTCCAATTGATTTATTTTAAAATTCTATCATAAATTACTTTTTTTTACTATCGGAATTCTTTCAAAACTGAAATAGCTTTCAATAGTACCTATTAACTAAATATGAACTGATATTATTTATCTATGAATGCACAAATATTAAGTACTGTGCAAGTCAATGTCGCAAAGATGTCGCAAAGACGTCGTAACAATGTCGCAAAAACTCTGGCCCGATATTTTTAATTTGACACCTTCTGAGCGTTTCTCAAATAAAATTTTTTCATCTCAAAACTTTTAGATTTTCTGTAATTCTAAATGGAAAAGGAGTTTCTACTATTCAAACACGTTTAATTAATTCACATTCTATGACATGACATAAATTGGAGTTTTATAACAAAAAATATACTTTTTATGCTATTATAAAACCATAAGGGGAAATGCCTAGGGTTCCCAGATTATAAAAACTTGGTATCCTTATAAGCTGCAGAAGAAGACTAGAAATACCACTTTGAATAGTATTCACGCTGCCTGAGAACCAGCACCTGAGGTTCATCAGAATTACCGGATGTGTTGATCTATAAAGAAATTCATATTACTTTTATTGAAATAAACACAACATTTTTTTTTCGCACATTTGTGGATCACTTTGCATTGCAAAAAAGTCCTACTTCTTACTACTGTGCAATGCAATGTTTGCTAGCTGCAATTGCTAATTTCTTTTTAAAAGTTGGTTCACATCAGTTATTCTAAGTGAACGTGAATTTTACAAATGCACCTAACAACTTCGAAAAGAATTTTTTTGCTTATTTTTTCAACGAGGAATCCACTAATAAAACCAATATATGCAATAAAGAATTACACAGTATACTCGACTCGAACTTTCCAGCTTTTTGAACACCCTTATTAGTAACATCAGTTAAATAGCATATGTATAATAGTGCTCCTTATTGTTCAACACCGTCAACCAAGATGACTCCATCTCAAGGATCAGAAGTGAATCATATAAGGATAACTACATTTTTTAATGGTATTTTTGTGAATACATTTATAAAAAATTTATTTTTCAACTTATTGTCCTTATTTGAAAAAATATTGGTTGCAAAAAATCCAAGTAAAAAATATCATCTCTATGAATTTCAATTTGTGAAAAGTAATAGTTATGTAGATAATTTTTATTATAAACGTTTAGAGAATTTTTTCTACAAATTAGTTACACTTTACCTGCATGAATAAATAATAATTAAATGTCATAATAGTAATATGATAATATTGCGTGTCCTCTAAGTAGTAAATACTACAATTCATTTCAACCACTTAAACATGATTGCTTTTTTTGACACGAAATTCGATTCGATGAAACTACTCTTCTTTAAAACAAACATTTTTTAATTGTATCAGGGTCATGATTCAGTTTACGATATTTCATTGGAAATATTTAGAGGATAGGTATATACTATATACAACAAAGTATTCTAAAAGTCCGAAATCGGTACTCTAAACCTCCTGTGTGTTCAAGAAATTAATTAACCCCTTAAAGCTTAAGCTGCAATATGTATATCATAATTTGGGAAAAATAATTCCTTTGCTTCAATGTTTATTCGAGTTACATTAAACAAGTTTAATTTTATAAGTAGGTATTCAAGTTTTTAGATTGACAATTTGATTATATAATAGAAATAAATTCATTTTGCAATATGTAACCTTTTATAATTTGTATAGATTCTTCATTTTCGTATTCAGAAATTCACGATTAAGCTTTGTTCAATCTGCTATCTTACTGAATTGGACTGTTAAAGGTTTTTTATTACATGATGTATGAAATGGACGCTTACGGAATATTGATGCAAACACGGTAAATCATTAAAATTAGTAAAAATGACAAAATGATTGCCTTTTTATTGTACACTTACGACCTTTCATCAACTTAGTAGTCATATATCGTATTCGATCTCCAGATCCGCGAAGAAAATTACCGATGGCTGCTTCAACCTTTTTTTGGGTTACTTTTTCCTTCAACTCTGAAGCCAGAATTGCATCAGAAGAACAGCAGCCTGCGTTACATACTTTTATCAATGTAAACTATTAGGTGTATAACTTAATTGTTACCTATTTTCCCAAAAAAATATTTTATATTATCAGACATGTGAATACCAGATCAATATTCGAAATATTGTCCATTGTTTTCGATAACCTTGCGGCACCTATCAGGTCTCTTACGGATGCCATCGCGGAAGAAACTTGGAGACTTCGAGCCAATAAAATCATCGACGAATTTGTTAACCTCGTCCAGAGTGTTGCATTGACCGAAACAGGTGATAATCGGATAGGGCCAAGTCTGGTAAATATGCCGCGTGCAGCAGAACTTCCCAGCTCAAGTTTAAAATGGTTTACTGAGTCGCGCGAGTAACATGAGGTCCAGCGTTGTGACGGAACAGCATAACTTTTCGGCTTCCTTGCCCAGTAAATGGCCTTGGGATTTGACGGGTTTACTCTATTATGAGTTTTTGCAGACAGGTCAATCAGTTACTGTAGAACGCTGCAGCTCACGATTAAACGAATTGAACGAGGTAGTTGATGAGAAAAGGCCATTTACTAGGCAAGAAAGCCGAAAAGTTATGATGCTCTATGACAACGTTCGACCTCATGTTCCACGCTTGTTCCTCATGTTCATATGCACGCGGCATATTCACCAGACTTGGTCCCATCCAATTATTACCTGTTCCGGTCAATGCAACACGCTTTGGCAGATAGACAAATTCAAACTCTGAACGTCTGAAAATTCGTCGATGACTTTATGGGCTCAAGGACTCCAAGTTTCTTTCGCGATGAAATCCGTAAGTTACTTAATAGGTGGCCCAAGATCATCGAAAACAATGGACGATATTTCCAAGATTAATCTGGTATTTATATATTTTATAAAGGTAAAAATCAAGTTATACACTTAATATATAAGTTGGGATTCTAAGAGAATGTTCGTACCAACACTAGTTTTTGCAGTCGTTGTGTTTCCAAGTGCCACCTTACTTCCTGTATGCAAGCATCTTCCAGTCCAAGAATATTGCTGGCATAATTCGTCCGTCATGACTAGCCTCAGCGATAGCCTCAGTTACATTATCGAATCCTCTTCTCTTTACAGTTTCCAGCTAATATAAATAATTAAAAAAATAGGAGAATGTAAATATAAACCTAGATATATATAAATTGCACTAATCCGCTGTAAACACTATCCAGGGATAACGCTAAAATGCAACAAAAGAATTCCCGGTCATTAAAATAAAAACTTTCAAGCTTTTGAAGCTTAAATTTTGGATATTTCAAGTAATCAAAACTAAGTTGCAAAAAGGGATTCAATACCGAACAATCTTAAATTGCAAACCTTTCTTGAATAATTCAGAACACGGGCAAATTAAATACTTTTCATTTGGAAGAATTAAAAAGAAATTTGTCTTCTTTCAATGCAGAACAAAAATAAAAATTCAAAATTACCCCCTTTCATCCCAACAAAAATAGGCTGCGTTTGCTGGTACACTCTCCTATCGCTTAAAGTAATTATACTCGATGATTGTGGTTGTGGCCAGAATATGAAAGAGTTTATTATCGCTCAATGTCGAAAAATTAATTGTTTGAATTCTTCAATTATTTAAAAATGGTTTAGTTGGAAAAGATTTCAATGTGTGAACATCGTCAGAACATGTGAGTTTTAAATTAATTACATTAAAATTATTACAATAATTTATTAAAAATCAATTGAAGTAAAATTAAATTTAAAATTCCATAAGTTAATTTGATATTAGGTTAGTGAAATTTTATGTGATTGGAAAGGATTTGTACTAATTAGTTTTATAATTCCCAGTCAAAAACTAAATTCACTGTCTTTTCCCCGTTTTTCCCGATTTCAAAAAATCCCCTGTCATTTTCCACTTTCTCGGTTTAGTGGGCACCCTGCTATTAAGGGTACCCATTCTATATTATTGTATAGGAAAATATTTTTGTGATAATAACATTATAATATTCTCAAAAGCTTTTGAAGCTGGTAATTGTCTATAGAAATTTCGGTTTCAAAAGTCTCGAATTCTGCGGTCGTTTTGTAGGGAGTTTCCGGAAAGTTAGGTAGGTTTTCGTTTACTGCATTCACTTCCCGTCGGCCCAGCTTTATATCATCCTCTAATATGCATAGCATGTTGTCCATTTTAGCGTCCATTCCATAGAATACATCTGGTAACAGAGGTTCTAAAAGTAAAAGCAAAAAAATCCATAAACGAAATTTAATTTCTCAAAGTAACTTGATTACCGTAAAAAACGTACTTTCATATGCCGGATCGAGATTCTCATCATTTGACGATTTCCGAATTTTTGTTTGATTTTATTTGAGATCTTCTTACCATGATTTCTTTTTACAGAGTCGGAGTTCGTATTTATTGAAGTTTCGGTTCGTCCTCCGAAGAGGGTGACGGAGATGTTTCTTCCGGGCGGCCTCTGGCTGACTTTCACCTGGAGGTTCCCGAAGAATGAGAGAGATAGAGAGAGATTACTGTTTACTGCGTACTCGATTGGTTGCTCACGGAAATGGCTTGCTCGTGAAGACCTATGGCTGGCTTCCAGCTGTAGGGTTTAAGTGTGAGGGCTCTGGCTACCAGATCCCAAACACTTCTGTCGTTCTGGGCCAGTGCGCGCCGCTTTATCGGGGAGGCTGCGTGAACGTTGAGTGGGAGTCGAGTGGAGAGGGTAGAGAATTGATGGAGGGAGATGCGCGCGTCGAGCTTCGCCGGCGCTGTACTCGCAACTCTCACCTCTACTCTCCCTGCCGCCTCGCTAACGTCACTTCACGCAGTACCTCCTTTCGCCGCGGTGCGGCTATCTTTTCTCGCTCTCTCTCTCTCTCTCTCTCTCTCTCTTACTCTAAGGTCTAGTTACTAGTTATTATATTTTTAAGATGTTTTCCTACTGAATGAATAAACTTCGTCTGCGAGAGTGTTCTAAACCTACCAATAAAAGAGTCGCGCTCTATGCGAGCCGCTTATAACACTTATTTTATAAAAATTCATTTTTTGTTATTTGAAATTAATCTTTTTGTTTCAAAATTTAACTAATTTTCCAAAAAACTTTTGTTGTTTGAAAATTAATTTTTTTCAAAACTAGTTCCTTTAACTGTAAATATAACTATTCTATTTTTGGTTAAGAAAGGATATTTTTTAGTAGAATATTTAATTTCTTATAAAAAGGTTGTTTGTTCTTTTCGACATGTAAAAATAAATGTTTAATCTTTCCCCTATTTTCCCCTTTTTCCTGAGATTTTTTTATTATTATTTCCTATTTCCCCTTTTTTGAGCTTCTTTTGCGCTGTGATCCCTGAAATTATTATTTATTTGAACTGAAAATGTAACTATTATTCCAATTGAATTTTTCATAATTTTAGTTAAAAATTCATCTCATTTATTAAACATTCATTGTTTGACTAAAAATTTAAATATTCAATTTTTTTTTGCGTTTTAGTTTAAAACTCATTTTTTTGGTTTAAAATTCAAGTATTCCAGTTAAGGTTCACCATTTTAGTTGAAAATTCATCACATAGGTTGAAAATTGAACTTTTTTCTGGAAAATCCGTTATTTTTTGTTGAAAATTAAGTTTTTCAACTAAAAGTTGAACTATTCCATGTTTGCGTTTAGCGGGAAATAACCGGGAATTTGAAATCGTCGGACGAATCGCCACCCTGTTAACGGAGAGAAATGTGTAGTGTAGAAAATTCTGAGGAGAAAGAGGAAAAGAGATTTAAAGCACGTACGTGATTTGATGATTTGATAAGATACACAATGTATAAAAAAAACCCACTATTTTACAGATGGAAGGTGATATTCGAAGTGACAGTAGCGAAGATATTTCTGATACTTCTTTAAACAATGCGCCAGACAACAATTCTGATAACAATGTTAGCAGCAAAAATTCCAAACAAAAGTCAAACTAACGAACAATACCTAATCATGATGGGTACAAATCGATTTTCACAACTCTGAATGCAAAATTAGACGCTAATTTTGACGATGAAAATCTCAACGATCTAATTTTCCTCACTAGAGTCTTAACTTAAACCTCTTGATTGGCTTTCAAGTATGTGTTTCGATTTACCATTTACGATTTACGATTTACGAATTTTGAGGCGTGGGACTCTGTTTTGTCTGATATTTTTTATGATCGATAAGCGCTTTTATACGAGAAACTAGTTTGAGATATGTACACTTTTTCATCAACCATTCATCAAACAAAACGTTCATAATTGTCATTATTAAGTAGACAAATAATAAAATATTAAGTCAAGAATGTCGATTTTGTTATTGTGCTCGCCTTTCTATTCCTTCTTCTGTGTAGATTTGAACAAAAATTATTTAATAATACAGGAAACTTTTATATACCAGGAAAAAACGTAATTTAAAAAAAATTACCATATAAAATTGAATAACAATTATTCTTTTGTTTGTGAAAGTGGCTTTATAATTTTTTATTACTGTATTTAACTATTTTGTAAAAATTCTTTTTTTTTGTTTGATATTCTTTTTTTGACTGAAAATTTAAGTATTCTTTTTTTTTGGTGGAAAATGCATGTATTTTGTTAAAAATTCAACTATTTGGTTAAAAGTTGAACTATTCGGTTCATTAGTTATTTTATTGTTTAGAGATTTAACTGTTTCGTTAAAACTCTTTCTTTTGTTTTTTGAAAATTATTTTTTTTTTCACTCAAAATTTAACTATTCCATTTTTAGCTGAAAATTAATCGTTCAGTTGAAAACTCAACTATCACATTTTTCATTGAGAATTCATCTTTTTGAGTTGAAAATTCTACTACTTGGTTGAAAATTGAACTGTTTTGTAGAAAATTTCTTTCTTATTTTGTAGTTGAAAATTAATTTTTAAACTAAAAATTGAACTCTTCTATTTTAGATTGAAAATTCGTATAGTTTGTAAATTTAATTATTTGGTTGAAAATTCGTATCTTTTTTAAAAAATTCAGCTATTTGGTTGAAAGTTGAACTACTTTGTTCATTATTTATTTTATTGGTTGAAGATTTAACTATTTTGTTAAAACTCTTTCTTTCGTTTTTTGAAAATTAATGTTTTTGACTGAAAATTTAACTATTCCATTTTTAGCTGAAAATTAATCGTTTAGTTGAAAACTCAACTATTACATTTTTCATTGAGGATTCGTCTTTTTTGTTGGAAAATTCAACTACTTGGTTGAAATTTAACTACATTGTTAAAAATTCCCTTTTTTTAAATGAAAATTAATTGTTTGAGCTGGAAATTGAACTATTCCATTTTAGGTTAAAAATTTAATTATTTGTTTGAAAATTCGTATATATTGTTACAAATTTAACAATTTTATTGAACTAATTTGTTCAAAATTTATTTTATTAGTTAGAGATCTAACTATTTTGTGGAAGCTTGTTTTTTTCGTTGAAAATTAATTTTTTTGACTGAAAATTCTACTAGTTGGCTGAAAATTGAACTCTTTTGTAAAAAATGTATTTTCTATTTTGTATCTGAGAATTAATTTGTTTAACTGAAAAATGGACTAATCCATTTTAGTTGGGAAATTCGTATATTATGTAAATATAAATATTTTGTTGAAAATTCAACTATTTGGTTGAAAGTTAAACTACTTTGTTTATTATTTATTTTATTAGCGGAAGATTTAACTATTTTGTTGAAACTCTTTCTTTTTTTTTTAATTAATTTTTTTTACTGAAAAAATTCCACTTCAAAATTCTATTCCATTTTTGGCTGAAAATTAATTGTTTAGTTTAAAACTCAACTGTTACATTTTTCATTGAGAATTCGTCTTTTTTCATTGAAAATCCAACTACTTTGTTGAAAATGTAACTATTTTGTTGAAAATTCCTTTTTTTTATTAAAATTAATTGTTTGAACTGGAAATTGAACTATTCCATTTTAGGTTGAAAAATCGTACATTTTGTTACAAATTCAACAATTTGATTGAACTACTTTGTCAATAATTAATTTTATTGGTTAAAGATCTTACTATTTTGTTCAAACGTGTTTTTTTTTTTTTGTAAAATATTAATTTTTTTACTAAAAATTGAACTATTCCATTTTCGGTTGAAAACTTATCGTTTTTAGTTGAAAATTCAATTGTTCAGTTGAAAATGCGTGTATTTTGTTGAAAGTTTGTCTTTTGATCGCAAATTCAACTATTTCATTGAATTTTTCACTACTTTGTTAAAAATTCATGTTTTTGGTTAAAAATTTATCTATAGATTGTTGAAAATTGTTTTTTTTTTTCGTTAAAATTTTTTTTTGTAATGGAAATCTAAACAATCCACTTTTAGTTAAAAATTGATCGTTTGCAGTTAAAAATTCAATTATTTTATTGTAAAATTGTTTTTTTTTTATAAAAGTATTCATCTTGTTGGTTGAAAATTGGATTATTTTGTTGAAAAATCGTTTTTTGAAAATGAAAATTAATTTTTTTAAATGAAAATTTAACTATTAAATTTTTGGTAGAAAACGAATCGTTTTTAATTAAAAATTCAACTATTTATTTGAAAATGAACTTTTTTATTGAAAATTCATATTTTCGGGTGGAAAATTCATCTGTTTGTAGAAAATTAGTTTTTTTGGCTTAAAAATTCATACAATTTGCTTTAAAATTAGTCTTTGACTTAAAAATTAAAAGACTGGTTGAAAATAAACTTTTTAGTTGAAAATTCATATTTTCGGATTGAAAATTAATCTGTTTTTGTAGAGAAGTCGCCTTTTTTGCCTTAAAAATTCGAAAATTTGATTGAAATATTTTCTTACAAATTCGTCTTTCTTAGTTCAATTCTAATGTTTTTGATTTAAAACTGAAATCTTTTTTGATTGAAATATCCGCTATTCCATTAGTGATTTAAAATTTATCTTTTTTATCTGATAGTTAAACTATTTTGTTGAAAACTCGTGCCGTTTGCTTGAAAATGCAACTATAAAATTGTAAATGACATTTTTTTCTTGGAAAACTAATTTTATATTTTGAAAATCCAACCATTTGGTTAAAAATTCAACTAAAATCTTTACCAAGAAATATAAAAATAGAATAAAATAAATTTGAGAAAATAAATACAGACTGAATACTGTAAAGGAATTTTCCATAAGAATAACTCTCTTTCCAGCCTTTTAAAAATAAATATAAAATAAAAATAAGAGAGGCAACAAGTTTAAAAAAAATAAATAAATGAAAATTGTTAAAGAAAAATAAAACTAAAACTAGAAAAAGATTTATTATATATATTTGTTAAGACATCGAATTATTATTGAAATTATTGAAATTAACTGAAAAATCCTTGAAATGTGTTAAAATATCTTAAAATATTTCAAATCCTTCAAAATATTTGGAAATACCTTGAAATTTTTTTAAGCTCTGAAAAATTCCTCAAAATTATTTCAAAATATTCTTTAATATTTCAACTCCTTTAAAATCTTTGAAACCCCTTGAAACTTTTTTAAGATCTTGAAAACTGATTGGAGTTTTTAAAACTACCCCAAAACGTTTCAAATCATTTCAAATCCCTTTAAATTATTGATATCTTAAAAAAGTTCCTAGGAATATTTTAAAATACCTTAAAATATGTCAAATCCTTTGAAATCTTTGGAAATCCCTTGAAACTTCTTAAAGCTCTTGAACTTTTTTTGAATCTTTTGAAAATAAAAATAAAATTTTGTAAATCCTTTGGAATTCCTTCAAATTATTGAAATCCATTAAAAAATCCTTGCGGTCCCTTAAAATACCCTAAAATATTTCAAATCCTTTGTAATCTTTCGAAATCCCTTGGAACTTTCAAAGTTCTTGACAATTTTTTGGAATTTTTGAAAATAAAAATAAAACCATCAAAATCCTTTGGAATCTCTTCAAATTATTAAAATATATTACAAATTCCTTGGAAACCTTTAAAATACCCTATATTATTTCAAATTCTTTGAAATATTTGGAAATCCCTTGAAACTTTTTAAAGCCCTTGAAATTTTTTTGAATCTTTTGAAAATAAAAATAAAATTTTTTAAATCCTTTGGAATTCCTTCAAATTATTGAAATCCATTAAAAATCCTTGTGATCCCTTAAAATACCCTAAAATATTTCAAATCCTTTGGAATCTTTCGAAATCCCTTGGAACTTTTAAAGTTCTTGACAATTTTTTGGAATTTATGAAAATATAAATAAAATTTTTCAATTTCAAAGAATTTAAAATAATTTTATTTTAAATTCTTTGAAATCTTTGGAAATCCCTTGAAATTTTTTTGAATCTTTTGAAAATAAAAATAAATTTTTTTAAATCCTTTGGAATCCCTTCAAATTATTGAAATCCATTTTGTTAATGGATTTCAATAATTACCAAATCCCTAAAATATCCTAAAATATTTCAAATCCTTTGGAATCTTTCGAAATCCCTTGGAACTTTTTGAAGCTCTTGAAAATTTTTTGGAATTTTTTAAAATAAAAATAAAATCATCAAAATCCTTTGGAATCTCTTCAAATTATTGAAATATATTACAAATTCCTGGAATCCTTTAAAATACCCTGAAATATTTCAAATCCTTCGAAATCTTTGGAAATACATTGAAACTTTTTGAATTCTTGAATTTTTGAAATACATTGAAACTTTTTGAATTCTTGAATTTTTTTAGAATTTTTAAAAATACCCTAAAATATTTTAAATTCTGTAAAATTTCTGGATTCCCTTAAAATTATTGAAATGTATAAAAAATGCCTCGGAATTATCAAAAATACCCTAAAATATTTAAATTCCTTTGAAATCTTTGGAAATCATTTGAAACTTTTTAAAGCTTTTGAAAATTCTTTGGAATTTAAAAAAAAATTGAAATCCTTATAATTCTGTGAAATTAGCTTAAATTATATTAAAAATACCCTAAGTTATTTAAATCCTTTAAAATCTTTTGATTCCCTTAAAATTATTGAAATTTATTAAAAATTCCTCGGAATGATCCAACATACCCTAAAATATTTCAAATCCTTTGAAATCTTTGGAAATCCATTGAAGCTTTTGAAAGCTCTTGAAATTATTTTAGAATTTAAAAAAATACCCTAAAATATTTTAAATCCTCAAAAATCTTTGGATTTCCTTAAAGTTATTGAAATTAATTAAAAAATCCTCGGAATTAGCAAAAATGCCCTAAAATATTTTGGAATCCTTTAAAATACCCTAAAATATTTCAAATTCTTTGAAATCTTTGGAAATCCATTAAAGCTGTTGAAAGCTCTTGAAATTATTTTAGAATTTAAAAAAATACCCTAAAATATTTTAAATCCTTCCAAATCTTTGAATTTCCTTAAAATTATTGAAATCAATTAAAAATTTCTCGGAATTATCAAAAATACCCTAAAATATTTTGGAATCCTTTAAAATACCCTAAAATATTTGAAATTCTTTGAAATCTTTGGAAATCCATTGCAACTTTTGAAAGCTCTTGTAATATTTTTAGAACTTTCAAAAATACCCTAAAATATTTTAAATCCTTTGAAATCTTTGGATTTCCTCAAAATTATTGAAATCTATTAAAAATTCCTTGGAATTATCAAAAATACAGTAAAACTTTAAAATCCTTTGAAATACTTGGAACTACTTTGAAACTTTTGAAATTTTTTTGGAATTAAAAAAAATAAAATCCCACAAATCTTTTAGAATCCTTTAAAATATCCTAAGATTTTCCAAATCCTTTGAAATCTTTGGAAATACATTGAAGCTTTTGAAAGCTCTTGAATTTGTTTTAGAATTTTCAAAAATACCCTAAAATATTTTAAATCCTTTAAAATCTTTGGATTCCTTTGAAATTATTGAAATCTATTAAATATTCATCGGAATTATCAAAAATACCTTAAAATATTTCAAATCCTTTGAAATCTTTGGAAATCCATTAAAACTGTTGAAAGCTCTCGAAATTATTTTAGAATTTTAAAAAATACCCTAAAATATTTTAAATCCTTCAAAATCTTTGGATTTCCTAAAAATTATTGAAATCAATTAAAAATTCCTCGGAATTATCAAAAATACCCTAAAATATTTTGGAATCCTTTAAAATACCCTAACATATTTGAAATTCTTTGAAATCTTTGGAAATCCATTGCAACTTTTGAAAGCTCTTGAAATATTTTTAGAACTTTTAAAAATACCCTAAAATATTTTAAATCCATTAAAATCTTTGGATTTCCCTAAAATTATTGAAATCTATTAAAAATTCCTGGGAATTATCAAAAATACCGTAAAAATTTAAAATCCTTTGAAATATTTGGAACTACTTTGAAAATTTTGAAAATTGTTTGGAATTTTTAAAAATAAAATCCCTAAAATCTTTTGGAATCCTTTAAAATATCCTAAGATTTTCAAAATCCTTTGAAATCTTTGGAAATACATTGAAACTTTTGAAAGCTCTTGAATTTGTTTTAGAATTTTTAAAAATAAAAATAAAATCTTTAAAATCCTTTGATATCTCTTAAAATTATTGAAATCTACTAAAAATTCTTTGGAATCCCTTAAAATACCCTAAATTATTTCAAATTCTTTGATATCTTTGGAAATCCCTTAAAACGTTTAAAAATTCTTTGGAATTGTTAAAAATACCTTAAATTCTTTACAATACTTAGAAATCAGAATTACAAAATACAGAAATTGCATTTTTTTTAAATCCTTTTTTCTTAAAAACATCCTGCACACTTAAAAAAATTGCCTTAAAATCTTCCAACCTTTCCATTTCCAACTCCTTAAAAAGGTTCACAATTTTATTTTACAATCTTCAAAAAAACACTTTGTTTAAAATTTTTTGAAATCTTTTCCTAACTTTAAAGTATTTTTGAAATTTTGTCAAAACTTCTAAATATCTTTTCAAATGATTCGAATTTTTCCTTAAAGAAATCCTGCAAAATTAAAAAAATTGCCTTAAAATCTTCCAAATTCAAAATTTCCAAAATAAAAAAAAAATTGGAAAATTAAAAAAAATTCCCCGAATTTTCCCTGATTTCCGGGGTTTCCCAAACCTCCGGCCACCCTGGGATATGGGTAGATAATAAAAAGTCTGAAAAAGATAATTAAAAAGAAAAACTATATTCCAGGACTACGTACAATCGACAATGGCTGGAGATGAGTTGAGAATTTCATTTTTTCCTCCATAATCCTACTTCTCTCGATAATTAAATAGGTACAAAAAAGTCGGATTACGCACGAGTCTGCGTCTGCTTCATCGTATTCGTATTTAATTACAATTAACAATCGTAAAGTAAATATGTACAGCTAAATCAACAAAAAATTATTTATATATATCTATATATATAACACATAGACGCCTAATAATCAAATTCTCTTTCTCTTTTCATTCCGCAGCGCACATCAGTGTTTATTATTATTATTATTATTATTAATATTATTATAATTATTATAATATCGTTATACATTTCACTATATCACACTTTTCGTGCCTCTTGCACGCAGTTGCAATAAATTGTTTTTTTTTTCTCATTTCGAAAGGACGCAAATCGGAAAAAATTGGTCTCCTCGAGACCAAGCGGAAATTGCACGACCCCAAAAAAAGAGATCCTCATTTTGTAGAATTTGAGTTCGAAATTGAAAAAAAATTATGCCAACAGAACAGAAATTGACGCCTTCATTCCATACAGCTCAAAGTCGCGTTTGGGCGGAGTACAGCGCCACGTCGCATTTAGGCGGTGTACAGCCCTTTATCGTGTTTTTGTTCGCTGGATAACTCCAGGACCTATGCTTATAGGCAGGACTTAGCGACCAAACGCGAGAGAGAACTGTACACCGCCCAAACGCGATGTGGAGCGGTATAGAATGGAAGCGTCGAAATGATGAACGCTAAGATTACAATTCGTACCTACCAAGTATTTTGTACAAGCTTATATAACAACGGAACGTCTTGTATTCATCAATTTTATATAACATTGTAGTATTGCCTCATTTATACATATATATTTATATTTTTTATTTATTTATATGTATATTGCCGCATAGCTACAGAAATATGTACATCATTTCACATTTATACCGAGCGTAGACCTACAATTGCGTCTAATCTAGCCTGCTTTTAAGTGACAACAGTAATGTGTTAAATTTGACATCCATTTCATACCGCTCCACGTCGAGTTTAGGCGGTGTACTATGATTATACATGACTTGGAGCTGTGTGCGACCAAACGCGACGGAGAGCTGTACACCGCCCAAACTCGACGTAGAGATGTACACCGCCTAAACTCGACGTAGTGCTGTACACCGCCCAAACTCAACGTGGAGCGGTATGGAATGGAGGCGTCGAATTTATAATATCTTCGAAGAAGAACTCAATTTACAACCATAGATAACGAAAACGAATAAAAAAATTTTAAATTAAATTGAGGTTTTCACATTGGAGTCCCTATTAAAAATTCCGATGTCTTAACGTAGAAAACTACGTCGGAAATTGGGATACTAAACATTTGGTATAAATAATTAAATTATTATTAAAGATCGATCCACGGATTTCACAAATAAAATTTTTAGAAACCTGCAAACATAAAAATTTAATTCAAAAACATAAATAATCATTTAGTTTTCTGCATAATTGGCTCATCACTTTATTGCGATATAAAAATAAAGGTTTTTCAAATTTAAAAAAAAAATCTGAGCTAGAACTGGTATTTAAAAAAAATCTAATTCTGAGTTTAAACGATTTAAATTTAAATAAATTATGAGCTGGATCAGGAAATAAAAAAAAATTAACAGAACTTTGGGAAAAAATATTTTATGGTCAATAATTCTTTTGAAATCAAACATTTTTAAATTGAAGCTTAAATAATTTTTAATTAAAAAAATTGTTATTCAAACGCTCAATACTTTACAGATATAAAATGGAAGTTTTAAACATTTTTCAATTTAACAATTTTAATTCAATTCTGTTAAGTAGCAAAATTTAAAATATTTAAACTTTTATGAATTGAACAGTTAAAAGACTTCTGGTTAGAAAATATAAATTCCACATTGAGATTTTCAATGCTCTAAATTTTTAAAATTATATTTCAAGCAATTTTTAGCTATAAACATTAAAAACTGAATTTATTTATACATCAACATTTTTTTTAAATTCTTTTTAAATATTCTCTTAAATCTTTAAAAATCAAAAATAATGTTTATTTTTTTCATGAATCTTAAAAAAATTGGTTTATTATTTTGAAACCTTGCAAAATCTTTTCAAATTTTAAATTATTTTTGAGATTTCATCGAAACTTCTAAGTATCTGATAAAATGATTTCGATTTGGAAATTTTTTGAAATATTCGCTTAAAATTAATTTATCAAAATAAAAACAATATTAAATTTTCCCAGGAATCTTAAGAAAGTATAATTGCTTTGGAAAATTTTCCGTTTCAACTCAAATTTATTATTTTTCGAGAAAATTCACTGTTCCGAATCTGAATTATGATTTTTTTGTAAATTCTCTGATCTAATTCAGAATGACATATAATTATTAAATTAAATCGGAAAATTCCCACTTTTTAAATTAAAAGTTAGTTTTTTTTTTAATTATGAGTAGTTTCAAAATAATAATGGTTTGATTGTTATGTATACATAAAAATTTGTTTTTATTTTGAAATATTTTTAAATATTCTCTTAAAATTATTTTTTCAAAATAAAAAATGTCAAGGTTTCCCAGAAATATTAAGAGTTTTTTTATTATCTTAAAACCTTTCCAAATCCATAAATAGGTTCACAATTTTATTTGAAAATCTTCCAAAAAACGACACTTTGTTAAATATTTTGAAATCTTTTCAAATTTTAAAGTATTTTTGAAATTTTGTAAAAACTTCTAAATATCTTTTAAAATGATTCGAATTTTTTAAAAAAAATTCTGCAAAATTGAAAAAATTGCCTTAAAATCTTCCAAGCTCTTTTTTAAAAATTTGTTTAATTTTTTCGAAATCTTTTTAAATATTCGCTTGAAATAATTTTTAAAAACAAAAAATCATTTCCAATTCTTGTAGAAATTTTTCGAAAATGTTTTTTATTCTTATGAAACCTTCCAGAATTCTAGAAAAAATTCTAAATTTTTTGTTTGAAATCTGCAAAAATCTACAGTTTGTTTTAAATTATTTGAAATAATTTAAAATTATAAATTAATTTTAAAACAATATTCAAATAGAATTAAAAAATCAATAAAAGCGTTTAAATATGAATATATTAATTTGAAATTATTTAAAAACTTGAAAAAGTTCATAATTTTTAATTTTTAACGGTAATAAATTATTGTTTACTTTTTAATACATAAAGTACAGTTCAATTTCAAAAATAATATAATTAATTTATATTTACAGTTGATCAACTAAAAATGGTTTTAATGAAAAATTTCAATTTCAAACGCTTTTAATTTTTAATAGTTTAAGTCTTCAAAACTGCATTTTAAAATTCTTAATATTAAAAATATACGCTCAAAAATGAAGATCTAAAATGAAGAATGTTCAAAATAAAAGATTTTAGAATAAAAGAATAAAAGTTTGGATATAAAAGTTGTGATATTTCAAGTGATTGGATAGATTTTTCCTAAAATTTCCGCCCATTTCCCGGATTTCCTGGTTTCCCGGTGAATGTATATAATAATTATGTTTACGGATCTCATGATTATGTTTACAGGCTTCTACAAACTTTTTTGTGAAATTAAAGGTATTTTAAAAAATAAAAAAACAACTATTTACACCAAATTTTTGTCTTAAGGCGGTAGCAGCGTGGCCGTCCCTCAGCTGCGTGAGGGACCGCGATCAAATGGGCCCTTTAACGACCTAATTTACGTCGGAATTTTCAATTTTTAATCTTGTCATGATGATGCCCCTTTTAAACTTAACGTAAAGGCAGAAATAAAACAATAGAGAGCTTTGAATAAGTACAATGATTCGTTTAAAAAGTCTAAAAACCGAAAGAATTTTGTGAGACTGAAAATATTCGTGAGTGAGGGTTTGCGGATTATATTTAGATTTATAGTTTAAATTTTTTTAAACTAAGGCGCACGTAATTTTATTCTGTTCTAACGCTGCTAGACGCCTTTTATCGGGAGACTTTTTTTTATCAAATTGCGATTTTAGCTAACTAGGGTTTAACGAATTTGGCACTTTGTCTCTTGTTGACACAAAATTGAAGTCGGAATTAATTTCTGAAGATTATTAAAAAAAAAAAAAATCCCAAATCAATTACCTGTAGTCTTACTACAGAAAATTAAATTATCAGAGTGTCTACCAGATGGATGGGTTTTAATTTTCGGTCATTTCCCAATTTTCTTGGTCAATTTTGCATTTTTCCGGTGTGATTATCATACTTCTTTTTGAAATTTCCACGTTCTGAGAATTTTATTTTATTTTAGAAAATTCTTTTTTGAAAATTGTAATTTGGCGAATTCACTATTTCAAGTCAGAATTATAATTCTTCTCGAAAATTTCTTGTTCCAAATCAGAGTAATAATTGTTTTAACAAATTTTCTGTTACAAGTGAATACTGTAATTCTTTTAAAAAAATTAACTGTATCGAGTTATAATTTTTTTTTTCAGTTTCCCGTTTCCAATCCAAAATTACAATTCTTTTGGAAAAATTCACTGTTTGAAGTTAGAATTGTAATTCTTTCGAAAATTTCTTCTTCCGAGTCAGACTTTTTAAAAATTCTTTTCAAAAATTTTCCGTTTCCAATTCAAAATTGTAATTCTTGTGGAAAAATTGACTGAAGTTGGAATTATAATTCTTTTCAAAAATTTCCCATTTTCAATTCAAAATTGCGATTCTTTCGGAAAAAATCACTGTTTGAAGTTGGAATTATAATTATTTAAACAAATTTTCCGGTTCCAAGTGAAAATTATTATTATTATTTTTTTTTTTGAAAATTCATAGTCTTAAGTTATGATTATAATTCTTTTCAAAAATTTCCCGTTTCCAATTCAAAATTTTAATTCTTTTGGAAAATGCATTGTCCAAGTTGAAATAATTTTTTTGTTTAAATCACTGTTTCAAGTGATAATTATAATTTTTTTCGAAAATTTCCCATTTTTTATCCAAAATTATCATTCTTTTTAAAAAAATGGACTGTTTGAAGTTAGAATTATAATTCTGTTCGAAAAGTTTCTCTCCCAAGTCAGACTTATAATTCTTTTCAAACATTCCCAGTTACAATTGAAAAATGTAATTATTAAAAAAAAGTCAATGTTTCAAGTTATAATTATAATTGTTTTCAAAAATTTCCCGTTTCCAATTCAAAATTGCGACTTTTTCGGAAAAATTCACTTTTTGAAGTTAGAATTATAATTCTTTTAAAAAATTTCCCGTTTCCAATTCAAAATGTTAATTCTTTTGGAAAAATTTACTGTTTGAAGTTAGAGCTATAATTCTTTTCGAAATTGCAAAAAATTTTCCACTAGAATTCAAAATTATAATTCTTTGGGATAATTACTTTTTGAAAATTGTAATTCTCTTGGAAAATTAGCAATTTCCAGTCAGAATTATAATTCTTCTCGAAAATACCCTGTTCCAAATTAGAATAATTAAATATTTTCAAAAATTCACTGTTTCAAGTTATAATCATAATTATTTTCAAAAATTCCCCGTTTCCAAGTCAAAATTGTAATTTTTTTCAAAAATTCCCCGTTTCCAAGTCAAAATTTTAATTAAAAAGAAAATGCCTTGTTCCAAGTAAAATTGCAATCTTTTTGGAAAATTCACTGTTTTCAATCAGAATTGTAATTCTTTTCAAAAATTCCCCGTTTCTAGTAAGAATTATATTTCTTTTGGAAATTTCGTTGTTCCAGATCATAATAAAAGATTTGTTTCAAAAATTCTCTGATCCAGTTCAGAATTATATTTAATTGCTTCGGAAATTTCCTGTTCCAACTCAAAATTACCATTTCTCTCGAAAATTCCGTGTTTCAAATCAGAATTATAATTCTTTTAAAAAATTTCCCGTTTAAATTCAAAATTGTTTGATATTACACCGGATTTAAAGATTTAAAATACAATCTTAGAGGAATAAAATAACAAAACACTTTAAATAGTAAATTTAAATTCGTTTTTGAAAATTGTAATTCTTTTCAAAAATGTCTCATTTCCATTATAATTTTACTTTTGAAAATTCATTGTCTTAAGTTATAATTATATTTCTTTTCAAAGATTTCCCGTTTCCAATTAAAAAATTTATTTCTTTTGGAAAAAGTGACTGTTTGAAATTAGAATTAGAATTCTTTTTGAAAATTTCTTCTTCCAAGACAGAATTATAAGTCTTTTAAAAAATTCCCCGTTTCCAAGTTGAAATAATATATTATTTTAAATTTACTGTTTCAAGTTATAATTCTTTTCAAAAATGTTCCGTTTCCAATCCAAAATTGTAATTATTTTAGAAAAATTGACTGTTTGAAGTTAGAATTAGAATTCTTTTAAAAAATTTCCCGTTTCCAATTCAAAATTGTAATTCTTTTAGGAAAATTCACTGTTTCGAGTTACAATTATAATTGTTTTTAAAAATTTCGCGTTTCCAATTAAAATGTTTAATTCTTTTGGCAAAATTTACTGTTTGATGTTGGCACTATAATTCTTTTCAAAAATTCCCCGTTTCCAAGTTGAAATAATATATTATTTTAAATTTACTGTTTCAAGTTATAATTATAATTCTTTTCAAAAATTTTCCGTTTCCAATCCAAAATTGTAATTCTTTTAGAAAAATTGACTGTTTCAAGTTAGAATTAGAATTCTTTTCGGAAATTTCTTCTTCCAAGTCAGAATTAAAATTCTTTTCAAAAATTCCCCATTTCCAAGTGAAAATTATAATTTTTCTTTTGAAAATTCATTGTCTTAAGTTATAATTATAATTCTTTTCAAAGGTTTCCCGTTTCCAATTAAAAAATTTAATTCTTTTGAAAAAAGTGACTGTTTGAAGTTGGAATTATAATTCTTTTCGAAAATTTCTTCTTCCAAGTCAGAATTATAATTCTTTTCAAAATTTTCCCATTTCCAATTCAAAATGTTAATTCTTTTGAAAAAATTTACTGTTTAAAGTTAGAATTATAATTCTTTTCGAAATTTTCTTCTTCCAAGTCAGAATTATAATTCTTTTCAACAATTTCCCGTTTCCAATTAAAAATAGCAATTCTTTTAGGAAAATTCACTGTTTCGAGTTACAATTATAATTGTTTTCAAAAATTTCCCGTTTTCAATTCAAAATTGCGATTCTTTCGGAAAAAATTACTGTTTGAACTTAAAAGTATAATTCTTTTCGAAAATTTCTTCTCCCAAGTCAGAATTATAATTCTTTTCAAAAATTCCCCGTTTCCAAGTTGAAATAGTATTTTTTGTTGTTGAAAATTCACTGTTTCAGGTTATGATTATAATTCTTTTCAAAAAAATTTCCGTTTCCAATACAAAATTGTAATTCTTTTCGAAAATTTCTTCTCCCAAGTCAGAATTATAATTCTTTTCAAAAATTCCCCGTTTCTAAGTCAAAATTGTAATTTTTTTCGTAAATGTCTTCTTCCAACTCAGAATTATAATTCTTTTCAAAAATTTTCCATTTCCAAGTGAAAATTATAATTTTATGTTTGTAAAATTTATTGTCTTAAGTTATAATTATAATTCTTTTCAAAAATTTGTCATTTCCAATTAAAAATTTTAATTCTTTTGGAAATTTGTTCAAAGTCAGAACTATAATTCTTTTTAAAAATATCATCTTTCAAGTCAGAATAATATTTTTTTTCAAAAATTCCCCGTTTCCAAGTAAAAATTGTATTTTTTTTTCAAAAATTCCCCGTTAGAAGACAAAATTTTATTTCTTTCAGCAAATTCACTATTTAGAGTCAAAAGTATAATTCAACTCGAAAATCCCCTCTTCCAATTCAGAATCATAATGATTCTCAAAAATTATAATTCTTTTGGAAAATTCGTTGTTTCAGATCATAATAAAAGATTTGTTTTGAAAACTCTCTGATCCAGTTCAGAATTATATATAATTGCTTCGGAAATTTCCTGTTCAAGATTTAAAATACAATCATAGAATAATAAAATAACAAAACACTGTCAATATTAATTTTAGTACAATCGTATGAAAAATCCCAGTCACTGAATCAAATTCCCGATTTTTCAGTCAGGTAGACACCCTGATGATTAAAAAAAAAAAAAAACTTTAACAAATTGCAATAGAGCGGACAACCTCGAGTCCGCTTTTGGAATTCCGAACTAGATTTTCAACCAATTCGTCGGATCTCCTTTGTTCAATAACTTATTATAATACAAGGAATATCTACTCGGTATCGCCGCAGAGCATTAAATGCCCTGAGACAAACGATTTTGTTCTCGCTTTTCACGGGGATTGAGGGAGATTCAAAATGATATGCTCGAAAGGACTTTGGGTTCGATTGCGTTGGACGATGCCCATTTGATCAAAAATTTCCCCTCACGCAGCTGAGGGACCTTCACACAGAAAATTGTTATCTTTCCCATTTTACTTCTCATTAGGTACAAATTCAGGGTGGCGACTTTACCGGGAAATTACCGGAAACTTTATTGACCCGGAAAAAAACGGAAAATGCCCGGAAATTTAATTAAAAAACCGGGAATTTACTTCTGATCGCAGAAAAATTCAAGTTTTTATTATTTCAATAATTTCGGTCAATTTAGAAAAGTGATTTCTACTTTATTTATTATGTAACGATTGATGCATCTTAGATTTTGCAGATTACTTCAGTTTACTCTAATTAAATCATAATTTATTATTGAATTTTTATTATTTTTCATTGTAAGAAAAACCTTTTGCAATTTTTCGCTCTGTGGGATTTTTTTTTCGGTTGGAACAGGGAAAGATTTTTGCCACTTGGAACAGGGAATTTTTGACATGGACCGGGAATTAAAAAAAAATTATAATCCGGATTTAGAAGAAAGGAATTTAAAAGAATTCCTGTTCCAAGTCAGAATTTGTTAAAAATGATTTTTTTTTTTTTGTTTAAGATTCATCATTTTAATTGAAAATTCATCTCTGGTTGAAAATGTAACTACTTTGTTGAAAATCAATTTTTTTAACTAAAAATTTAACTATTCCAGTAGAAAATTGAACTATTTTGCTGAAAATCCGTTTTTTTTGTTTGTTAAAAATTAGGATTTTTTCAGAAAATTTAAATATTTTATTTTTGGTTGAAAATTGATATTTTTAATTTAGAAATTAAACTATTTGTTTGAAAATGTATGTACTTTGTGAAAAATTCGCTTTTTTCTAGAAAATTAATCTTTACGATTGAAAATTCATCTTTTTAGTATAAAATGCAATTATTCCAGTTGAAGATTTATCATTTTAGTTGAAAATTAATCAGTTAGGTTGAAAATTGAATCGTAACCTTAAAGCCATACCCGCGTGCCAAAAATATGCCACGGCACTTGCGAGATGGATGCAGAAAGCTGTCATCCCTGGATCGCTTCGTGTCCTCAAAACACACGAGTGTTTCGCCGGCCTGTCGTTGTGATTTCGTCGTGGCCTGTGACCACCCATCCCACGGTTGTGAGACGTGTCCATGAATGGGATTTACCGCGGCCCCACTGGGAGCCGGAGTCATTTTTTAGATGGCAGTTGCTCCCAGAGGGACCCTGCGGTGGTTGTCAACCTTTAGTTCTTTTAATTATATATATACTGAATGGTCTTTAACCTGTAGGGCAAGAGCTTTTTAATGTTATAAATTACATCCTAGTACATATATCTATGAGAAGAGATCATTATTATTACATTATTTAGAACTTCAATTCACTCGCGTTACGGAAATCAAAATTAAAATCTATTTGAAAATCGCCCATACATGCGTGTGTACTGGCGATCTCAGTTTCCAGTTTCTAGACTTGCGAATTTTTCCCCAATCATTCGTGATATTGTTGTAGTTATTGAAGAAAAAGCAGTGATAAACTATTCTCGATTTTTCACACTAGCTACTAGTTCGTGACTTTTTAACGAGCAAATGTTTTCTGTGAAGTTGGTATGGTACTGTCACAAAAACTCTGTAGTGAGATTCTTATATCGATCTTACTTCTCCTTCTCCTTGCTAGTGATATTGTCGGTCAGAGCCGAGAACTCAATGACGAACCTGATTCGATTTTTAAAGTCAAGGATATCGATATAAGGCCTCGTTTTTGTGATAGAAACAGTTGGTGCAAATTGATAATTCAAGTATATTCGACACTGTTACTTCAAGAGAAACGCAGATCATAAAACAATATTAGTGTCGTATTGCGCCCATAAATGTACAATAATTACTGGTGGCTAGGTATGTTAAACTGGCAAAACAAAATTGAGGTATAGAGATGTAACCTATTTCATAATTTAGGGCTCATTTAGGGCTAATGTGGGCCCCTATTCCCAAATTTAAGGCTCTATTATTTTTTGTAAAAAATAGTGTTTGCGCCAGCTTAACGTTAAGCTAGCCGAACATTGCTGTAAAACGTACCAAAAATGATTTTACAGAAAATTCACCTCATACAACAATTTAGGGCTCATTTGGAACTGTGGGATTATAATAATCAAAATTTGAAAAAAGAAGTTTATATTATTTTTTGTTTAAACAATCCCACTAAAAATAAATTAAACATATTTATTTTCTTACCATACGTCCAAGTTCATATAAGGCTTCCCGAATATTATATTTGAACAGTAAACAAATTATTTAAACAAATTTACCAAAAAAATTTATTTTATTTTTCATTTCCCTTGCATAATTTCAGGCTCATTGAAGGCTCTTGAGATATCGTCGACTGAATGTCGTGCGATTTTTCCTTTTCCATTTTTTTTGTTATATATAGTGTTGTGCCACCTGAACGTTATCAAAAATACGTGAAGAGAATCATAAACGCCATTATTTCCTCTCGCATAATTCAGGGCTTGTTAAGGACTGATTTAGGCCCGCAGCTCCAAATTTAGGGCTCTGATATTTAGAAAAAAAGTTTTTGCGCCAGCTTAACGTTAAGCTGGCCGAACATTGCTGTAAAACGTGCTAAAAATTATTTTACAGAAAATTCGTCACATACAATAATGTAGGGCTCATTTATAACTCTGGGAATATAATAATCAAAATTTTAAAAAAATGTTTAAAGAATTTTTGTTTAAACAATCACACTAAAAATAAATTGAACACATTAATTTTCTTACCCTAAGTTAAGGCTCATTTAGGGCTCCCTGAATATGATATTTGAACATGAAAAAAATTTGTTTTAGCAATTAATCTTTAAACAAATTTACCAAACAAATTTCTTTTTTCATTTCCCTTGCATAATTTCGGGCTCATTTAAGGCTCCTGAAATATCGTCGACCGAAAGTCGTACGATTTTTCCTTTGCCATTTTCTTTGTTATATACATATAGTGTTGTGCCACCTTAACGTTATAAAAAATACGTGAAGAAAATCATAAAGCCCATTCATTCCACTCTCATAATTTAGGGCTCATTAAGGACTAATTGGGGCCCGTAGCCCCAAATGTAGGGCCCGAATACATTTTTTCTAAAATAGTGTTTGCGCTAGCTTAACACTAAGCTCGCCGAACATTCCTGTAAACCGTACTAAGAATAATTTTACAGAACATTCACCTCATGGAATAATTCAGGGCTCAATTAGGGCTCTGGGAATATAATAATCAAAATTTAAAAGAAAATGTTTAAACATTTTTTTAAATTTTCATTATTATATTCCTAGAGCCCTAAATTATTGTATGAGGTGAATTTGCTGTAAAATCGTTTTTTAGTACGTTTTATAGCAATGTTCTGCCAGCCCTAATAAGCCCTAAATTATGCGCGTGGAAAGAATGGGTTTTATGATTTTCTTGACGTATTTTTTATAACGTTAAAATGTCACAACACTATATATAACAAAAAATTAGGCAAAGGAAAAATCGCACGACTTTTGGTCGACGATATTTCAGGAGCCTTAAATGAGCCTGAAATTATGCAAGGTAAATTTAAAAAAAAAAAGAGAATTTCTTTTGTGTAAGGTAAGAAAATAAATATGTTTAATTCATTTTTAGTAGGATTGTTGAAACAAAAATTGTTTAAACCATTTTTTTAATTTTCATTATTATATTCCTAAATCTCTAAATCGGCCCTAAATTATTGTATGAGGTAAATTTTCTGTAAAATCATTTTTCGTACGTTTTACAGCAATGTTGGGCCAGCTTAACGTTAAGCTAGCGCAAACACTTTTTTTTTTAAATATTAGAGCTCTAAATTTGGGACTGCGGGCCCAGGTTAGTCCTTGACGAGCCCTAAAATATGCGAGTGGAAAGAATGAGTTTCATGATTTTCTTTACGTATTTTTGATAACGTTATGGTGGCACAACACTATATATAACAAAAAAAAGGGCAAGGAAAAAATCGCACGACTTTCGGTGGAAGATATTTTAGGAGCCTTAAATAAGCGTGAAATTATGCAAGGGAAATGAAAAAAAGATGTTTTTTTGGTAAATTTGTTTCAACAATAATTGTTTAAATAATTTTTTTTAATGGTCAAATATCATATTCGGGGAGCCCTAAATGAACCTTAACGTAGGGTCAGAAAATAAATATGTTTAATTCATTGTTAGTGGGATTGTTTAAACATTTTTTTTTAAATTCTCATTATTATATTCCTAGAGCCCTAAATGAGCCCTAAATTACTGTATGAGGTGAATTTTCTGTAAAATCATTTTTTGTACGTTTTACAGCAATGTTCGGCTAGCTTAACGTTAAACTGGCGAAACACTATTTTTCACAAAAAATAATAGAGCCCTAAATTTGGGAATAGGGGCCCAAATTAGCCTTAAATTATGAAATAGGTTACATCTCTATACCTCAATGTCCTCAATTGTGTTGCGCCAGCTTAACATACCTCTGGTGGCTGGGTGACCTGGACCACCTGATAGAATATATCTGAGCTGCCAGGTATGTTTAATATACATTACACGCTTATCAGTACCAGAATTCATTCCAGACAATTTGAAAAATGCATAGATATTCCATGTTCTTTTACAATTTGAGAAAGGCAAAATTCAACTCCATCCGTAGTCTGTGTTCCTTTGCTTTCTTATACAAATCTACTGGCGTGCATCCTTTTTTCGAAGAGTTCTTAGAGGAGATATTTTACCTCAATTTATTTACTATGGCCTTAAATAGCGAGTACTCATAATGTACAAGACCTGATCCACCACCTTCATCATTAAGACGGAAATACAGTCCAAGGGCTTCTGAATCGCGTTCTGCTGATCGAAAAAGAAATACTACATTACCTTTATTCTCGTGATTCCTGATAATCTTCAAAGGAGGATCTCTTTTATTTGCGACTTTGTGAGCTATACCCAGAATTAATCTGCCATGAAGACCCTCGATGATAGTGATATATCTAGATAAAATTAGTTTTTGATCCACTGCGTGATTATTCTAACATAAGACTGAGTATCGTTATCTTCACAATGCTTAGAATTTGTATCGAAAGATCGATATTCACTAAAAAGATTCTTTGTCTTTTGTCTCCAACCGTCATTAATAATTCATATACAAGCGTACCAAACAGTCGAATGTAGGCGAACCGAACTGTGTGAATGCAATATCTTGGTCCATTAATATCCAGGAAAGGATAGAAGGGCGTTCACGGACGCTCTCGCTAGGGCAGAATGCATTCTATTATATACCTGTCGTCACCCCGTATATCGATATATCCTTGTATATTCGTCTCTGTACGCGCCTCTCGCCCCTTCCTTGTATACCAAACCAAATACCAAGCTATCGATATATATCTACGAATATACATCTGCATGAATACAATATTAAATCCTTCATTATTTAAATGACCGCTTTATTTTAATATCGCGAATTTCTATAAGAAAACAAAACTCAAGAAAATTTTAGTTTCGGATTATATTGTTTCGAAATCTTTACAAGTTCATAATAAAAAAAATTTTCTTTCATTATATAATAATAATCAGTCGACTGAAGAAGGAAAGAAGTACATTATTCAAAATTTCTTACAGCATATATATATTCTGTAAGAATATGCAGAGTGCTGGATAAGTTTTTATCGAAATTGCTCCAACACAGTACGCTTCTAAACCGGCCGTAAATGAAGGGTGGAAATTGCGGTGTAAACTACCTTATTTTTGCAAAAAGTAAATACAACTACAAAGGATTAATAAATAATAGGTTTTATTTTAATAGCACAATTTTTTTGTCAGCTTGTGCTCTGCTTCATATATTTACGGCAAGCAAATCGCAATTTCTACTTTTCATTTGAGGAAGGCTGAAAAGTCCACCCTGTGATCAAAATTAATTTTTTAATAATAGTTTTGATAGATGTTTTCACTTAGAATTTTAATCCGTTTTTCAACTAAATATATCTCTTCATTATACAGTTTATTCATTGGAAAAAATAGAGATTTTGGCACTTTCAACATATGATTTCTCAAAAACTTGGCTTAATAGAGCCATGTGGAGAATGTATTTAGATTGAGCACGTCAAATGCAATAAACACATAATTGCAAATTTGTAGGCCTGTGTTATTAAAAGAGCTTTATTGAAACTAGCTGTCTTTATTTATGTCGAGATTGTTTGCTCTTTATGTCTATCGTCATCAACAATCAGCAACAAGTTAAGTCATTTACTTAGAAAGAACTAATATTGTTGAAATGCCCAGTTTTGCTACTACATTTGTTTATATTCGACTGCACTGTGGTGTGATGTAGAAGATTATGACAGAAATATTGTACAAATTAGCTTCATTACAATGATTTATAAGGAATTTAATGTAAATATAACAATAGTTGCTCAAATGTAATTTGAATTCTCGTTCTAGTTCCTTAGCATGAGCTGGGGATGATGACTGCACAAAGACATACCCACTGAATGCTAATTACTATTGAAGGTTTGAACACCATCAAGTGTGCATGTATGGTTAGCACGTGACAGCCGCGTATAGAGACGTTCTAGGTTTTCATTTAGCCAACCTGAATTTCAATTAACTACGCTCGAGGTAGAAACGCATTATCAGACGTACTATATAGGACCTATCTCATAAGATACCGTATGTGCAATTATCTAGAACTATTGACGAGTTGACGCCAATTGTGAGAGCAAACAAGACTCTCATCTGCCTCATCTAGTCTCGCGATGTGTTGTCGAACGTTCCTGCTGCTCGACCTAACAGGCACTTCCATTAATGATACGTTAGACGTAACACGAAGAGCGAATCCCAAAACAGGAACAGCGGCTGGGCCTCAGGACATTTGTGCTACTTCTTACCAGCTCACATGAATTGTCGCTGTATATCACCCAAGTACTACAAACCACCCAACAGAGTCAATACTGGCCAACAGCTCCGTTGTATGCGTTTACCATTAGAGATATATGTAGATGTGTGTACGTATGCATTAGATCCATGCACGTATTAATGCCCAAAAGAAAACGTTCTATCTCGGTATATGCAAATAGAAAATTTATTTACTTCTGAGGGTGCAGGTCTTCACAACACTATTTATACATGTATATGATTTTCAAACTTAAGAACTTTACAGCCCAAGATAGAACCTTTCTACTTGCACTTATCGAGAGCTTTTGTCATTCAGATACGTCAATATGCGTACTAGGCTGGGCAGTATTAAGTGAAGTAATGTACTAGTTTTTTGTAGAAATTTTGAGCTAGGGTAGATAATTCTATAGGCTTAAAGATTCCAATATCGATTTGAAATCGCTGATCTTATTTCAAGCAGGAAAGTAGAGTAAAACTTTAAAAACAAAGTAACTTTCATTCATGACGTCTATCTCAATTTTCGAAAAATTGACCATTTTGGACAATGATATGGTTCATGTTATTACTATGTACATGACCACTATACAAACGTCTAAAAGAATGGGTTAGTTAAATCAAAATTTGATGACATAATTTCAAAATTCAACTTGGCGGATCAATTATCCCTAGAACATTTGTTTTACCAAAGTAGTAAAGAAAGTTTATGTACGTGAAACGAAATTCAAAACAAAAACTTAAAAGGGCACTATCAGATTCAGAAGGACTCATTCTGGAAAAATGCACTGAAACAAATGGTTAGCTGTGACAAGAAGCTGTTCATTAGTAGAGATGGTATTAGCTGCGACAACTACTTCGATGGTAAAAGTAACTAACCAGTTTAGGGCCGATTCCACAAACCGTGATTAAATTTTAATCCTTGATTAACTTAATTTAATCAGTACATTGCGTTCCACCATCTTTTAAATTGGGATTAAAGTAGTCTAATCGTTGTTTAACTTAATCGGCCATTTTTGGCCGGTTAGCGGCTCAACCAGCGATTAACGGGGCTCAACGTAACCTCAAAGTTTAGTTAGAGTGCAGTGCGACAGTATATATGGCTAAAAAAAAAATATGTTCTCAAAATATTAGTTTTCCTTTTCTTTTCGCTTTAGAAAACACCGCTTCACTTAATTAATTTGATTAATGTTATTTTGGAGACGCTTCAGCAAAGCAAGTAAACAACGCATAATTTGTGACGTCAGAGGCCTATTTATTTGATTTGGCGTGTCAGAGATGGCGCGCGAACACAATTTTCGTGACTCAGCCAATCAAAATCGTAGTTACAACAGAAATACGCAGAAACTAGATTAAGTCGTTGATTAAAAAATAATTATGATTAGTTAACCATGGATTTATTCAGAGATGGAGGAATCGGCCCTTACTCTCTTAGAAGCAGCTTCCAAGGATAATGCCAGTGATAATTTGACTGCGCCTTCTTCGTCTCATGAAGACACTGCTCACGCAATCGGCGATAGCGTTGACAGTCTTAATATCATAGAAACAGCTTCCAATGTTAATGTCAGTAATAATTTAACCTCTGATTATTGAATCAAATTTTGATATACGATCACCCACTTTTAAAATTGATATTTTGTAAGCTCAAAAATCAGCTTTGGCATCACCTGAAGGCCATTCCGCTGCACGAAAGAGGAAGAAGGTACACGACAAAAACTCTGAACATAAGAGTAGTGTCTCGCACAAAAATTGTTATATGCAGTGGAAGCAGAATAAAGGAAATTGCAAACAGAAACTTCGTTGAGTGACTTGTTGTTCAGGTCCATACAATACGAGGGAGAAGCGTGGAAAGAAATCCTAATGCAACCGTTCTCAAGAATACTGGTAAAAGATTACAGGTGCATTCCTTTTAAGCATACATTTAGTATGAATTTATTGTTGTTTGTGCAAATGAAGTAATTAATTGTATTCTTTATGAACGCGAGAAACCAAAGTATCATTCACTGATTGTGGATGCAACTTCAGATTTCTCTCACGTTGAACAAACTGCATTTTTAATTTTCTATGACAATTTCACCAATGAATATGGAGGAATCTATAAAGCAAAAGCGCGTCTATTGGCCTTTGCTACCTGTACTCAAAAAATGGGGAAGACACTGATCAGCTTGTAATGTCAAAACTGGAGCCCTCACATTTTTTTGGGTCATAACAAAATTGTACACAATATTTAGTTCCAGTTCACAGAGATGGGAAATGCTAATGAAGAAAATAGACTGCTCTTTGCATTCAACCTTTTGAACTCGCTGGTCGGCCTGGAGTTACCCCATGAAACACCCCGGCTCCTCATCTTCCAGGAGTGGCAGACGCACTGCATGAGGTGTCATTATTGAGTAAGAGTTTTACGAAGAATAATTATATTTATGCGGATAGGTACTTTTTAAAAATGAAAAAAACCGGCCCTTTCACATGAAATCGTCTTCGATACAATATAAGAAACGCAAAAAATTAATATTTTTCTTTTTCTAAAAACTTTTTCCAAAGGTTTCGGTAGAGAGTCCCGATGGGTTCGCGCAGGAGGCCTGAGGTTCGATCCCTGTGTCATGGAAAATTGTGAATGTACGTTTATCGAGGCTTTGGTGGTTCGGAACCCATCTTAAACTAGGTCCCCTCAGAAGAGGTTAATGATTTCGAGGAGACTATATCGCTCGGGAGTCGCTGGTCGATTTTGAGTAATGAACATGCATGCACACATATTAATACACCTTATACCTTATTCTGGAAGTATTCCAGCGATAAAGATACTTATATTCAAGGACTTAAATGATACTTTAACTAAGGACTGTCGCGAGCAGGCCAGAGCGACTTTGGTTTCAAAGTGGTTTTAAAAAAGATGTATAGTACAATAGGTTTTATCGCAGTGCATATCTTAATTGGAATCATAATATTTCCAAGTCAGATTAAATTTTATACAAGTTAAGGGAAAAATTACCTTGACTTAAGATTAATTTTAATCTTATCAAGGTATCAGTGTATCAATGAATTTAAAATTAGGTGTTTCAGATTAAAATAATGAATCATATAATATCCGAAAAAGTGCATCGTTTTAGTTATTTCTACACATGAGTGAGAAAAGTTTTTATGGAAAAGTTTTTTTTTAATGATAAATAGAAATTTAAAAAAGACATTTCAGAATATTTCAACAGTCATTTTTATAATCTTATATATCTATAAATGAAAATTAAAAATAAAAGGCATGTAAGAATTTTCTTTTGGTTCGAAGTCGGGCCAACTTTGAGAGCCAGAGCTCGACCCATATACTAAAATGATAACTTTACTACGGCCAAAGTTGTTTCAGTATTCGGTCAATCTCTGACTGTCAGTATTGCCGGTTTAGCTTCAGACCGACACAAGTTTCTTATAAGTATAAAAGCTGGCCCGTTTCTGGTTGCCGACTTTGAGCTAATGATTTTACTCTGGGTGTTGACGCAAATTTGCACGTTTATAATGGGTAGTTGTCTGGAAATTTCGGAAGAATGAACACTATGAAAATCAAAAACTTCCTCTTTAAACTAGCATAATAATGCTTTGCATATATTTATTATGTATAAGCTTAGCTCTAGTTCAATTTGATACTTCTTAGGACTTTTTATTTAATAAATGTTACTTTTACGGCTAAAGTTAACTTTTTTCTTTGATTTGTAAACTTCTGCTCCATCTGAATTCTCTAAAATGGTTGGTTTTTAGAAATTCCAAACAAACAAAACTATTAAAAACTATTTAAAAATCTCACAACACTTGAAAATATTCCAATATAATTTTTATAATCGCCATTTTTCCACGCATTACACTTTTTTTAATCTAATTTAATTTCTTTATGTCCAAACAATATGAAAATGTGAAAGTCCAACCACTTTCCAGCTCTTTTGCTCAGTGGACGCCTTAATTGTTTTTAATGTCCCCACATGCCTGCCTGGCTTTTAAATCCTTTCACCCATAGTAGTTTCGTAGTGAAACTTGGCAAGCAAAAGTAATTAGTCACTCAATAATGTTCACACAACACCGTATTTGGCACACCCATTTTGTGCTCCAGATAGAAACTCACTTTCATGACAAATTTTTACAGTAGCTACATTGAAGTACATGATACTTTGATAAAAAAAATGATAAAATATAATGTCATATATTACACATATATATATATATATATATATTACATATATTAGTATTTCGTTCCCAAAATGCAAAATCTTCAAATTTGAATAAAACAAAAATACAAACAATACAAAAATCACACAAATCCGGGTCTTAGGTAGAATTTTATCAATGCCAGCAGATCACTTCACTAAAAAAAAATATCTAGTTTCAAGTAAATTGAAGTTAGATTTCTTATGTTTCGACCCGGACGCACTGGACTCGTCAGTAAGGCTATGTAAATCAGTCCCACCTTATACATTTTAATTGATTTAAATTCATTATACTGTATATTTTTCAAAAAAAAATTTCGTTCATAAGTTTGTAAATTTGATCAATTTTGCAGTCAATAATATACTGCATTTCAACCACGCATAGGGATTGAAACATAATATAATTGATATAAATTTGATTTTTCAAAAAACACAACAAAAATGTTTTAAACTGTTAGTCGGGCCACGGATAGAGGCCAGGACTTAAATTGAAAGATCATTAATTACGAAGTTGAAGAGACATTATTACTATTCTAGTGAGTTTTTTGAAAAATCAAATACAAATTTATATCAATAATATCAAGTTTCGACCCATATCCGTCGTTGAAATGTACTGTATTATTGACTGCAAAATTTATCAAATTAACAAACTTATAAACAACATTTTTTTTTTTAAATATACATTATAATGAATTTACATCAATTAAAATGTATAAGGTAGGACTGATTCACATAGCCTTACTTGTCATTGAGTCAGTCCGGAACGAAACATAAAAAATCTAACTTTAATTTACTTAAAAATAATATATATATTTTTTTAATTAATTGTAGAGCACAAGACAAATAAAGATTATCGACCCTGATGCCAATAAAAAAAATCATCTTTACACTTATAAAGAATTGTATTTTTATTTGAGACAGTTTCACGCCTTATTACCTGAATATTGCGTTTTCATAAATTTATGAAAATTTTGTTTTTATAAATTAAAGAATCATTGGTGTCAAACTTCAAATAAACTTCAAATAAAATAATTTTTCAAAACTATCTTAGTAGTGTCACTATACAGATTGTTCACACAAAAAACAGTTTTGATAAAAAATAAATTTTGCACATCTTCAGAATGTACATTTTTCAAACTCCTCCCCGATATTTTTTTGGTTCCATGACTCAAAAAATTAGGGGCCTAAATTTGAACTAAATTAATAAAATCTGATGAGAAAATTCAAATACTCTTGGTTAAAAGCTACCTTTTTTGGGAAAAAGTCTACCATTATATTTTTTGTCAGAAATTCGTCTCGTTTCGTTAAAAATTTTACTATTTGGTTAAAATTTTAATTATTTTGATGAAAATACAACTATTTTGTTAAAAATATATCTTTTTTTGGTCAAAAATTCATCTACTTGCTACAAAGTAGAACTACTTTGTTAAAAAATAATTTTTTTGGTTGAAGATTCATCTCTTTGGTTGAAAATCTAATTATTTTGTTGAAAAATTATTTTATTTTTGATAAAAATTAATTTTTTTAATTGAAAATTTAACTATTCCATTTTTAGTTAACAAAATAGATATATTTTTAAATTTAAAATTCAATTTGGTTGAAAATTCAAGTATTTTTATAATTTTTTGTATTGTAAAAAATTAATCTTCTTGGTTCAAACATCAACTTCTTGGTTGAAAATTCATATAATTTGTTGATCATTTTTTTTTTATTGTAGAAAATTATCTTCTTGGTTAAAAAATCAACTTTTTGGTCAAAAATGCAACTCTTTGGCTGAATGTTAAACTATTTTCTTGAAAATTTATATTTTTTTAAGATTCATCGTTTTGGTTGAAAATCTAACTATTTTGTTGAAAATTCCTTTTGTTTTTGGTAAAAAATTAATAATTTTTTTTAAACTGAAAATTTAACTATTCCATTTTTAGTTTAAAAAATAGATATATTTTTAAGTTTAAAATTCAGCTCTTTGGTTGAACATTCATCTAATTTGTTGATAATTATTATTTTATTGTGGAAAATTAATCTTCTAGATTAAAAAAGCAACTTTTTAGTGGAAAATTCAACTTTTTGGCTGAATGTTAAACTCTTTTCTTGAAAATTGATATTTTTTTAAGATTCATCGTTTTGATTGAAACTCTATTTTGCTTAAAATTCCTTTTTTTTTTGGTTCAAAATTATTAACTCAAAATTTAACAATTCTATTTTTAGTTCAAAATTAAACTTTTTTCTTGAAAATTCCTTTTTTTTTCATATAAATACTAATTTTTTTCTGAAAATTTCACTATTCCATTTTCGGTTAGAAATTTATCCTTTATATGTTGAACTTCAAATTCAACTGTTTTGTTAAAATTTAGTCCTTTTGGATTGAAAATTCATCTTTTATGATAGAAAAGTCATCTTTCTTGGTTGAAAATTCGTTTTTTTTTAATTAATTTTTTTCACTGGAAATTTTGACTACTCCATTTTTTGTTTAAAAAAATCTTTTTTAGTTGAAAATTTAACTATTTGGTTGTGGATTCAACTATTTTGTTAGAAATTTGTCGTTTGGTAGAAAATTTTCCATTTATGATAGAAAAGTCATCTTTCTGGGTCCAAAATGAACTTTTTTGTTGAAGATTCAACTTTTCGGGCTGAAGATTTAACTGTCGTCTAAAAATTTCATCTTTTTGGCTTGAAAATTTAACTGTTTTTGGTTGGATTTTAATTTTTTTGTTTGAAAATTTTGACCTTTTGGATGAAAATGCATCGTTGTAGTTTGAAAATTTAAACTACATATTTTGATAACGTCATATTTTCCGGTAGAATGTTAAATTTTTGTTGTTAAAATTTCGTCTTTTTGGATTGAAAATTCATCTTTCTTGGTTGAAAATAAACTTTTTTTTTTGCTTGAAAGTATAAATATTTTGTTATTAATGCCACTGTTCAGTTAAAAACTAATTTTGTTGATGTTAAAAATTCGTCTATTTGGGTTTAAATATTCATCTATTTTGTAAGAAAATCTTTTTTTGGTTTCATAATTTTTCTAAAGCTTTCTGCTTGTTTTTGAGTTTTAATTAAGAAAATTTTATATTCATGGACAAGTGTCTAAGAATGACCCTCTTGGACGAAGAAGGTGTGGAACTCGGGACAGTGAGGGTACGTGGGTTAGCCTTCGCAGATGCTGAGGTTGTTATGGCAAAGTCAATCGAAGACTTGCAAAGAATGCTGAGCAAACTCAATACAAGCAGTAAGGGTATTCTACTGATCTGCTTAGTAGTCCTAACTTATTAATTCAATAAGAAGCAATGAATTGTTGAGAAGACACAATTTCATAATTTTTCTAAAGCTTTCTGCTGGTTTTTGAGTTTTAATTAAGAAAGTTTTATATTCGTGGACAAGTGTTTAAGAAACCCTCTTGGACGAAGAACGTGCGGATCTCGGGGCAGTGAGGGTACGTGGGTTAGCCTTCGCAGATGATGAGGTTGTTACGGCAGTCAATCGAAGACTTGCAAAGAATGCTGAGCAAACTCAATTCAAACAGTAAATAAACTAATCTGCTTAGTAGTAATAACTTACGAATTCAATGAGAAGCAATGAATTGCTGAGGAGTCATAATTTCATAATTTTTCTAAAGCTTTCTGCTGGTTTTTGAGTTTTAATTAAGAAAGTTTTATATTCGTGGACAAGTGT